>OX596254.1:14945187-15340597 GCA_951394255.1 Polyploca ridens | reverse complement strand
AGACGCTCTCAAATCTTCAGTGTCGTTTCAGTCAAGTCTAAGCCATATTTTATAAGTTAAGACTCTATTTGATACTTCTAGTTCTAAACCAAAAAACTGCGGTTTGGATGTTTCTACTAATATAGTAGGTACCTATAACTAAAGCAAATAATTATAAAGTACAAAGTCCACTGTAGAATCATTTTGTGATAATTCTAAAGGAACCCTGTTGGATTTCATGTTTAATTGTCCGTAATTAACTAGGTGCGATTTTAGATTATTTGTTCACCTACAGTGTATCTTATTATGCTAATAAAAGTGACAGGTACCTACGTTAATAAGTAGTTATAATGCAGGGACTTATAAACCTACTGGTGAAAAAAAAATTAAAAAAATCTTGAAGAAAAAAAGTTTGTTACTATATTTTTACGCTGTGGTTTTTGCCTAGGTAGTACCTAAAAGAACCGGCCAAGTGCGAGTCGGACTTGCACACGGAGGGTTCCGTGTAATAATAACTCAACTTTGCTATGGAAAAAAAAAACGCCAAAAATATTGAATGAAAGGTAAATTGCGGTTTACGATTTATGACGTATTAAAAAAAACTACTTACTAGATTTCGTTCAAACCAATTTTAGGTGGAAGTTTGCATGTACATATTTTTTTTTTAGTTTTCTCTTATTTTAGTAGTTACAGGAGACACACATTTTACCACTTTGGAAATGTATCTCGCGCAAACTATTCAGTTTAGAAAAGAATGATATAAGAAACCTCAATATCATTTTTGAAGACCTATCCATAGATACCCCAAACGTAAGGCTTTGATGAAAAAAAAAATTTGAGTTTCAGTTCTTATTGTTAGTATGGGGAACCCCCAAAATTGATTGTTTTTTATCCTATTTTTGTGTGAAAATCTTAATGCGGTTCACAGAATACATCTACTTACCAAGTTTCAACAGTATAGTTCTTATAGGTTCGGGAAAAAGTGGCTGTGACATACGGACGAAGTATTCCCATTTGCGCACCGATTTTTTGAGCACCGATTTTTTGAGCACCGATTCTATTCCTTTTTCAGCACCGATTCATATTTTGGATCGGTGCTCAAATAGGAACAAAAGTTTAATACCCTTTCCCATTCCCTTTTGAGCACCGACGGTTTTGTAGCTTCTAGTGTTGTGGTGTTTAATAAAACGTATCGATAAAAAATAACAGTTTTATTATAAGAAGTAAAAAGTATTATCGTTAGAGAACCCATTTTTAGAGCATCATAACTATTCCGCTTTGAGTACTGATCAATATGTTAGGTTGGTTGTCAATTGCTGAACAAAATATACTTACTGTTGTTGATATTATCTAGTAAAAATAATAAATTAATAATAAATTTATTTCTAAATAACTAATCTTAATTTATATATTTTTGGAATCTCCTTTTAAGCAAAGACTTATAGCTTGTGTTAGAAAACCTAGGTACTGACTAATTATGGAAACATAATGTACTCTCCATTTTACTTATATTAAAATCTCTCTCTTAATACCTCAAAAAAAATATACTTATGAAAAAATGGTACCAGGATAGCATAAGCTCGAAGGAGATATCTCCAAAAAAAAATTCAAAACAATACCTGGTACCATTTTTTCATAAGTAATAATAAGTATACATTTTGTGGAAAGAATATATAATATATGTTGTTTTGTAACTAGGGAGAGCTCCTTCAAGCTTCTGTTGTACTGGTACTATTTAAAACTGTGGTGACTAAATAAAATATATCGATAAAAAATTAGTTTTATTTTACAGAATAATTTATTTATTTATAATCAATTACAGATGAATATTAATAACTTATTACTTTCCTAAACTTAAATTTTCGCAATTCGAACAAAACACAAACAATACAAGTCACCATACGTTTTTTATTATCATGAAGAGCTTAGGTAAAATGATCTGTGATGATTTTAGAGTATCAGCAAATATTTTAAATTGTACCAGTATAACAGAAATTTGAAGGAGCTCTCTCTAGTAAAAAAACAACATATATATTCTTTTAACTTATGAAAAAGGAGAGAGCTCCTTCGAGCTTATGTTATACTGGTACAATTTAAAATATTAGCTGATGCTCTAGAATCGGTGCTCTAATGGGAATATTCAATAAAATAACGTAAGTCTTGGTACCATTTTTTCTTTAATTACCAAGAATATTTTTTTGGAGGTATTTAGAGAGAGATCAAAACACCACAACACTAGAAGCTACAAATCCGTCGGTGCTCAAAAGGGAATGATTTCGAATTAAATTTTTGTTCCCATTTGAGCACCGATCCAAAATATGAATCGGTGCTGAAAAGGGAATAGGATCGGTGCTCAAAAAATCGGTGCTCAAAAATTCGGTGCGCAAATGGGAATACTTCATACGGACGGACAGACGGACAGACATGACGAATCCAAAAGGGTTCCGTTTTTTGCCATTTGGCTACGGAACCCTAAAAAGGATGTGTAGAGGTTTTTCTAGGGTCGGCCTCGCACCGAGTGATATCACTGGTGTTCCAAGGATAAATGCAAATACCTAATCAGGCGGAGAGTAAAAATATTGCTTTTAATATAATTTAGTAACGGTATTTTTTTGCGCCAATATTGAGGAGTAACATTTTAACAAAGCGGTCAAAACAAGTGTTTTAATTCGAGTAGTTGTTCAGGCAGCTGCTCTTGAGAGCCTGTTTTATTCGTGGAAAAATTAATTCATCATAATACTACCACGATCTAATTGTGAGCACACTCACAGACAATTCGGAAATCCACAAAAAAAAAGAAACGTTTACACTCAAAGAGAGGAAGTTACAACACACAAAACCACGTGTTTATACTAGTTAAGCATCGTCGTGACCTTGACACCACTCAATGTCGCCGCAGATTATATATATTGGTGGTCGTGTGGCGAATTGACATAGTGAGCTTTCATTTCGTGCGGCTATTGCCAGTCTTTTTTATAAAAAAAAAAAACAAAATGAGTGTTATTTTTGCTCTTCTTTTTGTAACGAAAATTGCAGTTTGTTATTCTGCGTGTAAGTATTTATTTTTATTTCTAAAGTGTTTTTTTTTAATGTACTTATTAAGTAAATGATGTTGCCAAAGTGGTTATGGATTTAGAGTTTTTTTTAATCTTTTTGTTTTTAAATAAATCAATTTTATTCAGCTTGCTTCATTTGCAACTTAATAAAAAACAAAAGTTTTTTTATTGATCTCAAATTTTATTTTATTTGAGAAATAAAATTTACCTAAATAATTCAGAGCTTGAGTAAAATATATTATGTGTTTGTTAGAAAAGAAAAAAGCAAAGATATTTTTAAATACTTTTTCTCGTTTTTTTTTATCAAACGGTAATAATAATTGATGATATTGATTAAAAGCTACGCCATTAATATAATGTTTATAAGTTTAAATATTATTGACTTACTTACATAATTTATTATGGTAAGTACCTACTTACTTACTTAGATACCTATCTCAATACCTTTTATACTAGAAACATTAACATGACATTAGGTATTAAATAAACATTATTTTATATCACGACTGGAATAATTGAATAATTAATTATACTGTATAATCAAAGGTGACAACAATAAAAGCACGAGGAAAATCTTCGTCAGATGCCAAATGTCTCAGTAGCATTATTACCTGGAAATCACCTTCTAGACTTCCTAATTAGCAAGATTACATAACATTTAGCAACTAATTAAATTTATGACTGGTTGTCCCGTGCAGTTTCACCCGCATTCCCGAGGGATCGTATGTTTTCCCGGGATAAAAAGTATCCTGTATGTTAATGCAGAACATATTCTATCTGTGTGCCAAATTTCATTCAAATCCGTTCAGTAGTTTTTGCGTGTAAGAGTAACAAATACATCCAGAAACTTTCGCATTTATGATATTAGTAGGATGACAAAGTGCATCTCCTGTTTTTTACAATTTTTATTTTGACACGAAAGATTGAGTACGAGTCGGATTGTATGATAAATTTCAAATTAAATTCAATATTTCATTATGTGTAATACCACATTTTATTTTATTTATACCGTTTTGAGCGGTATATTGTGCTGACCACAGAGATCGATCTGTGGTGCTGACTACTGCTATAAATTTCTATATCCAGTAAAGTTCGATGTCATATTGATAAAATTATAATTAAAATCTAGTTTATCCTGCGTATTCCAAAATAATCTAAGAACTCTAGAATCTAATTTAATTAATGAAAAGTCATACACAGTAGGTATGCAAATATTGATAATACTGGGATTGATAATTAAAACCAAATAATCAAACTTCTCATACGACAATTTTATTTTTGACATTTAAATGTAGAATTAAAAGCCATAAAAGTGTTTAAAAATTAAAAATGTCGATACATTTTGAATACATTAATCAATACCTACTTTAAGATGTCAAGCACGTTCCGGTATGTTCTGACAGTTACATATACTTGAGAGCCATCCATTAGCTTCTATTTGTGTGCTTACCACCTTTGGCCACACCATCGCTGACCATAGTGAAGATTATCGCCAAAAATAGACCTTTATATACATAGTACAAATATATATATCGATAAAACCTACACTAAGAGATTAGTATTCATTTGGTCAGGGCGAGCGAGGGCAAGTACTTAGGTATGTAGATAAAATCCTGCATTCCATTTCATACTGCAACATTTTTGCCTGCTTAGATTATAATTTGACGGACTCACGTTCGTAAATTAGGAAGTACCGTGACTGGCCTCTTTATTTATTTAATTCTAGTTCACGGCTAGATATTTAAATTTGCTACTTATTCGTAAGTAGGATGAAGATTCGTAGGGAAGTCGTTCGCTCGAATGCCATCTAAGAATATTTGTGTGCAGAATACTACGCCTTATGTTCCTTCTGAGTAATAATCTAATCTATGTTTACATTGGTATCGATAGGCTTGTATTGTTTCTCCAAGTTTCGAAATTTCCATCTTCAGATATCTTCATAAAAATCATGGTTGAGCGTATTACCTTGAACCTGCAAGCAGTCTCCGATTGGGGTAAAGCTAATCAGGTCAAGTTTAATCCCTCCAAGACACCTCAACTCCAACTTCAACCTCACTCCTTCTTTATAAGATATATCCTTACCGATTTCCGACCAACTTGAACTCCTAGGCATAACCTTAACTACCAATATAAATTTTGTTAGTTCTATTGAGTCAAAGGCTAAAACCGCTGCAAAAAAGTTGGGCATCCTCTGTAAGGTGAAGCGGTACTTTACGCCGGATCAGTTATTGCAACTGTATAAAGCACAAGTCCGTTCGTGCATCGAGTACTGCTGTCACCTCTGGGATAGATCTGCCAAATACCAGCTGGAGGCCCTTGACTCAATAAACCGTCGTGCTAGGAGACTAGTCGGCGATGTTTCGCTAACTGAGGCGAAATTAACGAGCCTTGAACATCGGCGTAAGATTTTGTGTTTGTCGGTCTTCTATTGGATATATTTCGGAGAGTGTGCTACAGTATTGTTTAATCTAATTCCTCCATCCCCATTTCTCCATCGAAACACAAGACGCCAGGAGAATTTGCACCCATACGTTGTCGACATCCCGCGTACCCGGACACAACGCTTCGTTTCATCGTTTCTTATACGAACAGCAAAGGAGTGGAACTCTCTTCCGGGGTCTGTGTTTCCCGACACCTATAACCTAGATGTATTCAAGGCCAGAGTGAATAGGCTTTTTCTGGGTAAGCGTGCTACATCCTCGGCCTCGTCATAACTCCTCATGGGGTCAGTCGAAGGTCAAACGCAAGCCCATTCAACATAAAAAAAAAAACAAAATTGACGTTTGGTAAATTTTGTATCGAAAAACTGACAAAAATATTCCTCGAATAAAGTTAACTAACGATAGAAAAATCGGCCATTAATCTTTAATTATTATCTAATTATTTTTTATTAGATCAATTTTATCTCCTGTCGAACTCAAAATGTCATGTGAAACAGCTAATCCAAAGAGCGTAAAAAATGTATATTTTGGGATATTCTACGCACACGGCCATCTGATTCGAAACCATGCGTATGCTCTTACTATGGTAACAAAGTAATAAACTACATTATAATATCGTAAATGTACCCTATACGGAACAGAGACGTGGTCTGTTACTACAAACCGCAAAAAGCTCTTAGAGACCTATGGAACGAGCAATGCTTGAAATTTCTCTGCGTGAAAGGGTCCGAAACCCGTAGATACAGGCGTACCTAAACGAGGACATTCATAGGAGAACGAAAATGACGGACATAGCTCGTAGAATTAGTAAGCTGAAGAGGACATCGGAGGCTACATCGCTCGAAGAGCCGATGGCCACTGGGGAAGAAAAGTTCTCGAGTGGCGACCACGTACTGGAAAGCGCTGAGCAGGACGAACTAGTCAAAATCAATGGAATGGAAGTCAATGGTCCCACCTTTACTGGTTAAAAGTTTGATGCAGCATATATCTCCAGTATTTAAATACATACCTACTTATGAATTCTTTTCACGTTCATCTTTTTGTTTACAATCACACGTAAAGAACAATGGATGAAATAACTTTAGAGCATAAAACAAGTTCATTGACCAAACACATTTGGTGAAATGGCAATTGCAAGAACCTTTTAAAGCAAGTAATTTCTCTGTTATTTAAAAGAGCGAACTTTTTTAAGTTTGTTAATGTTGCTAATTTCAGCAGATCCCATAGTTAGTTTTTTTTTTCATAATATTTAGTAGTGTTACTTAGTGACGCGCGTCCTAACCGAGAGCCAAATCAGTGGGGCAATACTATCAATATTACGTTGCGGGTGACGATAAATTCGCAGGGGTGTCTGTCTCTTCTTAGGCTGAGTATCCACCAGAGATGTGCTAAGCTGCGTTGCGAGGAATGTGTTTTTTATATACCAATAGAATCGCTTTATTTACCTAGCCTTCGCACAGTTCTGGTGGGAATGGGCTTAGCAAAGTGAGGTTTTTGTAATATACAAAATAAGCGAGAAATGCGTGCGAGGGGCGTAAGCGAGGGATGTGTGGGAGGAATGTGTGCGAGGAATGTGTGCGAGGAATGTGTGCGAGGAATGTGTGCGAGGAATGTGTGCGAGGAATGTGTGCGAGGAATGTGTGCGAATGGAAATGTGTGCTTACCAGTTAGCCAATAGATAGTGTTTGTATAGGTCGCTAATCTGTACACATTACACATTCCTTGCACAGAAAGAGGCCGTTTCACAGCTTTGCTGCGCATCCTCGCTCCGCTCCGCTACCTCGCACATCTCTGTTGGATGCGCAGCCTAAACCTGGTATTCTTTCTACATTTGACAAGACTATCAAATTTGTAGGTACTAAATAGGTACTATGTTTGCTAGATACAAATCATACATACCTACGTTTGTATTATAAGCGACCATAGTCGTGTGGTCTAGTTCCTATTTGCATTCAAGGTTTATTATAATACCTTTGGCGATGGGATAGGTATCTGGCTAGGTCAATCGATTCTATATGCTAATGTGTATTGTATCAATGATTCCAGGGCCCATATTCTTGGATTCAGATAACTACTAACTTCTAGTAAAATTTCTATGTTTATTTGTACAGTTCAAATTTGTAGTATTTCTTTTTACACACGGCTATCTGATCCCAAACTAAGCAGAGCTTGTATGGAAACCAGATACCTGATAGATGAGTTGGCGTGATTGGTTAAGATTGCACCTATCACGCCGCAGGTCGTCATGATTCCCACACAGGTCATGCATTTGTGTGCATGAACATGTCTGCATATCCTGAGTCTGGGTTTAATTATGTATTTACAAACAAAAAGTTGTACATCAGTTATATGGTTTCCATAGTACAAACTCTTAGTTTGTGATCAGATAGCCGTGTGTGAAGAATGTCCCAGATATTTATTAACTAGCTGTCGCCCACGGTTTCACCCGCGTTCCCGAGATAATAATTAGCCTATGTCTTTCTCCATACCATAGGCTAGCCATGATGATCCGTTTAGTAGTTGAGGCGTGAAGGCGTTACAAACAAAACAAACTCACTTGCGCATTTTTAATATTAGTTAGGATTGATAGTTTTTTTATCTCCTTTGTTTTTATATCACTAAGGTGGCTAACAAGCATATAGCCCGCCTGATGGTTAGCGGTTAACGTAGCCTATGGACACTTGCAACACCAGGGGTATCACTCGCGCGTTGCCGACCCTAATTAGATTCTATCCAAATTCTATTTAAATTTGAAATCTAATTAAGTGCAAGGAAATACAATAATAGGTACCAATAGCCGGATAGATTTTAATTCCTGAAATAAAGTATACAATTGTATCACGCACGTTTTGCCTTTTGAAAAAGGAGTAAATCCGAGGGGCGAAAGACGGTAAAAAAATTATGAGAAAAATGTCTCAGTAAAAAATTACGTAATTACATATTTATAATGTTTTATGTGTTTAACGAGTAATAAAAGACGGAGGTATCTTTTTATGATTGACTTGACCTTAGCAGGTTAACAACCGTAGTTAACCGTGGCCTAGGAAAAACAGGTACTAGATTATGAGGAAAAACGTAAGGAAATCTCATTTATAACTCAAATACCTTCAATATTTTGGTATTGCACCTAGGCAATGCTAAAATAAGGCCTTCCTTTTATTTACCATACAGCACGTATTATTATTTTAAAACCCTTTATTTTAATTATTTTAATTTTATTTTTAGACATTTGAAAGATTTGCTTACAGCTATTACGAAGTCGGTGAACAAGCTTACGGCCCGCTTGATAAGCGATAAGCGAGGTAAGCGTTTACCGTAGGGTTTCGTTTTTCCCGACCTTTTCCCGTTCCCGGGACCCGGGAATGAAAAAAATGCTTTCCCGGGAATTCCCGATTCCCGGGAAAAGTTGTTTGTTTATTTTTACCTATCAAAAGTTAATTAAAACACGTAATTTAATTTAATTAGCTATTTATTTGTCTCAAAAGCAGTTCAAAAATTAAAATTAAAATCAATCAATGATTTTACAATATGATATGATGTGATATTTTAAATCTCATACTCCTACGTGTACCCAATAGGCTAAAAAAAGCAGCGAACGTATATATTACTTACAATGAAAGCGCATTACGTGTTTTACTTGAATTTTTATAGGTAAAAATTAATTATTTTTTATAAAAACAAATAGGACATCTTGAAAATTTTCAAATAAAAGTCCGTATTATCTCCGAAAATACAAATTTTATTAATAAATTTTAATGTTACTATTATTTTCTCTAAAACCTGCAGTTCAGAACCCACACATAGTAACTACTAGAAAAACAATCGGCCCAGTGCGAAACGAGCTCACACACGAAGGGTTCCGTAATAACATATCTTGGGGGCCATCCTTAAATTTTTAGTTTTATTTAATTTTTAATATTTGTTGTTATAGCGGCAATATACATACACATTCAGAAAAAAAAACAACTTTTTACGGTTCATGAGATACAGCCTACAGAAAAACATATAGACGGATAGCGCAGGCTTAGTAATAGGGTCCCCGCTGGCACGGGACACTAAAAATCACATGTAGATTACGTCTTTTGCAAATAAAAATATCAAAACTTATATTTTTTATAATGAATTTTCGGAAACATTGAATTTTTTCAAAAAAAAAAGGTGGTTTATCTCCGAAAATACTATAATTTGTATGTAACTATATTTTTTTATATGTAACACTTTTATTTTCATCAAAAATCCGTTCATGGTTCCTTTCAGCTTTTATCTGTATCTGTAGTTCAGAAAAAACCTGATTTTGGTAGAGAGACTTACCCATACAGAAAATGTACGTTCGATTTCTGTGGATGTAGCCATTTGTACTATGATTTGATGCTACATTTTCGTGTATCAAAGGTTTTTCGTTAATTTTGATCAAGGTTTGCTGGTGTTTTAAAGCATTTAATCTAATAGAGAAATTCCCGGGAATTCCCGGGAAACCGCAAAAAAAATCCCGACTTCGGGAATGACGTATTTCCCGGGAATTCCCGATTCCCGGGACCCGGGAACGAAACCCTAGTTTACCGTAGCCATATGGACGCTTGCAAAGTTGCAACACACAAACATCGCTCACGCGTTACCGACTATAACATAGTGATAAGCAATCTAAATGATCATATTTTCACGTCATCGCTCATTGTAATTTTAAATTAAGTCGAATAAATCATAGTTTAACACGAGGTCAAAAATTGCATACATTTTATGAATAAACAGTCAGAAATATCATCAGGACAAACGGAAGGTCAGATTTGTTAATATGATGAACTATTGTGCATTTGGTAATAGTTGAAACTTGACGATTTAGCGATGTCACATCATGTTGTGAATTTTGATACCTATTTGGAAGACCGGAATATCAAGTTGAAATTTTATTTATTCTCAGAATTAAAAATAGTTGTTACTAAGGTCAAGATGCCGAATATGAATACGATTTATATTTTTGACTAAAAAAACGAGAAAAAATTAAATGTAATGTGACTAAAATTTGTTTAGTGCGATTTACAACAGAATCGGCACCATTGTGTTGCATACTAGCCGAAAGTGCGAATGACGTTTATCTATCATAATGAATTAAAAACTTTAAAAAAAATATCCAATTGTTTGATAATCAAATACATTCAACAGCTAATGACAAACAAAAAGGTAAACAATTGAATGTTGTTGATTATCTACGATACGTAACGTAAGGCCTGTGGTAAGGCGATGATAGCGCAATGGTAATGACGTCGGATACAGAGACGAAGGTCTGGTTCGAATCCTACAATGAGCTTGAGTTTTCGGTGAAGGAAAACATCGTGTGGAAACCATAACACGGACCACCGTGTTATGGTTACACACAAAGCCTAGAAGGGTACTACAAAGTACCAACTTTGTAGTACCCTTCTAGGCTTTGTGTGCTTACCACCTTCGGTCTTTATTCATTATGATTTACAATGGTGAGATTGTGGTCAAACACAGGCCTATAAACAGTAAAATATAATTTAAACAAATACGTAGCGTAGTACTATTAATAGTACATTACTGCCGCGGTCTTTAATGAATGCGTTGCTGGCAGCGCTGATGATGGCCGAAAGGCTCCAGGCCAATACAGCACGGGCTGCATTGCTGCCATTGATGGTGGAATGTCGTTCCATCACTTTCTCATATCGGCCTATGGATGTCCACTGCTGAACATAGGCCTCCCCCATTGACTTTGACAGCGGTTATCGGCTCTTCGATAAATGTGGCCCGCCCATTGCCATTTCAACTTTTTCACTCTACGAGCTATGTCCGTCATTTTTGTGCTCCTACGAATGTCCTCATTTCATCCATCAGTTGCGAACTAGGCGAACTGTGCCTTATTTTAATACTGTCCACAACTTCAGTCTTCGTTCCGTTTTAACCAGTAACATTTATTATGCCTAGTCCTGCTCCCTAATCCGAACATAAGATGATACCAGATTAAATTGATTAGGATTATCTCCTCATCTTCCAATATTAACTTAGAACTTTTTTTTAATTACAGTGACACCAATCAACAAATGCAAGATCACAGACATTTCGTGTCTTCGGACTGTAGCACAGGCTGCAGTACAAGACTTCTCTGCAGGTCTCCCTGAAATAGGGACTGAAGTGTTGGATCCTATGCATGTGGACCTCATTAAGGTTGACTTGTCAGGTCTCAAGTTAGTTGTGAGAGACTCTACAATCAAAGGACTGAAGAATTCTGTTATTGATAAACTGAGGTCTGTATGTCTTTTTTCTCCTACAAATTCTAAAAATATAAGAATCTTACATGTCACTTACATGACTCGTGTAAACCAATGTGCAGAATCGATCTTGACACATCGGGTCAAGATTAGAGGAAATAAAAACAATTCACACTTTGCCCTCCACAGGTTTTATAAATGCACTAAGTACTTACAATTAAATGGATGCATACAATTAAACTTGCATTAAAACAATATTAAATGAACTTTGTACTTATGACCGTAGGGTTGTAAACAGAACACGTATTTTTTTTGCAATTTCATTACCTCAAAGTCTGGCCACAATTAGTTAGCATCAAAATCAATGATAATGGATATAATATAATATAATCATAAAAACCTACAGGCAACTTTGGCTGATCTTTTGAGTCGAAAGCAGAAACAGCTTCTAGAAAGTTGGTTATCCTCTAAGGTCACGCGGTACTTGGGCAGTTGCTACAACTTTATAAAGCATAAGTCCGGTCATGCATTGAGTACTGCTGTAATTTCTACCCATTTTTACATTGACCTATGGGTCATAAGACACCGTAAAAAATTTTACACGTACGTTATTGAAATACCGAAAATATGAACACAGAACTTTACATCCTCGTTTAAAATATGGACAGCAAGGGAGTGGAACTTGCTTCCCGCATCTGTGTTTCCCGACTCTTATAATCTAGAGACTTTCAAGGTTAGAGTGAATAGGTTTCTTCTGGGTAAGCATGCTCTACCTTAGGCTTCGTCGTCGTCCTTTATGAGCGGGTCAGTGGCCAAACGCAAGCTCAAGTGGAAAATCTGTTGCCAAGCATCTACTGGTATGTTTCGGCTGCTACCTTTGAGAGCCAAGTCTCTTCTACGCGTTATGTGTTTATTAGCTTCGGGCACTAGTTCTTTAGTTTTACCTTTTGATAACCATGATTCTTATACTTTTATAAACATAAAGTCAACGTAATGTTTTCAAAATTTTCCAGCATCGATATGTCAAGAAAGTTGATTAAACTTACCTTCCACCTGGACATCACCTTGAAGGGTAAATACAAGGCTTCTGGGAGACTGCTCATCTTGCCCATCAGTGGAGACGGAGACGCTAGCATTAAACTGAGTATGTATTTATTAATTTATGCTCTAATTTGAATTTTAATCGGCTACATAATATATTTTCAACACACTTGCTCGTAAAGTGACATTTATTGCACTGTTTTTAGTATCTTAATGCAGCTTATTATGCACTTTACATTACCGCACAGTTTTATGACAGGTATAATCCCGATTATGTTAAGTTTGTACCTCACTGCAAGTGATGTGTGTGTAGACGAACGACGTGTCATGAGCGAATATTGATTTTGTATAGAAAAAATTTCAAACCGCCATTGCATATTGTTTTGTTACACTGCCTTTGTGATTGATGATGAGACAGGCTTTAGGCCATGCTCTCAAAATAATAATCTTATATTTAGTTACCTGGGTTTTTTTTTTATCAGTAGTTCTGCCGGAAAACTTTACAGGCCGACATAATAGACCGGGAGATACTGGATTGGGCCGCCGGTACCAGCGCTATTACCATCATTTTCCTTTTCGTCATTACGTAATTAGACCCCTGACTGTCGCCATACTGGTACAAATGGCCAGGAAATTTGTGCCAGTATCTCACGGTCTATAAGGACACTCTTTAACTTTTAGGGGTACTAAATACTAAAACAAAAGTTAATGTTAGTTAAAGAGAAGTACTATAAGAATTAGAATTTTTTGATTACACAGTAAATTCTTCCTACCATAATGATTATTAGGCTCAATCACTAACAAGTCAGCATGAGACGCAAATAACACCAAAGTTGAGCTAAGACCATATCTCCTTATACAAACCTTTGCTCAGTGAATGCACTGATGGTGTGATTTCCAAACAGGTGATTGCAAGCTCACGTGTGAAAGGCTTTATTGTGTTAAACAAGGACGTTTTAACCAGATATAGCAATTACAAAATCCAACCCGTTTTTCTCACAAATATTCGCTTATTTAGAAATAGTTTGGCGGTTTGTAATGTTAAGAAATTGGTACACGCCTTTTGCCCCAGATTCTTGTTATTTGGAACTTTAAGCAAGTATGATTACTTGAAGCAATGGGCAATGGGTGGTCTATTGTAGTTTTAGTATTGCATACATAGTCCAATCATTTGAGGCAGTATTAAGTACTACAATGAATTTGATTTGGTCGAAAGTAATAGGCAAGTTATAATATGGGGAACCAAATGACACTGCGCTTTACTGCTACAATAGTTTTTTTTTTAAATTTATGTTTATAGATGGTTTGATCAGATATGGTCATGCCACCCTAAAAGGCATACTTAATGACACTATCTTCGCTCAATGGCTATTCGTACAAATTTATAAAGCATTCTGGCTTCCTCCGATTGAGGATGAGCCAGGTTACTATTACATTTGCCGAGTTCTTCAACAATAATAATAATAATATTGTTTATTGTGACAACTAGGCCCACTTGTTAGTATTACATTTTTCTTAAAAGCTATGTTAACAAATAAAATAGAAATAAAATAAAAAACAAATTAATTAAAAAATAATAATAACAATAAAAATAATAAATAATAATAAAAATTGTTTACCTATCTACAGTTTGACCGCACTATCATGTCTATGGCATGTTTTATGAAAGGCGTATCAAATTTGCTCGATAAAGTCTTCAGAATACTGTTGGGGCTAGACCGCATCCTTGAGAGTATGGAAGCGCTCTTTTTACGAGTGATAGCGTAAAAGTCGTCGGTTCTAGCCTGAGCGAACATAGTTGAGGCACTACAATATCTTGGCAGTCCCAACAGAATTCTGAAGCCATTATTGTATTGAACTCTCAGGGCACTGATTGCCTTCTGCGTATAGTTGGTCCACAGGCCACTCGTGTAGAAGGTTTGACAGTATGCTTTGAATAATGTAACCTTAGGATCCTCACTACAGCGAGTGAACCTATGAGCCAACATATTGCATCTAGCAGCCAATGCCCTGCGTTCACGTTCAATATCTACCTGGTCTTTAAGGTCCTCGGTAACATAATGCCCCAGGTATTTAAACTGAGTTACTCTCTTGAGTGGTACTCCACTTAACAAAAGAGAAGGATTATAGTCAACCTTCCTTCCGGGGGCTTTAAAGATCAGATTATCACTTTTTTGTACATTGTACACAAGTCCATGACTAGCTGCGTACTCCTCGCAGGTACGTAGTAACTCTCTGATTGAGCCAGCTGTTGGACCCAGCAGCACCATGTCGTCAGCGTAACTAAAGTTATTTACTGTTAGGCCATCAATACTACAGCCGACAGGCTTGCTGCTGAGTGCAACAATCAGCTCATTTATGTACAGGTTGAAACACCATTCTATCTTTGACCTAACCTCTCTGCGTTCCGTACATACTCCACCATGATATGATTAAGTCTTCATCTTCTAAAACATCACACTCGACACAATTTGTATAGTTAGATACATTTTCAGAATACCTCGAAGTTGACATGACGATGCCTTTCGACGTGGTCAAGAACGGAGATGGCAAGGACATCATCGAGCTGAAGAGCTTCAAGTACGTTTACGACGTGAAAGAAAACGCTCATTTCCAGATGACGAACCTCTTTAACGGAAATAAGCCTTTGAGTAAGTGTTTTTAGGATTGTTTTTCGATTGATGTCAGTGTCAAAAGGCAGTTAAGGTCAAAGCTATTGAAGATACTGCCGGTTAAAGCAAGCCTCCAAATGGAAGAACCAATATGAGCAGATTGTGGATTTGCAGATGCCGATATACTCATACTCTTCGATATGAGCTTCCTTGTTATAAGAATTTTCTTTCAAAATAATCTTTATACTAATGTCGATGAAATATGTATGATAGATTAACTAAAACAACCACTAGTGCCGATTCTGTTGGAAATAGCACTAAACAAATTTAAGTCACATCACATCTCTTTCTTACATACATTATTGAAAAAGGATAGAACATATTTGAAGTTGCCAAATTAGTCTTTGCCGTCTTCATTTGCGGATATTTAGACGTAACCGCGATAGATGGCGACTAAGTTTATATTGACAACAAGCATTGGACTAATTTGACAGGACTAAATTTCTTACATCCTTTTCTAATGTTCTTAATAGAATAGAATAGAAAGCATTTATTCAGCTCAAAATTTCAAAAGGAAAACAAAAAACACATAACTCAAGAAAATTAAAAATAATAATATAATACAACAATCGCTTAACCTATGTATTAATCTATTGACCTGAAACGGCCTCCCACTCAGCATAATTCTTCGATAGAAAGAGATATAGTGAGACTAAATTAGTTTAGTTATAAATAACAGAATCAGCACCAATGTCTAGTCTTCCCTTGACACTCCTTATATTATCATGAGTAAACTTAGAAATTGAGGCTTGTTTATCCACAATCAGCGTAAAAGTAGCTGCAGGTGGTACAAAGCAAGGAAACAGGATACATGTGACATGTAGGTATATCTATAACCCTCTACTCAAAATTCAACCTCTAACGGGAGTTTAGTCCACGTACGAAAACAAGATTTTTTTTTGGCAAGAATGAAACCACTACTAAAATTATCACGGAAGCTCACTTGGTCCGTGAATTTTCGCAGACTAAGCAAAATTTTTAAAATTTAGAGAATCTTGAAATGACGACTTTATTATCAGCTTATTAATCCTTTATTTCTTAATTTTAGGTGATACACTCCACATATTCATGAATGAAAATTGGAAGGCGCTCACTCAAGAGTTTGGTGTCCCAATGCTTAACAAACCTACGAATAACATATACGATGCCATCAAAACATATCTGAAGACACAACCTATTGAAGAAATTGTTAATTTATAAACCTACCAAAAAAAAAAAAAACTAGATAATATGAGGGTTCCACTTGTAGATTTTTACACCTAGTTACAGGTCGGTTAGCTAAAGCTGGCACGTTCAACACATTTACACGTTACGCTTGTGTAATATCAGCGAATAAGCGCGCGGATGAAAATCTGTCCGTCTCTCTCGCACGCGGGCAAGCTTATGAGTATGAAGGAGACAGTTGTTGTTTTGCTTATGCTACTGCTCATAAATATAAAGGGGTATTTTTTTGCATTCGTCCATTAAAATATACTGATTAGAAGCAATAATGTAATAAAACATACTGTATCGTGAAATTGCATATGTGGGAGTACTGTGAACGTGCCAGCTTTCGTTAACCGACCAGCTCCCCTTGACAAGATGGTTGTTGACAATCATCGTCGTTATTAAACGATCAACATTTGTATAGGATTGACATAAGAAATTGTTAAACATCGCGTGATATTTCGATTTGAAATGTCAGTGGCCCTGTACGTCAATAATAGTTTTAGTAGCAAATGTTGCCGTATCTTGGCGAAGTGTTCTATTTTTCTGTTTGAACTATAATTTACTTACTTTAAATGATTTCTTCCAGCAAATATATGTAGCACTTTGGGAAAATGTTGCAATGTTGCAATGTATGTATGTATGTTTGTTCGGGTGGAATCTTGCAAGTCGAATTTCACCCACTTCCAGTGGTCGGATTG
The DNA here is from genome assembly GCA_951394255.1 of Polyploca ridens. Taxonomy (NCBI): domain Eukaryota; kingdom Metazoa; phylum Arthropoda; class Insecta; order Lepidoptera; family Drepanidae; genus Polyploca; species Polyploca ridens. The sequence goes on along the minus strand of OX596254.1, from coordinate 15,323,277 downwards.
ACTTGATATTTGGTATACATTAGTATATTGGATGACAATACAAGTACAGTCAACAAAAAGTACAGTCAATCAAAAAAAGCTTGTATACAAAATTATTTTTTTAACAAAAAACTTATTTAAGTCTAAATTTCATTATGTTACCAGTATAGAATATAAAGTGTACATACCTCCAGATGCTTTATAAACTATGTGGTCAATTATCAAACTTTCCATAACAAAGATTACCCGGTAAAAACGTATGTTTTTGTTTACAAGCTTTATATAAATATGCTATGTTTGGGTCAAATCTTGCAAGTCGAATTTCACCCATTTCCAGTGGTCGGATTGACTTGATATTTGGTATACATTAGTATATTGGATGACAATGCAAGTACAGTCAACAAAAAGTACAGTCACCAAAAAAAGCTTGTATTAAAAATGTTTTTTTTTTTACTAAAATTTATTTAATCATAGTTTCAGGTTTTATTTACATAGTCATCTGAATGTATCGATTATGTATTGTGATCGAAGTTTAATTAAAATATTTCACGCATAATAAGATGAATTATGGGTTTATCTAAACCAGTATTATTATTAATGATTTAGTTTATATTTAAGTTACGTTTAATTGAAATGGATTTGGTTGTTAAAGCTTTATTTTAAATAAAATAATTTTATAGATTTATACGACTTTTTATTCGATTTATTTCTCTTCAGACGGTTATCTGATCTAAAACAAATACGAGCAGGTACAATGTAAACCAGATAACTGATATACTACATTGTATAGTAGTAGTACTACTTTCATATAAAAAAGTATTTATTTTTAGGCTTATTATTATTATTATAAGCATCATCCCAAATGATTCGGAGATGCATCTGTTTTCAATGTTTCTTATCCGAGAGATCTTCCACGCTACCTACTTGCCCAGATTAGGGCCTTACGTGATATTGATATGAGGCAAATGCGACAATAGACGTATTTATTCGATTTTCTTATCGCCTGACTATTATGAATAGCAAAAACGATTGAAACGTACAATGAGTAGGCTGAAAATTTAAGTAAAAATAACGATGTAGAAACTCTAACCAGATACTGTTTAAAGTGCTGACTTTATAGTAAACCTTCTTTGAAGACTGTTTTATTTTATGCAAAATATTTGTGTTTTCGTGTTATGGAGTGACACTACGGCATTACAGGGGCCCAAGTCTGTTCAATGTTCAATTGTGTTCCAATGAACTATCAGTGGTGTCAAAATTGACACATTTTACAGTTTTGGTAGTCTACTAACATAATAGCGTCATAATGACGCCATAATGGCGCCATAACACAATTTTGACACTGAAAGTTCAGTGGAACACAATTGTAATATCAGACTTGGGCCCCTGATTACTAGTCGTACTGCTAAATTAGCGGAAGGGTAAGTCGCTTCATTACGTACCTAGTTAGTAGTTTGTGAATCAGTTAATTTGATGATAGTCGGTCACTTGGTGATATTTTCGACTTTTTTTTTTTTACTTAAAATTAAAGTTCCCTCTCATTTTCACGCTATTTAGTATAAATAGCTCTTAGCATTCTGACAAACAATTAGAGTTCAATTTTGATACCTTCTAGCAACTTATGACCTATTATTTTATTCGTATTGTAACGTAGAAGAAATAAGGAAAAAAAAATAAAAAAAATCAAAAACACATTTTTATTTCTTTTTTGTTAATGTAATTTTACTTTCTTCAAAATTCAACTCGGGGTTCGTTTCAGCGTTTTTCTCTAAGACCTGTTGTAGTTCAGAAGTTGCCCATACTGGCTAGAAAAAAAAAACACTCTTTATAGCGCGTCCATTCACCCAGGCCTTAGCTGCTCTGTGGTAAGATTTATATCTCTTTTGCCTTTTTTAGCCACACTGTAGTTTCACGTTATAATTTTTTTCTACTATCTAGTACTATTGACTGAGTGAATAGGTTTCTTCTAAGCAAACGTCCTCCATCTTAGGCTTCGTCATCGTCCTTTATGGAGTCCAGTGGCCAAACGCGAAACTGAAGTTATAGGTAATTATATATCACAGACTACGGAGGACATATTCTCGCTAACAAAAAACTGTGTCTATGGAGTCGGCCACCTCTCACGCACACCTTAATTGGCTATTCCGCGGGAAATTAGACTCTGTCGCCGTTTACACAGAGTCGATTACTCGCGCTCAACTTATGTGTGAATGTGTGCGTGCCGGCTTGTACGTACAGCGTGGTGGCCGACTCGAGTGTCACAGTTTTTAACCGCGAGCCAACCAGGCCATTATTGTACTCGTGAAAGGTTCAACGAAAAGTCAACAAACAAACGCATCTGAATTACTATTTGCAATTCGTTACGCTTACAAAAATTGCATTATATCAAACTCTGTAATTTACGTAGCCTAACTACTATATCATACTTTACAAGAACTGAAAACGGAATCATAGCGCGATTCAGCTGGCTTGTACCGCCATCTATTGACAATTTATGGAAAACGTTTAGAAGGCAGTTGAAGGCACGCACAAAAAATATACGATAAAGTAACCACAGAGAAAAGGATTCGAAGATTTTGGCATACTTTGCGTTAATATTTAATAAGTTTTTTCATGGTTGTTGAAGTTTTCAAATATCGTTGTTTTTTGCAAATAAAACTAACTTTTAGGACAAACACACGTCATACATTTTTTGTTTACATGAGTGTCCCCAAACGATGTATAGGTTTTAAGGTGCGCAGCAATTTGCAAAAAAAAAATGCCGCCTGATTATTATGCCAGGTTCCGAACAAAAACATCGAATTCTTTTCATTATACATAGGTACCTATATGCAGTAAAAAGCAAAGTCCAAAGCTTTTACTTGCTTGTGGTTTTCTATACATACTACATTTATAATAGTTTCATACGCGTTCCCGTGGGATCCACTATTTTCCCGGGACAAAAGTTACACCAGGGAGTAACACTTAACACACACTTCATGAAGTTATTTGGCTGCGGTAAAATTCAAAATTCAATTCAAAATCATTTATTCAAATAGACCTTCGCAGGCACTTATGAAAAGTCTGACTCTAATACTCTAATACCGGTTCGGAAGGTTGCATTTGCTGAGAAGAGCCGGCAATAAACTCAGCAATTACTCTTTTCAAAACAAGCTTAGATTCATTACATAATATTTACATTCTAATCGCACTGACAACAATTGCGTGCCCCGGCGAGGCGGCAAAACTACAAAGTAGTCTGAATCTATATTTAATAAGTAAATAAATTAATGGCAAACTTAAGCAGACCAGCCCCCACAAGCAGCACCTGTTCACAAGTATGACGCGTGTGGCAGCCATCGCCCTCCTCGCCATATTGGAGGGAAGTGAGCGACCCGTCACACGACGCCGCCGCAAGCAGAGACCTTAAAGTGAGCATGACTTACTTAAGTCTGCCTTAGAAATAAAAAATTACTAAAGGGAAAATACTAAACACACAATTTGTTATCACTGTGACTATTTACAACATTAGATTAAATATAATTTATATGGAATAGAATATAACAATTAGACAGACATAATATATCGATGAATTTATATCAAAACAAATAAACGAAGAACTTTGAATTGAATTAATTACAATAAGTAATTATCTGTAACCTAAAAAAAAAAACATAACTTATAATAATAATAACATAGGTACTTTGAATTAAAATGGACCTTGAACTAGCTGCTAAGTGAAGCAGGTGCAGAGAGAAGCTACTTCCATACATCCTTGTCGTCAATATAGTGAGACACTTTATAATAGGCCCTACTCAACAACCGCTTTTTGATATATTCCTTAAATTTAAAAAAGGACATACTGGTCACGCTACGAGGAATTTTATTGTAAAATCGGATACAATTCCCAAGAAAGGACTTATTTACTTTAGCTAATCTAAATCTTGGCACAGTTATTTTGTCATTGTTTCTAGTGTTTCTATCATGATAATCACTATTGACTGGAAACAAATTAATGTTTTTACGAACATACATAATATTTTCAAAAATGTACTGAGAGGGCAAAGTTAATATATTAATTTCCGGAAATACCTTTCGCAGAGACTCGCGAGAACCCAAACAGTAGATGGCGCGAATTGCCCTTTTTTGCAATACAAAAATTGATTCCAAGTCTGCGGCAGAGCCCCACAGCAAAAGACCGTAAGACATAAGACTATGAAAATATGCAAAATAAATTAATCTGGCTGTATTAATGTCCGTCAGTTGCCTTATTTTGCTGACTGCAAAAGCAGCGGAGCTCAGTTTACCACCTAAGGCTTCCAGGTGAGCACCCCACTGCAATCTACAGTCTATGGTCAGACCAAGAAAAACAGTCTTATCTACTACATTAAGTTTACTACCGTCCACAATAACATTGGTATCAACTTTTGGTACATTTGGTAATGAAAATCTTATACATTTAGTTTTTTTAGAATTTAGCATAAGATTGTTGGCAGCAAACCATTGAGACACAGTTTTCAGAGCGCGGTTAACTTTTAAAAGGTCTTTGTCTTTTCTATCTACTTTAAATATCAGAGACGTATCATCTGCAAACAAAACGACATCTGATAGTTCTTTCACCATGTAGGGTAGGTCATTTATGTAAACTAGAAACAGAAATGGGCCTAAAATCGAACCTTGAGGTACGCCTAATTTGACTAAGGATCCCGATGACACACTACCATTGATTCCTACTTTTTGTTGGCGCCCTGAAAGATAGGAAACCACAAGATCGAGGGCCACTCCGCGAATTCCGTATAACTTAAGTTTAAGAGCTAGCGTTTGGTGATCTACGCAATCAAATGCCTTGGAGAGATCACAAAAGATACCAATAGCATCGTGTGAGCACTCCCAGGCCTGAAAAATATGCTCAATAAGTTTAGCTCCCGCATCCGTAGTGGACTTACCTCTTGTAAAACCGAACTGATCATCATGGAGTATCTTGTGGTTATTAAAATGCCTTAACATTTGGTTTAGCACAATCTTTTCAAAAATCTTACTTAATGCAGGAAGTACTGAGACAGGTCTGTAATCTGAGGGATTGTTTTTACATCCTGATTTAAAGATTGGAACAATTTTGCTGTATTTCATTAAGTCAGGAAAGTTGCCCTGTTCGAGACATTGGTTAAAGATTAGGGCTAAAATAGGGGCAATATTGAAAATAATTGACTGTATAACCTTAACTGATAAACCCCATAAGTCTTCCGTATTTTTCATATTTAGCGACTTGAAAGCCGTGATAATGTCATAGTCGTTAACCTGGGTGAATGCGAAGTCTGGAATGTTTTGTTGAAAATTATTCTGTAAAATCGATTCTGCTAACGTGGAAGACGAAGCAAGATTTTTAGTAGCCTCCATAGGTATATTTGAGAAAAAAGTTTCAAAAGCAGATGCTACTTCTAATTTATCTGAGATTAATTTATCATTAATTTTAAGAGAAAAAGTATTATCTTTGATTTTATTTTTACCAGTCTCTGTATTAATAATCTGCCATACTGTTTTAATTTTATTATTAGAACTATTTACCCTATTGCCTATGTAGATGGCCTTTGCTCGAATACAAACCTGTTTAAATATCTTGGAATAGTTTCTAACATGTGTATGAAAGTTTTCATTACTATTGTAAGATCTCTGATGGTAAAGATCATACATGTTATCCCTACTCTTCCTGATTCCTTTAGTTGCCCAATTACAGAATTGAAGTTTATTAATTACTTTCTTAGTTTTGATTGGACAAGATACATTAAATTCGTTGCAAATATCTCTAAATATTTTTTCATAGTTTACATTTGGATCATCAGAAGTATAAGTAGTGTTACTAATTTTATAATCCATATTGACGCTGAAATTATTTAATCTTGTTTCATTAACTGACCTAAATGTTTTCGTTACGGATGAACTAAGTTTTTTACCCGGAATCTTTACTAATTGAGCCAAATGATCCGACCGGACGCCACTTATTATTGACTTCTCTAAAACGTTACAGTTAGTTATTATGTTATCAATACAAGAGGAAGTAGTAGCCGTCACTCTCGTGGGCTCATTAAATAGAAGAGACATATTAAATGATTTAAATAACGTAATAAAATTATTTCTATCTAATGAGGGTATTAGGATGTCAATATTAAAGTCACCACAAATAATTACTGACTTATTACACTTTGATAATTTACTAAGTATTTGTTCCATTATGGAACAAAACAAAGAAAAATTTGACACAGGAGGTCTATACACACATAAAATGATGGAGCTTTCAATCTCTGCACATGCCACCTCGCATACGCGTTCCACAGAATGACAAGTAATATCAGTACGATTCTTATATTTTATATTATTATTTAGCAAAATTAGGGTGCCGCCACCCTGAGCAGTCACTCTGTTGTACGCGCTGGCAAGAGTAAAGTTATTTACATTAAAAAGCATTCTGTCTGATTTGAGCCACGTTTCTGTAAAACATAATATATCGATTCTGATTTCATCACATAATAATTCAACGTCAAGTATTTTGCCAGAGAAGCGATTAATATTCTGATGTAGTAAAGTAATGCCATGAGTAAGCTTCTCTGTTGTCGGAGTTACAAGTTTAAACAACTAATCACAGTATTATTAGTACTACTAGACAATACCGTTTTGTCACTAAGGCTACATTTAGTTATATTAGCTATAACCGTGTTAATATTGTAAGCTATCAGTGTAGCAATCAAGTTTTTACATTTTTTGGGCATAAACAATGAGTCCCCAGTAAATTTTAGTCCACTAACAAATTTATTAGTGTCGAAATAAGAAAAAACGTCACTATGACGACATGTCAAACTATATATAAAATTGTTCAAAAACAATATATACCTATTTTGTCTGTCCGTATAGTTGACGGAGTATGGCAAAGCACATAGAAAAACATTCATCACCTTTAGTTTGAGGAATGTTTCAAAACTATTAATTAATTCTTTGAATTTCACGTTCAAACCATTTCCTATAAGTATCACAACAGTGGTTTGTTTGTCAAACTTAGTACTTACAATCTTATTCATTATATCTGTATAGGGAGCTCCCGGCATACAATAATTAATAACTGGCTGATCCATACGATTATTTAAAATTGGTCCAAAATTGACCCCAATTTGGTCAGAAAAAACAACAGTTTTCATGATTGATGCCTCAGAAGTCCCCACAGAAATATTGATACATATTCTATAAGGTGTAGATGTAGATATAGCTCAAATATATACAAGTAAATTTGTTCTAACAGGATTGTTTCATCTGCGGATGTCACTGACTTACCTTATACCTCAGTTTGTCAAGTAGTCTAGATTACTCATCACCATAAAATTATTTGCCTACCCGCCATAAAACAAACCATATCAAACACATTGAGCTATTATTAACACTCATTAGTATAGAGAAGGTATCATAAAAAATATCAAAAATAGGACTTATCCTTTGCTTATGATAGCTTCTCTATCATCGACTTATCCTTTGCTTATGATAGCTTCTCTATCATCATCATCATCATGATAGAGAAACTATCATAAGCAAAGGATAAGTCCTATTTTTTTAGAGTAAACTAAAGTTCTCGTTAGCGCTGAAACAATAAATTAGCCTTCTAAGCAGACAGTAGAAACAACCGCTATTAGAACGCTTTTAGGAGTATTTTTCTTGCAAACACCGTGATTTTCACGGCGCTTACGCATTTCGTTCATCGTTCTGCAACAAACAGTGTGGCCGGATGGCCACTTGAACGGAAAATAGTTGCGAGGCGTCTTCTCTGTACGTAGTAATAATAGCTCAATGATCAAACAGGAAAATGTTAAAGATCAAATTCCATAAAAAAAAATTACAAAAACATTACTCTTTTTATGGTGTGGACGTGAGGCCAAATTAAATGCATAAGAGTATCCTTAAAGTCAAAATAATAAAAGGGTATTTTCAGGGTCGCGTCAGGGACAGGAAAAAATATTGTTAATATCTACCATGACCGAATGTAGGTACATTTTCTTTGGGTTGTAAACAAACTTGAAGGGCTTGAAACTAGGAGATCGCAGGCGGAAACCTGATTGAAATATAAATGTTAATAGAAAACAGAACAGTAGATGGGTGACCGCCTAGTAGTATATTTCAACTAGAGTGTTTTGCTTTGGAAGGCACGTAAAGTCGTTGACTTTATTTTAATAGTCGTTAAGCTAGTTGGAAGCCTCCCAGGCAGCTTGAAAACTATAAAAAAATAGCTTACCTACACAAATCCGCAGTGTACACGCGTAGTGGATTATCTGCCTATTCCTTTTCACCCTCATTTGTGAAAGGAAAAGGAAGGAAAGGAATACTCAGCAGTGAGACATTATGGGCTGATGACGATGTAATATGATACGTTCGTGCCTATCTTGCTGGATGGAGTGTCAGTACCAGTTTGCTCCAACTTTCCTCGGATCACAAATGCGGAACGATGGTTATATTGACCGTGATATAAAGCAGAGAACCAGTTCAGGTTGGATGAAATGGCAACAGGTAACAGGAATAACATGTGATCCACGGATGCCTTTGAAGCCAAAGGGAAAAATCAAAGTCCGTGGTGAGACCTGTCTTAATGTATGTTTTAATGTTGGTAAAGAAGACGTATGAAAGAATGCCATGCAGCTGAGATGGATATGTGGAGTGACCAGAATGGATAAGATAAGGAATGAGTATATAAGGGGAAGCTTGAAAGTAGCGCCAGTGAAAAGTTGAGAGGGAACCGTTTAGCGTGGTAAGGACATGTTATGAGGAGAACTGAAAGCCACGTCACTAAATGAGTTATGAATATGAAAGTGTATGGATATACGGGAAGAGAAAGGACGAAAAGAGATGGATGGATTGTGTGAAAGATGATAAGGATTGTAAGAAAGGAGTTGATGCTGGTATGACGGATAGAAGAGACGAATTTAAGAAGTGTACATATTGCGCCGACCCCAAATAATTGGGAACGGGCAGGCAGATGATAATGATGAAATATAGAAGGGAGTGAGCAGTTAAATCCGGTATTGAGACTTACTTACACAATGGTGGCCGTGGTTTTCCCAATGGAGTACAGCATGGGGTTCTTCAAAAAGGGTATGAAGAGATTTCTGCAGGGTCGGCAACGCGCGAATGATACCCCTGGTGTTGCAAGTGTCCATAGGCTACGGTAACCGCTTACCATCAGGCGGGCCGTATGCTTGTTTGCCACTTTAGTGGTATAAAAACAAATAAAAAAAATTCATTCATATCCATTCACGATTTTAAATAATCAATATTTTATTTCTTATAGATTTTTCTGGTATTTCAAATGCATGCAATTATAATAATAATACTTTTATTGTTACCGTGTGATGCTGATGTCTCACAAGTAATTATATAGCTACGAGCCTGTGCTACTAACTATAAGTGATTTAGCTGTTACATTATAATTGTAGTAATTTCTCAGAGTATGTTATTAAATACTAATACCTATCGAACGCAGATCCGCATCAATTTGAGGGTGGTTGCTCCAGATGGGTACTACAAGGTACCCTACCTATGGTATGGTTTCCTCCCAATATTTTACATCACCTAAAGCTCAAGATCTTGGTAGAATATATTTTAATTGCCATATCAGGTCCTGAACTGAAAAAAATTATAGTTTGATTTCATACAAACCTATTTTTAAACGACTTCAAAAAAAGGAGGAGGTTCTCATCCGTTCTCATCCTTTGTATTTTTTTATGTTTGTTACCTCGTAAGTCCGTCATTTATGAACCGATTTGGTATATTCTTTTTTGTCTGGAAGAGTACACTTCCCATTTGGTCCCATTGTCATCAAATCAAGACTTGATTACTTCTTAGTGTACTTTGAAGTCGGTTTAAGTTTTTTGTAGAACAGTTCAATTAAGTAAATAAATTAAATATCCTGTGGCCTGATTCATGTACGTAACAAATCTTTAGCCCCTTTATTATATAAAAAGGTCTAGTAAACCATGTTTTAAATATATTCATCACTTTCTAATGTCATATAATAAAAAGGGCTATCTTAAAACCTGGATCTTACAAGACTCGACTTAAACCTTCTTATGTAAAAAGGGGGTAACAGTTTCGTAGCGACATGAAAGATTAAACTGTGTGCCGTATTCACTTACGGTCTTACTCATAAACGCTATTTAACTAAATGTACTGAATAAATGGTCAAATAAATAACGTCACCTTGCTGTCATTGTCAAACAATTTGACGTTATTTAGGTGACCACTTAATCAGCTTATTAGTTTAATAACGTTTTATGAGTAAGGGGGTATATGTTAAACGTACGATTTTCGATCGTACGTTTAACATATATAGCAATCCTTTCCAAGTTGGATTGGCCAATCGTTGACGCATATTTTGTAGCCGTATTCTAAGTTTAATACATATAATGTAGCAATTGACAAGACGTTGACTATTAGTCGTTGAGTTTCGATGCTATTGAGTTATCGTATTGATGTGACATGAGGATATGCGAATTTTAAACAGAGTTTCGATAGAACGATTTCTTAATTCAGCTATATTTGGAACTATGCAATTTAAGTGAATCGGGCTACTGTAACATTCTTCATAACGGATATCTTATCCTAAAGTGATTTGTACTTGTCGTTGATTTATAATTTTAATGTATCTATGACTTAGAACTAGAAATTGGCCCCGATTCTGTTGTTCACGACTAAACTAATTTTAATGTCACTATGTCTCTTTCTAACAGATAACATAAGAAAAGGATGTAAGAAATTTAGTCCTGTCAAATTAGTCCAAGTCAAATTAGTGCTTGTTTTCAATATAAATTTAGTCGCCATCTATCGCGGTTACGGCAAAGATTAATTTGACAACTTGAAATATATTCTATCCTTTTTCAATAATGTTCGTAAGAAAGAGATGAGATGTGACTAAAATTAGTTTAGTGTGATTTACAACAGAATCGGCACCATTGACCCTCTTATTACAAAAGAAGGTTTAAGTCAAGTCTAGTAAAAACCAGGTTTTAAATATATCCGTCACTTTCTTATGTCATATAACGAGAAGAGCTGGGCTATTTAAAAGACAAAGACGTATGAGGAATGTCCCGGGATATTTATACAGGGTGTTGTTTTGGTCGGCGACAAGCGACCCAGGAGCGGTAGTACAAAATATATAGTCCCCAAAAATGGACTTAATTCCATTAAATACTGTAAATATGTTGAGAAATACCTTATTAAATTTGAAATAAAATTACCGCAAATATGGTTACTAGGCACGTGCACTGACTAGAGCTAGGCACAAGCCGCCATCGCCCCACCCCTTTACTCCCTCGCACTCCCGTTGAGTATTATGTCTACACCATTATTCCATGATATTCAAAATTTTAAAATTTTTATTTTTATTAGTATTAAAAAAAATATATATATTTTTTATATTTTTTTTAGCACCAGTATCTATTTTATTATCGACTCTGAGTCGCTCGTCGCTGACCAAAACAACGACCTGTATTTATCCTATGATAAATGTATCTAAGAAAAGTATAAATACGTATGTAGTTTATTAAAAAGCGGCATAAAAACCCCTCGTTAGTTTTAGCACCGTATAATTAGCCATAACATAGTTTAATTGAACAATTTCCATTAAGTTGTTATAATAATAAATTTAATTTGTGTCGTATTATTGTTGCCCATGCGAGTTTATACTGTGAGGTATATTAACGATGGAGCTCGGACTTCCTCGGACAGTTGTGACTCAAGCTCTGTTTAATGCACTGTTAAGTTAACATAAGTGATAATGGCAGCATTTTTAATATCCTTCTTGATAGTTGGTTTAGTAGGTTTCGGGACGTCATCAGGTATGTTTTTTTTTAATTTTTAATTAACAAAGTACTTATATATACATATCTTATAATTTACAACAAATATGTACAAAATACAATCTATAAATAGAAAATTTCCTCAAGTCTGCCGCTGCTTCCGATTAACGGCAAGGTTTCCAGAATGCTGGCAGCGTTTCCTCTTTGGATAGCCAAGCTGATGCGTTGGCGTAAAAAGCTCCCCGCCCGCTGGTCTCCGGAGGTTTCGATCAATTTTAATGACAAAGTGCGACCAAAACGGCGAGCTTCGGACCCCCCACGGTCCCATGGTCTACACCGCAAAGGGCATAAAAATATAATTTGGTCCAATCGACGCGTATTTTTTAATTTTGAATTTTTGTATACAATTTGCCTGCCCTGTGGAGACTAAAAAGGCTACTCGGGCATTATACTGGATGGAATTCAGATTTCTTTCAATTCATCAAGAAATTGAATTGTAGAGACTATTTTACCAAAAATATTGGTATAAGTAATTCCCGAATACCTAAACTGTTCTATTTAACTTCTATTCAATGGTATCACTCAAGTCGTCTTCTCCAACTAATAGAGCATCACTATTTCCTACTGAGATTATTGAGAAATAATATTTTAGTGAAGCGCTCGTGGTGTAGCGTGTATGATTAGCCGTTCTAATCGATTGGCAAAGTTAAGCTACCACCGTCATGGTCGGTACCTGGATGGGCGTTTCAGTGTTTCGGAAGGCATGTAAAGCCGTTGGTCCCGGTTATCACTTAATTTTGATAGTCGTTAAGCTAGTTGGAGGCCTACTAGGCGGCTTGAAAACTCCAACAGTAGGTTGACCACTAGCCTACCTCCACCGATCCGTAGCGAGCACGCGTGGTGGAGTATCTGCCCATTCCCTTTCACCCTCATTTAATTGTGAAAGGAGGCCTGTGCTCAGCAGTGGGACATTATAGGCTGATGACGGTGATGATGAATATTTTAGTTATTATTTCTGAAAAAGATAAAGGTCAGGAAGCTAAAAAAATTTTGGCTCAATGGCATTGCAATTTTTTGTTAAAGTAGCAAGTCTGCTATTTTAACAAAAAATTGCAATGCCATTGAGCCAATGTGCGATGAGATGGAATGCAAGTTCCAGGGGGAAAAGTTGCTAGGAAACCACATCAGGCGAGTACAGTACCCGCTTGACTACCCTCAACATGAAAATCGCTAAGTAACTACCTTAGTCTTCCGATAGCTACACTTGAGAGCCAGCTCCCTTATAGATTTCAGTCATCATCAGCACTTATAACAGTTATAACTGTTATTTAAATATTAATACTAAGAAGGCACTTAATTCTGAACCTAAAGCAGTCAAGGTAAATATAAGTTCAATAAAAGTCACTTTATTTTTACGATAAATTAAGTTGTTAGCAATGAGATACCTAGGCATTTATTTAACCTAGATATAGGTACTAAGGTTGTTATACATACATTATAAAGCTCAATTTGAATAAAAATCTATTTATAAGTTCCATGCCTCGATATTAATAAAACGGAATTATGGCATCATGTATGTATTTAAGGCCAGAGTGGATTGGCTTTTTCTGGGTAAGCGTGCTAAATACTCTGCCTCGTCATAACTCCTCAAGGGGTCAGTCGCAGGTCAACGCAAGCCCATTCTAAATAAAAAAAAACATTTATAGTTGATTTTAGAAAATTTAAGGTCCATTGGCGAAAGCAATGGAAAAATAAGTAGGTGTATTGCAACGTATTTTTGTCAGCACATAGTTAATAATATACTACGTACAACTATTAGTATCTGAATTATAATAGTAAACCTTAATTGTCTAGATTTTCAACCAGCTAGCTGTGTTGGAGCCGCCATTAAAATACTCTCGGATATTTTTTTTTTAACTCCCTGCATTTTGACGGTGAAACGGATTTACGATAGTTATTCTTTGAAAAATACTTGGTTCAATAACTCTAGAGTAATAATTAGTGATGTAAAAGACTTGGTCTAATCCACTCCAAGTCAAATATAATCGGGGTAGTTCCACCCTACTCCTATAAGCTCTAGTGGCGCAATTGGTTAGCGCACGGTACTTATAAGACAGTGTTCGTGTGAGATATGCCGGGGTTGCGAGTTCGAGCCTCGCCTAGAGCATGACTTTTTGTTTTACTTATTTACTAGGTTTAACCCACGTTCCTGAGATAAAAAAGTAGCCTATGTCCGTCTCCATACCATATGCTATCTGTGTTTCAAATTTCAACGCAATCGGATTGAGGTTTATGCGTGAAAAGGTAAGGTAACAGACAGAGTTACTTTTACATTTATAAATGTTAGTATAGATTTAGGTTACCAACAGAATTTTGAATTAGATTGATTTGACTGTTCTGTTGAACAATTTTGTGATTTGACATGCTGAGTTTTCTCCTTCCTCATCTTATAACTAGTAACCGTAAAGTGCACTAGTATAGTCAAAGCCATTTATCCAATTTAGGCCCCAAATGGGCACATATAAAGTTCAAGCTTACTGAAGATACCAATGGTTCGGAACTCGGCCTTCAACTGAGAAGAATCCGGCAAGAAACGCAGCAACGTTACATTTTTTAAAATATTTTTTTCGAAAATTTTTAGCTATTTTCCAAATAATTAACAATAATAAAAGAAACAAAAAACCGACTGCGTAAAACAAAAATTAACTGAAAAGAGAAAAACAAGCTCTTTAATCTATAGCATTTTGAATATAACTTGAATGCCATAAGGTATTGCAGTCGGGGACCAACCAATAACCTAAGTATGCTTTTTTTTGTAATATTTATTTACCCCCGACTGCTCTCGAAAAACATAACACTCCTTCCGGGTCAGTCGGGTAAAAAAATATACCTAAAGTAGGTAGTAACTATACTTTCTAATCTATTGACATTCTTTCGATAGTTTGTTCGAAAAGTGTGAATTATGTAATCTGTCAAGGTACTAAAGTGATCAGCTACTTTTAATGCTGAATGTACCTATCTGTATCTGTATCTGTAGCTGTGCTAGTAACCGTGTAGAGGAGACATTATTTGGATCATTTCCAATAAAAGGAAAGAATTCCTTTCTGCTTTAGTGTTTGTAAATCTTTCTCTATTCTTTTTTTTTTTACTGTTTATAGGCCTGTGTTTGACCGCAATCTCACCATGGTAAGTGATGATGCGGCCGAAGGTGGTAAGCACACAAAGCCTAGAAGGATCTGGCTCTCAAGTGCAGCTATCGGAACACACCGAAAGGTGCTTGGCGACAGATTTTCAACTTGAGGGTGGTAGCCAGCCAGGCGGGTACTACAAAGTACCCTACCACCGTGCTATGGTTTCCTCATGATGTTTTCCTTCACCGAAAGCTCAAGTTCATTGTAGGATTCGAATCCGGGACCTTCATCTCGGTATCCGACGTCACTACCACTGAGCTATCATCGCCTTTATTCTTTGATAATCATCTTAAATTCTTATATACGACTCTAATATATTTATGTTTAGATTTGTTTCTCACTGACCTATTCTTGACCTTAAATGATATTATCATCATCGCGCGATAAAGAAATATTTTAAAACAAATTTTGATAACAACCAATATTAAATAAAACAGATCTTTTATAATTTTATTTGATCTAGTAGTCCCTCAGTGGTCTAAATTCGGCCTTGATGCTTTTTTTATTTTGGAATAAATAAAAATAATATTAGATTGTTATACGAGGGTCGAAAGGAATTGATGGCTGAGGAAAGTAAATACTGTATTTGCCCCGTCTTTAACAGAATCTGGGGTCATAATTTCAGAATCACTTGAACTCATTTTTAATAAGTAATAATTCATTATTAATATTAGTCTTTTTCCGAGATTTCGATACAGTTTACAGAGTTAGTATCCCGCCAAATTATAAATTTTAACTATGGAACACACCGCGTCTCTGCAGCGGGCGGACGCGCTTAGTTTTTTTTTAATTCATACTGGCCGTTTATACACTCACAAGACCGCAGCATTTTTTGTTAATTATGTTAGATTTTTTACAGCCGACTGCCTAATCAAATATAGTTATATTTTTAAAATTTATTCCCACCCTAAGGAGGGAAGCAATTACTATGAGTCTTTCCCACCCAGCGATGGGAAGTAGCATCTTCCACCCGCTACTCGGATCAAATAAACACTACTTTCCGAGTATGAGAAATGAAAAATATCTTTCTGCACTCCTTCTCTATATATACTTTAAATCTTACACTCCTTCGTCCGTGCGTGCATATACTTAAAAAGGAGTATACAAAGTTTTTTCTCCATTTAAAATACACTGAAAAAGATATACTACAAGTGACTACAAAATTTTATTTAACAGTAACACAAAATTTGACAACCAATAACCTAAACAGAGTGACTTGCGAACTAAACTTACCAGTAACAAAACTAGTTTTTGTTCGTTACTAAATTATTTGATTAAATGTAACTAAAGTTAGTTTCCCGACAACAAAACGTCATCTTACATAACTAGTTTTGTAGATCATTTTTTTCAGTATAAAGTGGTGGGTTTTTCATATCCTCAAGTTATCCCAAGCGATCAGTTTAGATCCATCCTACTCGTATAGCTCTAGTGGCGCAATTGGTTAGCGCACGGTACTTATAAGACAGTGTTCGTGTGAGATATGCCGGGGTTGCGAGTTCGAGCCTCGCCTAGAGCATCATTTTTAGGTCCCGAAATTGTCTAGGTTTGTCTATAGGCCTTCTTTAAGGAACTATCACAGTTCAGGGATTTCAAATTAGATGGTAAAATGTTACCAAGTAAATTTTATTTATTTGTTTTACAAAGGGTGTGAAGAGATGTTTGCGGGGTCGGCGTGAGGAGTGATACTAACTAGCTGTCCCCCGCGGTTTCACCCGCGTTCCCGGGATAAAAAGTAGCCTATATCCTTCTCCATACCATAGGCTATCTGCATGCTAAATTTCATGATGATCCGTTGAGTAGTCGAGGCGTGAAGGCGTAACAAACAAACAAAATCACTTTTGCATTTATTTATTAAATATAATATAGTTAGGATACTGTGCTCTGGTGTTACAAGCGTCTAGGGTGCTTACCATCAGGGCCGTATTCTAATAAAGTCATTTTTTTACCTTTTTAAGTTGGCCTGACATATTATACGCTTGACAGACGCGCGTATCTACTAACTGCTATTATGACAACACGATCATTTTAGCTCCTCGCTTTTTGCGGGCTAATACGTAATTTATCTCTTTTTAAACTGAACATAATATGGCATAAACACAAAAAAGGGACCGACTGACACTTACTGCACAGCGTAAAACCTGTAAATATGCAACTTGTAAGGAAAATTCAGTTGTAAAGACCTTTGTTTAAGAGTTGAAGGTTGTACAAAACACTTATATCTAGCAGAATTAAAAATCCATTTGAGTATATAAGTATGAAATAGCTCCTGTCAGACAGTTGTCATTAATGATTGATTGGTGCCATTACAAATGATAATTACATTTTCACAGTATATTTAATTCACATTGTTATCCCATACCAGGAAAATGCAATTATATATGTCACCGTAGTTTTGTGAAAACCGTTAGTTTATAATCTACCTAGCGTGATTATAAACAGTCGACAAATTGTGCAATGTTGGTACCATATAACGTACTAACTTTCGATAGTTCTTAATTTATTCATGTCAAACCGTCATATTGTGAACCGTCCCTGATTAGTCAGTTTTGGCAGCAGTGTCCATAGAGTTAGAAAACAAACATAGGAGTTAAAAGAAATGCACGTTTGTTTGAGATCAAAATTAAATATGTCAGTCAATATATTTTTTTAAGAAACAATAAAAACAATCAACTACGTTACGTATGGGCAAAGATAGCGGCCAGGAAAAATGACGTTCAACCAATCAGCGCGCATGGTGCGTTCAGACGCATTCAAGTATGATGCCAGTTCACAATATGACGGTTTGTCATGGATATATTATAAACAATCGAAAATTAATACATTATATTATAAGCAGTATTATACAGTTCACAATTTATCGGCAGGTTATAATCTCGCTAGATAGATTATTAACTAACGGTGTTCATAATATTACGGTGACATATATAATCAAAGCAGATTAAACAAGTATCCATCTATATATTCTAGTTTGATTACGTTTCTTTTGTATATCTACTTACATTTTCAAAACCTGTGGGGTTGACATTTGTGACTGGGTCTGTAATGAGAAAATAACTTTTCCTAGCATCATATAAATAGTCCTAAAAAATATATTGTGTTTTTAGGAAAAAAGGAACCCTTATGGTGCTACTCCGTTCGTCTATCTATCCGTCTCTCCATCTGTCACAGCGGTATATTTTATTAAATTTGGAATAATTTTAAATATTGCTTATTGCAATTTTTTTTGTAATAGATTATGCACCAAAGAGATAAAACCAAGATAAAACAGTGTCGTACGTCACGTTGACATATTGAATCCGAGGGACTCTAGAGTTAACTTCCGATAGTTTAAACTGGTTATGTAGAGTCCTGAATGAAGCGAGGGGTTGAAGCCGCCCAAGACGAAGACAGGCTTCATCATGGCTTATTCCCGTTTGTCAACGGTACATATACTTACCTATAGCGATTTATTGCGTACCAAGTACAGTCAGTATGTTAAGTCTAATTTTAAAGGAATGTAAATATTGGTTTGAAATTAAATAAGTACATATTTAAGATTTTTATAGTGTAGTTTTTATGTATTGTGTAAAAATATAATATATTATGACTAGTAATTAATTAAGCTATGCAAAGCAAAATCAACAACATACGTTACTATAATATACAATGGGTAAACGTTGTTTATTCATTCGTAATGTTTTTATCTAATTGTGACTATACAAAAATAAAAAAAAGTAAAAAAACAATAAAGTCGAAAATTAAAAATTACAACTTAACAAAGTAAAATCAACAAGTGCAATTAAATAATTTGGTACACTAAATATAACGTAGGTATATAATTCAACTATACAACACAAAAAAGCAACGGAATAATAGGTAAATAAAATATAAAATAGAAGTTATTTTAACGAAACATTGCAAAATCAACAAATATAATACAACAATTAAACTACTAAAATTAAAAATAAACGTATCACAAAAAAATTACTGAATAATAGAAATTAAAAAAATATCAATTAAATAGCCGGCAAATAGAAGATACTCGCTTCAAAAAAAAACTTTATGTCACATAGACCATCTTCATATTTGTTGAATATTTTACCAGTGTTTGAAAAATATATCGTCAACTAGATAGGTTACATGTATTCTATGTAGTTCTTAGTCATTAATATGGTTGTTTTAAAATATACAAACTAAAAATAATATTAAATACATTCGGCACACAACTTTTTACTCTAACCGTACTTTTACGTGTGCGCAGGTAGGTAATATATACAAACATAACCAATGGTGCCGATTCTGTTGTAAATCGCACTAAACTAATTTTAGTTACATCTCATCTCTTTCTTACGAACATGATTGAAAAAGGATAGAACATATTTTAAGTTGTCAAATTAATCTTTGCCGTCTTATTTTGCGTGTATTTAGGCGTAACCGCGATAGATGGCGACTAAATTTATATTGAAAACAAGCATTGGACTAACTTGACAGGACTAAATTTCTTACATCCTTTTCTTATGTTCTTTGTTAGAAAGAGACATAGTGAGATTAAAATTAGTTTAGTTGTGAACAACAGAATCAGGGCCAATGTATATGTACCGTTGACAAACGGGAACGTAGACAAACGGGAATAAGCCTTTATCATCGGGGTGAATACTCTACATTTCATACCTACTATACTGTGAGACAACCAAACACCATATTCAATCTTTATATAATCGCACCTTTTAAGTATATGTGCAATACACGCTCTAAATACTATGAAACTACACTTGTTGTCCCGTTTTTACACACGAGAAAACTTTAGGAACTTTTATATGCGTTTCTTTATTTCAAATAGGAAGGAGAAGCAGATGTTATTTTGTTTTTTAAGATGATTATATTAACTTCGAGGTTTTAATGTATGAAGATGAGAATTATGCCTTCAAATAAATGACGCTTTTGAGAGAAATTTCTTGTATTGCATTGTAAAATCACTATTAAAGTTCTCATAATGATAGCTTATGAATTGCAACCATATAAATCCAAATTATAAGGCCTGAGATAGGACACGATTATATAAAGATTAAGGCCTTTTTCACATTCATTATATAATCGCGCCTTTTCTTTTGTGTTCTGCCTATGGTGGCCAGTTCCATTTTTGAATAAACTCCCTTTACAATGCACGTGTACCCATACTAAGAGATTTCATAAAAAAAATAACGTTCCAAATTCATATCACATTATCCCTTTGGATTTTTGTATAACTTTATTACCCTTGGGATAAAATGCCTTTCTTTACGTTAAGATTGCTTGATATGTATCTAATTGGGCATTGTCGAGCAGGTGGTATTAAATAGTAGTGTACTTATTAGTAAGTATTTATAAACAAAAAGTAGTATACCAGTTATCTTGTTTCCATATTGCAAGCTCTGCTAGTGTGAAAAATTTCCCATAATTTATTATTACAATTAAAAGCTAGATTTATTAAAAGTGTAGAGGTAGGATAATCCCTATAAAATAAGTAATATACCTTTATAAATTATCATGAACGGTAATAATGTAAATTTTACTGCGTAAATGGATAAAAGGGTTAATAAAATATACCGCACTGTTTATTACTGACAACAAATACTTATTTATAAGTAAATGGGCAAGATGCAAATATCTTGAGTAATGTAGGTACTCATTTTCCTTAAGTTTATAGAACAGTGAGTGACCGCCGAGACGATTGTGAAGGTCGCTTCGAATTTTACAATGAACTGTGAAGGAAAATATAGCGCAATGGGGTTCTTTGTAAGTATTCACCGGCATGATTTTTTAATCATGCTTTGACACTGGCCTTGCATTGGTGCTGTATCTGTTGTTAACAACTAAACTAATTTAGTTTCACTATGTCTCGTTCTAACAAAGAACATAAGAAAAAAGAAAAGGATGTAAGAAATTTAGTCCTGTCAAATTAGTCTTATGCTTGTTTTCTATATAAAAGTCGCCATCTATCGCGGTTACGTCTAAATGAAGACAGCAAAAACTAATTTGACAGATTTAAATTATGTTCTATCCTTTTTCAATCATGTTAGTAAGAAACAGATGAGATGTGACTAAAATTAGTTTAGTGCGATTTACAACAGAATCGGCACCATTGTCATCCAAACTAAACGGGTATGCAAAATTTCAGCTCAGTCGGTTGGGGATTATTATTTTTAAATTCAGTTACAAGATTCGACCTATACTAACAAGGCAAGTTAAATAAAAACTTGTAAAATAGGTTTAAGAAATTTTAATGAGGTCTTAAAAAGGCCTTTATGCCTTTGAAAAACTCGAGGCCTTTGAAAACAATTATGTTTCGGATTACATTTGATGTCCCTGACAAATTAAATCTTTTCTTTCTTTTTAACCGATTTAAAAAAAAGGAGGAGGTTCTCAATTCGGTTGTATGTTTTTTTTATGTTTATTACCTCAGAATTCCCTCATTTTCACCCCGTCACCCCGTTTTGTCCCATTGTCATAAGGTCAGGGTTTGATTACTTTTTAGTGTACTTTGAAGTCGGTTTAAGTTTTTTGTAAAACAGTTTTTCTAATATTTATATAACTATTGAGGTATCATCGCTTCATATCTTCAAAAGATTTGAAAAGAAAAAAAAAGAAAAGAAACTTATTTATTTGACGAACACATTAACATAACAATATTTAAAATTATAAATAAACCAGAAGGTCTGTGCCGTCAAATAGGACACAGCTCAGCATAGTGCTACTGACTACTGTCAGCAGCGCTGATTTTCAGCTGACGCCCTTAGTGATGTCACTGCCCTTAGTGATTTGATAGCATAGAATATTTCATAACTCTTCCCTCCGCTTTTATTATCTGAATAACACAAAGGATACATCGTCGACATCCTGACCATTTATTTTTGTGACAGTTAAGGAATGGAAGTAACTTCCTGCACTTTTATTTCAAGACACTTACAGCCTTCAAGGTTTGAGTGAATAGGCAATATATTTAGCATCAATCGATCCATAAGTGCCGTCTATGGACACCAGAACAAGGAAAAAAATAAGGAAATCTTTTTATCACAAGCAAATTACCAAGATAATGGATCTATAGATTATTTACATGGGTATATCCTTCCAAGAAAAATATGGAGTGAAGGAAGTATGTTTATGGTGATCAATTACCATCTTAAGCGATGATTTGCTTTAGATTTATAATCAATTATCTTATCGCAGATGAATCTGATCTGGATGTATTATAAGTTCAAAATCAGTTGGAATCTAGAGCTATGTCTCAGTCAGAAAAACATTATAAGGATTCTTCAATCCAATGAAGTTATAATTGATAATATCTGAAAAAAAATGTAAAAAGGCTACTCCAGCAATATTGCTGAACAGAATACATTTCCTAAATTCAATGTAGATCCAATTCCAATATTTTTTGGTGAAATAGTCGCTCATTTTATAGATATAGAGATATGATGAATTGCATTGGGTCTCGACTCAAAATTACTTAGGTACCTATACTGGGTGGAGATTTCGAGATGGCATATTTTCGAAACCTATGTTGGGTTAGCCATTCTGAACAACTTTTACCATGGGACCAATAGTGAATTCTCAAAAAAAAAATTTTACTTTTCATACATTATGATCGAGCAAGGTTGACATTTACTAAGGAAAGTAAATATTTTATATTTACTTTCCTTAGTAAATGCATTCGTTTAAGAATTTACGGTCTTACTCACAAACGCTATTTAGCTAAATCTTCTGAATAAATGATCAAATAAATAACGTCACCTTGCTGCCATTGTCAAACAATTTGACGTTATTTAGGTGACCACTTAATCAGCTTATTAGTTAAATAACGTTTTATGAGTAAGGGGGTTAGTTATTAAGAGGAAATGCTGGTGGTTTTTGTTCCATACAAACGTAATCCTCAGTTTCCTCTTTGGATAATGACACTAGAGCAATGATTATTTTACCATGCAATCTGTAGATACCACTATATGTCCCTCGGTTTTGTTTTTCTCCAAAAATGTATTATTATAAGAATTAGGAGCCTAAAATCACAAATTATTTAAAACCCTTATCAGAAGGCCAGCGAACGAATTTGACAAATATAAAAAACAAAGGAAAACTGACAGATATATCCCTTCTTATTATGATTCTTGTTTTTTTTTTAATCGTTCCTATTTTGGAGGAGAAAACTGGGGATTACGAAATAGCGATTTCGTCTAATTTAAATAGGTATAATCGGTCCAAGCTTTAGTTGTCTCTATCGCCCTCGGATGGGATAGCTCGGGCACAGCGCGACAGCAATAGATATGTTAAAAACCTATTTTTCAAATTTCTTCCAGCCATCATTTCCTCTTAAAACTCAAAATAATTACAAAAATATATACTTAGGTAGGTTACATTAGTTTAAGACGTTAGTTATTATGGTTAATTTTTAAATAAAATTTTGCTTTCCGTTTTTTCGCCGGTTCAATTATTTTGTTAAAAAGTTTTTATTTTATAATGTTTTGTGGCTATAATTTTTATTGTTATATGTTTTGTATATTTTGTGTCATTGGTGTTGTGTGTTGTCCAGAATATTTTTATTCTTTATTTCTTCCTTTTATAGGGTATTTTAGAATTCAAATTCGGCAATGGAATGAAAAATGCTCGATTGCCCTTTTTAGTCCTAACGTCCAACCAATAAACCTAGTCTTAAAATTGTTTTTTTTTTTTCTTGTATCTTGTAGTGAATAGAACTGAGTCATCTAATAGATTGTAATTAGGAGTCATTTATATAAGTATACCTAACGGATATGTAATTATAAGTTAATTTATTAATATGAGAAGATTGTAACCAATACAAAGGAAATCTAGTTTTTCCGTCTTGTTATATAATAATAAACATAAGTATGTCTGTTTGTTTGATGATAGTATTAGTTTATGTACGAGTAAAGTATTATAATTAACAGGACAAGGTTGTAGCAGTAAGCTTGACCTGAACAAAATAAATTACTTTGACTATCTTTCTAGTAATTAAAACGACATATTGGTGCCGATTCTGTTGTAAATCGCACTAAACTAATTTTAGTCACATCTCATCTCTTTCTTACGAACATTATTGAAAAAGGATAGAATATATTTAAAGCTGTCAAATTAATCTTTACCGTCTTCATTTGCGGGTATTTAGGCGTAACCGCGATAGATGGCGACTTTTATATTGAAAACAAGCATTGGACTAATTTGACAGGACTAAATTTTTTACATCCTTTTCTTATGTTCTTTGTTACAAAGAGACATAAGTAGTGAGATTATAGTTAGTTTAGTTCTAAACAACAGAATCAGCGCCATTGTGTATTTCAGAAACACCTAACTGTATCTAATTAATGTTACATTTTTGTAATAATAAAATATAATGAGTGTATTCAGCGATAAAGTAAACCCTCATGTCATTATATTAATTTAACTTTATGTGTTAATAAAAATTTTGGGAGCTTAAACAGGCCGTGTGACATTTATTTAGCATATATTATTATTTTACGAACAAGCGAAAAAGTACGACCACGTACTGGAAAGTGCCGTGTGGGACCGCCCTCCCACCAGCCCCCCTAAAAAGGAAACTAAAGCAATATTGCTAACGCAATTCATTTTTTCGAATTTACGGCAGATCTTATGCAATTCATCAATTCCGAATCTTTTATTGAATTGAATTGTATATAATGTGTGACTAGTATACCAAAAAATATTGAAATTACGTATGATCTGCCGAGAATTCGAAAAAGTGAATTGCGTTAGCAATATTGCTTTAGCTTCCTTTTTAGGGGGGCAGGTAGATCGACGACTGGTTAGAGTCGCTGGGCGCCGCTGGATACAAGCGGCTCAAAACCGTTCGAAGTGGAATGTGGTGGAAGTCAATGTGGGAGGCCTATGTTCAGCAGTGGACATCCGTAGGCTGATATGATGATGGTGAAGCCGAAAAAGATTAAAATAATTTTAACTAGGTAATAGGTATTTTCAAAAGTGTTCTATTTGACGACTGATCAAACAGTGAACATTTTTTGCGAACATTTTAGGTTAGTAAAAACAAGACAAAATATTTAAAAAGAAAAACTCGACTGCCATTGGTTCGCCACCCCTGTGTTATACATAGAAATTGCTGTTGAGCAGTTTGGGTATCAAAAATACTACAACCCCAACGTCAATTATTTTCTCTCCTTAACTAACCGTTTTATCTTTTGTTTCAGTGTTGCCAGTAGGCAAATGCAAACTCGAAGACTCGGTTTGTATGAAAGATGCTTTTACAAAAGCACTAACCACATTCACTGAAGGGCTACCTGATCTTGGAACAGAATCGCTTGATGTTCTTGAAATGGATGATTTATCATTCGACCTATCTGGACTGCAGTTCACTTTAAAAGATGGCCGTCTGAAAGGATTGAAGACTTCCGTTTTTGATAATGTAAAGTGAGTATTTTTGATTTGTTATTAATTTTATTCTAATAATATAAAATGTGAGATGGTGGATGATTGATAAAATGGTGGTAAGGTAAGGTAGAGCGAGGTAGTTAAGAGAGGTAGAGCGTAGCGTTTATTCGCTTAAAAAGCAGCTCAACTAGGGTAGTACCTTCATCTCATGGGCGTACCCAGGGGGGGCAGGGGAGGGCAGCTGCCCCCCTGGATTTCGTATGCCTACATACCTACAGTTTCCGATAACTATACTAACCTTAGCGTTAACAATAACTATGTTAGCCTTAGTGACTTGACTTCTCTATGTTTTAACGTCTAAGCAGTTGTTTCGTAGAACAAATCAGTTTCAAAATATCGGGTCAAGTTATTATCAAGTAAAGTAGGAACCTCGGAGGTCCTCATTACATGATTTGTTGATGTTAGTTTGGTAATCAAAATGGCTTTCAATGCTGCGTTTGGTCATTTATCAATATTTTATAAATTAGAGAAAAATCTATTTAGGAACGAAAAAAAATAATTAAATAATCGTTTGGTCTATTTAAAAAAAAGGCCTAACTTGAACAAAAAACGATTAATGTTTTTTTTTTTAAACCGGGAATAATTTGCCCTCACTGGGGATAGCTGGACAGACAGCCTGAAAGCGGGACGTATGGTGTATGTCCCTGTGTCGTGTGTAAGGCAAAAAAAGCGCGGGGAACTCGGCTTAAAAAAAGCTAATGTGCCCCCCCTGGGCCAGACGCTGCTTCATCTTACCGAATACCACAGCCAAATAGCAATGTTGTGTTTCTGCGTGCGAGTAAGGTCGCTAGAGCTCATTGGGGAAGAGGGAATGGTCGGTAATGCGTGAGTGAAGCCCCATGTGTTGCAAGCGTCCATATGGGTCTACGGTAACTGCTACCATCAGGCGGGGCGTTAGCTTGTTTACCGACTTCAACCTTGTAGTATCTACCTGATGTCTTATCTCAATCTGTTAAGTATTTCGCTGCATATGTCAGCTACACTTGAGAGCTTTCTGTGCATATTATCATGACTTATCATTATAAGATGGTGATCAAATACAGGCCTTACCATAATTATTATTTATATAATCTAACCTTTAGATTCTCGAAGATAGTGGCTAATAATCCCACTGATATTCATTCTTATCTATTTTTGACTAAGTAATGTTTATCTAATTTCAGATGGGATTTAAAGAAGCAGAGATTGACGATAGACTTCCACCTCGACTGTACAGTAAAGGGTCATTACATTGCTGCTGGCAGAATCCTGATACTGCCCATAACTGGTGACGGACAGATGAAGCTGAAATTACGTAAGTAGCCTGCTTCTTCCCGGCTCTTCGCAGTTAAAGCATTTTTCGGTTGTTAGCTCACTTTTTAGTTAAATTAACGCTTTTTTTATACGACGACGTTGGTAATCAAGCATACGGCACTCCAGGTGGTAAGCAGTCATGGCATCACTCACGTGTTACCGACCCAATGGGCTTCCAATGAGCTCTGGCAACCTTACTCACACGCAGGAATACAACATTTTTATTTGGCTGCGGTATTCATTAAAGTATGTAGCGACATCTATCAGCCATCTATCAGTAACACTGAGATAGTACACACACGGAAAGATAGATGGCGTGGCGCCACATTATCCTGAATCGCGCTTACGAAGTTTTCCCGAGATTCTGCATATATACAACTGTCGGACATGTACAGTTGGACCGCGGTCCCCAGGCACGATGACCCAGCCTGGCGAAAGACCTTCCCTTTTAAATGGAGGTGTCATCCACCTTGCACCTCCATAAGTGTATGTACTTCACCAGTCGAGCTGCTCTTTGAGCGAAAAAAGCTATGCCCCACCTCTCTTAAAAAAATATCGTTGCTGGGTTCCAACCCTGCTTGAAATAGTATGGTGGTATGATGCTTAATAGCCTGCCTACCTGGTTACAAACATTAGGTTGAAAATCTGTTACCATGCAACCGGTGTGGTCCAGTATTAAGAGCCAGTTCTCTACTGGTATTTCTAAAGCTTGACAACATATTAGTAATTCCTCTAGTAATGCTAATGTCCATACAGCTGCCACTTCAGTCTATTGCTTGCTAAGTTCTGACTATAACACAGATATACTTAAAAACCATTGATAGGAACCTCGTTATCTGCTAGCGAAGTTCCTTTGTCGTGGTGGCTCAGCGACAAAATCTCTAAAGAGTATTGTGAGGTTGCAATTGTTTTTTTCTAGATTTGTCGTTTTAGGCTACATAATTAGACGTGAGGATACTTAACTTAATGGCACACTCGACTCTGGTGGCCTTAATACACTTATACAACACAAGTCCCAAAAAGTCCCAAAAAAACGTTACATTATATCGAAATTCTCAAAGAAGGATTCATTTTCGGCAGATCCTATAGTTTCATGTTTAAGATTTGGATATCCTACTTGTGCTCGTAAGACCATCATAACAATATGTGCGTTTATTAAAAGGAAAGAATTTTCATTAACGTACCAATTCCTGAAGGCCAGCAGTAGCTTATTACAGTAAATGATATATTATTTTAATAAAAAGGGATATAGATAGTGCCTTTGTTCTATTGTACGAGAAATATAGGGGCAACAACGTAACATGTTCTAATAAGGTTCTATCTTTTTGTCTTTGATACATTTTTGTTATGGTGAAAAAGTAATGGCTAGAAAAATGTATTTGGAAGTTGGAATATGCTGTTCTCGGTAGAATTTGCTGATGATGGTTTGAATAAAGAAAATTCTAAATTATTAATAAATTTAAATAGATCTTCGCAGTCTGACTCTAATACCGATTTAGAAGGTTGCATTTGCTGAGAATAAATTATTAAGTTCTCCGAAGGGATAACTACAAAGGAGATTGAATCAATATTTTATAACTAAATAGCAAACTCGCACAGACCAGCCACCACAAGCAGCACCTATCAACAAGTATGACGCGTGTGGCAGCCACTGTTTTATCGCTTAAGTGCATACACCACTAAAAAACTTAAAATCATGCAATCAATATTTTATAACTAAATAGCAAACTCGCACAGACCAGCTACCACAAGCAGCACCTGTCAACAAGTATGACGCGTGTGGCAGCCACTGTTTTATCGCATACACCCCTAAACAACTTAGAAACACATTTATTGTTATCTTGTTTAGCTTTGTCTAGCGCTTTTGGAATACTTGTTTAAAATATTTATAAATAATTCCAGGAAATATGCTGGTAAAGCTTCATCTTGACTACGAAATGGAGAAAGATGCGGATGGCAAAGACCATGTTGTGCCCAAAAAGTATGGATTCGAATTTGACGTCAGAGATGGTGCTCACTTTAATTTGACGAATCTTTTCAACGGAAATAAGGATCTTAGTAAGTTTATTTTAATAATTATGTGCAAAATGGTTAATTCTGGTCTAAGTTGCCTACTAGTTCACCCATTGTTAGTTATTATTTATGACGAAATTTTCAAAGCATTTTTTTAAATAACTAATAAAATATAATCAGAATTAAATTAAAATAAGTATGTTTACTTCCTAATAGCCCACATGAATAAAAAACGAACGAGCGAACTCTCCATAAGGTTAAAGATATTAAAATATAGTGCTACAGATATCTCCAATTCCGATTAGAAGTCTACAATGGCCCTGATTCTGTTGTTCACAACTAAACTAATTTTAATGTCACTATGTCTCTTTCTAACAAAGATCATAAGAAAAGGATGTAAGAAATTTAGTCCTGTCAACTTAGTCCAATGCTTGTTTTCAATATAATTTTAGTCGCCATCTATCACGGTTACGCCTAAATACACGCAAAATAAGACGGCAAAGATTAATTTGACAACTTAAAATATGTTCTATCCTTTTTCAATCATGTTCGTAAGAAAGAGATGAGATGTGACTAAAATTAGTTTAGTGCGATTTACAACAGAATCGGCACCAATGTCCCCTTTTATTCTTCTTTCAGGTGACCCAATGCTTTTATTCTTAAATGAGAATTGGAAGCAGATATCCACAGAATTTGGAGGACCTTTAATGGATGCCGCAGCCAAGAAAATATATAAGAATGTTAAAGCTTACTTAGGCGCAATTCCCATTGAAGACATCGCTATTGTTTGAATAATTTAAATATGACCAATAAAATAAGTTTCATTTGTTTCTTCTGTTTTTTTTTTATCCCCACGTTTTAGTTTGTGACTTGAAAGGTGCCCGAAGATTTTGGCATACTTTTCGGCCATCTTTTTTTTATTGCATATGGCGGTGCACTGTAAAATCTATATAAATTGATTGGGGATAGTCGTACAAACAAAAAATACTAGCGTGTATATGTCCTAAAATGCAAAAAAATGTCGATGCTTCTCAACAACAGCCATGGATTCAATGGTGCTAGAATAGCTAGATTGATTTATTATACCCGTCATGTCGTTGAAAATTGAAAAAGGCCATTATCGACTGTAAAAACTCGTCAAGGATACGAGACAATGGTGTTTTATTTGATCGTAGGCAATGATATTATAATAAAAAGAGGTAGATATCGCATTAACGCACGAAAATTGTTGCAGACAAATTCAGACAATTGTCGTAATTTTGCTTAGCGGCTACATATAGCTATCTCTTTCTGTACCATACTTTCCGTATTATCTATCGCATTCACCTAATTCAACAATAACTGAACGCCGCTTAGTATGCCCTCATACTAAGCGGCATATCTCTAGTATAATATCATTGATCGTAGGTAGGAAAAAATTGGCATGCCCCCGCAAAATTGTTATATGATTTTAGCGCCATCTATTTTTCTGCGTGTGAACTTCTTTATGTAGGTGGTCGCTACATTACTCCTTTTCTAGACCAGAGGGATCTATTGTTGCTTCATTGCGTAAAGCTTACAACTGCCAGTGCTGCTCGTAGTCTACAGTCTACGGTGAGTCGGGTAAGTCGGGTTGCTGCGACGTGTTGAGCCATAGTAGTCCACGTAAGGCAGAGACCGCCACGCCGCGCAGCCCGGAGAGGGTGACCACGACGTGATGGATGGGAACATTTCCAATCCTTCAGTCACAGAACATATCTACAGTGGCATCATTCTGAGCAGATTCTCCAAGCACATCACTCCCCAGCGGCAAGCAGTCATACAGCTTGACGGCAGATCTTCCCTTTTAAATGGAGGTGCTAGTGATTTTCATAAAGTAAATCAGATAGGATCGCATCAAAATATCATGAAACCAGTACAACTATATAAAAAAATAAAGTATGAGTTAAAAAATTAAATAGGGCAAGAGGCTTTGGTCACTTTAAGGAAATTTTTACATTAAAAAAAATCTCCTCTAATTCAAAAATGGATATTGTGTTGATTAGTTACATTAATAAAGTAGGTCATTTATTTAGCTTTCAGGTTTGGTAGAAGTGTGTATTGAGAGACAAACATTTTATTTTTAAATATGAAACGTGTAAAATCACTACAGATCCAGTTGTGGCCACCTATTTCCACCTAAGTTTCCAGGTAGAGAAATTCTTTGACTGTAAAAATAACTTCAAAATCAAGTTCCTAGACATCCATTTAGTATGCTTCAATAAGAACCCATCCAATTTGAGCAAGATATTTATCGATTAATTACCAAGGGTCGCTAATCGATTAACGGAAATTATTATTTTTGCTTTTAGAGTGTCACCAAAAAGTTTCTATACACTTACGGCGCCACTACAATTTCTCATCAAAAGCGATCGTCATCAAAGATTTTATTTACTATACAATAAACGAGTCAGGCTTCAACGCCTTATTTATTGACTTTCAAAATTGCAAGTGGCCACAACCGGGGTACTGGCCAAAACCGGGGCTCCATGAAGGTTTAAATTCAAGCTAGTAAAGTTTCAGGAGTCATATTTTATACACATTTTCATTCCTGTGTGTCATTTTTACAGGCATGTGGTGAACCCATTTGTCCGCTTTATGAATATTTTATTGCGACAAATCGGATTAAGGCTCCAAATGAATTCTGTGAGGGTACTTTACTTCAGCTCTTGACTAACTCATGTGTTTGAGGACAGAATTATTTTGGATTAGCTTTGCTATATTAAAATTTTACACTACTGTATTTCAAAAGTTTGTTGATTAAACTTATAGCTAAAGGTAAGCCAACGAGACGAGATAAAGTTGATATTATGTTGACAACTGCTTTACCGATCGCTTTCCTGTACCACGAAACACACAACGACAGCTGTCGTCAACCAACTGATGTCATTATTGCATGCGAGAGATAATGATCGCTCGCTATCGTAATGTAACTCAGTAGAGATCGGTTATTTACATATATTATCTCCTCTCGTTGGCTTACTTTTAGATTAAAAATGTCATCTCACGAATATCATCTCATGGTGTTTTGGGTACCTACTGAACATTTCTACACCTAATAATTTTTACCATGGTAATTATTGGTCAATCCAAACTTTTTTATTTGGAAACTAAAAAAGACGTGAGCTAAAATTAAAATTTACACTACTGTATTTCAAAAGTTAGTCAAAGTAGGTAAGCCAACGAGACGAGATAAAGAATGTAAACAAACTTACATCTTTTTTTAAAGTTACTCATACATATTACAATTAAAAAAAAATATGTTGACAGCTACTTTACCGACCGCTTTCCTGTACCACGAATCACACAACGATAGCTGTCGTCAACCAACTGATGTTATTATTGCATGCGAGAGATAATGATCGCTCGCTATCGTAATGTAACTCAGTAGAGGTCGGTTATTTACAAATTTTATCTCCTCTCGTTGGCTTACTTTTAGCTTAAAAATTTCATCTCACTATTGTCATCTCAAGAATTCGATACGAAAAGATATAATATGATCAGTATATCTGGTAAATGACATTACTACACTTAATTGCAGTAAGTAAAACAACATGAACATTTAAATTCAATACACGTACATTTCTAAATGAACCTACAATTCACAGGTAGCTAAATAAACGAGAAAATTAGATTGACCCATCAGCGACATGTAAAGTGTCATCCAAAGTACCCGAAATACCCGTAGGTCCCCCACGTGAAGCCAAGACAATTTAATTGAGGAAATTCCAGACCTCGAGGGTAAATGCTCATTTACTTGTGCCGTGGGAGTTTCGTAATATTTGCGAGTTTTTATGTGAAATCTTTGTTTAACGCAAAATATTGTAAGTATTTATGATGCTTTGAAATTATCTGTATATATAAAAGGAAACCGTGACTGACTGATCTATCAACGCATAGCTCAAACCACTGAACGGATTGGGCTGAAATTTGGCACACAGATAGCTGTAATGACGTAGGCATCCGCTAAGAAAGGATTTTTGGAAATTTCACCCCTAAGGGGGTAAAATAGGGGATGAAAGTTTGTATGAAAGTCCGTCAGTTTTGAAGTTAGGATCTTCAAATTTTGTGTTTAGGCTGACGATTGAAAATTAATTTATAGGTGACTCAGCATTTTTGATAATTACAACCTCGAAGGGGTGAAAAGGGGGAAGAAGTTGTGTATGAAAAGTCCTTAAATTTCAAAGTAAACATCACTAAATTTATAATTATATAGTGAGGGCATCTACTTTAGAAGGATTTTTGGAAATTTCACCCCTAAGGGGGTAAAATAGGGGATGAAAGTTTGTATGAAAGTCTGTCAGTTTTGAAGTTAGAATCTTCAAATTATGTGTGTAGACTGACGATTGAAAATTAATTTATAGGTGTCTCACGGTTATTGATAATTTCATACCCGAAGGGGTGAAAAGGGGGATGAAGGAGTGGCTGTGGGATATATAATTAACTATATTACTATACATAATCTGTATATATAAAAGGAAACCGTGACTGACTGATCTATCAACGCATAGCTCAAACCACTGAACGGATTGGGCTGAAATTTGGCATACAGATAGCTGTAATGACGTAGGCATCCGCTAAGAAGGATTTTTGGAAATTTCACCCCTAAGGGGGTAAAATAGGGGATGAAAGTTTGTATGAAAGTCCGTCAGTTTGGAAGTTAGGATCTTCAAATATTGTGTTTAGGCCGGCGATTGAAAATAAATTTATACGTGTCTCAGATCGTTTTAGATAATTCCACCCTCGAAGAGATGAAAAGCGGGATGAAGTTAGGTATGGGAACTCAAGGAACTGATATATCAACGCACAGCCTAAACCGCTGGTCTTAGAGACATGCAATTTGGAGTGTGTGTTCTTTGTGAAGTGTAGGTATCCAATGAGAAAGGGTTTTTCGAAATTCCACCCCTAAGAGGGTGAAACGGGGTTTGAATTTAGTTTGAACACGTGTGTAAGTTATTGGTTTTTATGATTGCGTATTATACTTTATTGTGTAAATAACTGCTATGCAGTTTGGCAGATGTAACTATGTAATCTGCCAACAAACTGCTATGCAGTTTGGCAGATGTAACTATGTAATTATTTTGAAACTAACTAATAAACGTTTACATTCATTTTTACATACAATAAAAAAAAACAGCCAAACAAAATATAGCCCCAAAATTTTTTTTTAAATTTAACCTGTAAATCAAAGGCCGACTTACGAACTGGTAGTAACTTGAGTAGCTTTGACCTTCACAAGTGCGCCCTACAAGGGCCTAAATTGAATAAATGGCTTTGACTTTGACTTTGATTCTCGGTGTCGATCAACTCGAAAGTTGGTACACATACTCTTCAATTAAAATTCTGAGACACGTGTATCAGTTTTTCCAAAATCATCCCCAAAATTCTAAGGCCTGACTAACTCATTAACTGGCTGATATATCAACGTACAGACTAAACTGCTGGTCCTAGAAACATTAAATTTAGAGCGAGTGTTCTTTGTGATGTGTAAGTACCTATCCACTGAGAAAGGATTTTTCGAAAATTTTCCCACAAAAGTGTGAAACGAGGGTTGAAATTTCTGTGAAACTTTGTACCCTCTGGATGGATTCCAAAATCATAGTAGTAATCGTAGGCGCAAAATTTAAAAGTACCAAAATTTACCTTAATTTTCAACTTTTTTATTTTCCCTTTACTTGTGCTAAGACCTTGCTTTTTGCCAAATTTCGTGATTCTAGGTCAACGGGAACTACCATATTATAGGTTTACGACCCAAAACCTATAGGGCCTACCTACTTCCAGTTGACCTGGAATTGTCAATTTTGGTTAAAAGGTTATACAGCACAAGTAAAGGGAAAATTCCGAAAAATAAAAAAAGTTGAAAATTAAGGTAAATTTTGGCTGTCTCCTATTTAGGTCTTTTCACACACGCTTCGAGTACTGTCATCCCAGAGATTGAAAGTCAAAGTCAAAGCCGTTTATTCAATTTAGGCCCCAGAACACGGCACAATAGGGCACTTATGAAGGTCACATTTACTGAAGTTCACCGGTTCGGAACTCGGCCTTCAACTGAGAAGAATCCGGCAAGAAACTCAGCAAGGTTACATTTTTAAATATTTTTTGGACAATCTGACTATGTTTGGATAATTTCGTTTAACGGAGAACTTCGTTATTATTGTTTTGTTTGGGATAATGTTAGTTTGTATATTCAAAGAAGGAGTGAGAGCGCTTATAATGTTTGTTTTAGAAGAAAAATATGTCATTTGTTTCCTCTAGGCCACGCGGGCGAAGCCGCGGGCAGAAGCTAGTACATTATAAGAGCACATTTAAGCAACGAATATATTATACATAGAACAAGCGCTGTACGTAGTTGAGGTTGCAAAATATGACGACCGAATTCCAGCAGTGGATTTTCATTGAGCTATAGCTTAGAGATTAATAATATGGATTGAACACAGACATAAATCTAAATAGATAACGCAAGTCCCTCCATCCTTATGAAAACTAAGCGTGTAACTTTTTTGTACCTACCATAATGTCACAAGCTAGCTATCCTATTTGTTAGCTAAACATATCCCTCGCTACACATCTCTGGTGGACATGCAGCCTTATGCGAGTTCCCTGTACTGTCCGTGCGAAACAGTTTCAAAAGAAGAACATTGTGCCCTATTTTTGCACAGATTTTGACACGCGAAGTACATACACTGGCGTCATCTGTTTAGATGTTATATCTGTGGGATTAAAGATAAGGCGTGCGTGAGTAATGCCTCGTGTTTTACAAGCGGCCATATGGCTACGGTAACCGCTTACCATCAGACGGTTCGTATGCTTGTTTACCGACTTCGTAGTATAAAAATAAAAAGAGGAATCGGCAATAAACTAGTGAGTATAGACAACTTACGCTATTGTGGTCACTCAAGACTTATGTATGTATACATTTATTAATAAGGACAAGGTTTGGCCAAATCTTCATGAAACACAAAAACGTAATCATGTGTAGTGCTAGTACGAAATTGTTTATTTTATAGTCTGTTATTTCGAGGCGTGACAGTGCATCGCCAAGAACAGGTTTTATTATTATTATGAAAAACATTATGGTGTTGTGGTAGTTGTAAGTGGTCACTGTAGTAGATTCCCTTTAGTTTTTCACTTTAAGAGGGGTTGCTAGCTGCGAGGAATTTGAAAAATAGGTATTTGAAGAAACTATTGCCTTCGCGCTATGCCGCTATGATATGCGATATGTGTGATAGGGACATCTGCAGCTCAGAACGACTTATTCACAAAAAAAATGACTAAAACGACGTTTCGTTTTCCCCATTTTCCTCCTCGAAAACTGAGCTGATTCAATTATTTTTTACATTAAAATTTTAAGTAAGGGGTTATCTAGGTCCCTATTACTTTCTTTTATGTTAAAATCTTTTGTGGCGGAAACATAGGGCATTTATTGTAATTTTTGGAGGGCCATAATTTCTTTAATAAGTAGATTAGAGTATTAGAGCCAGACTTTTCATAAGTGCCTGCGAAGGTCTATTTGAATAAATGATTTGGAATTGAATTGAACTGTAGGCTATCGTCGCGCGTTGGCAACCCTGCAACAATCTCTTGACAACTCAAAAGAGGTGTTGGAGAGGATGGACACTATTAGCACAGCGCCTCCTTGTACTGCTCTGATGGCTACCTTAATAAACGCAGGAATCATAATATTCACTGAAACATCTATCCATATTGTTCTACGAAGGTAAAAAAAAAACTCGAAAAAATTCGTTATTGATAATTCCACCCCCGAAGGGGTGAAAAGAGGATGAAAATGTCAACCGGAAGTAGGTACCCTATAGGTTTTGGGTCGAAAACCTATATCGTTGTTCCCGTTGACCTAGAATCACGAAATTTGGCAAAAAGCAAGGTCTTAGCACAAGTAATGGGAAAATTCCGAAAAATTAAAAAGTTGAAAATTAAGGTAAACTTGGGTACTGTTTGGGAAAGTAATGAAAGGCAAATCTCTCCGCAATTGTAATGTATTTTGTAAAATTATGTTAGTTTATAGCATGTTGTCGTGTTGAATTGTACAGTCGTAGGTGAAAAGTAAAAAAGACACATTGACATAAAAAAAGGAACATAAATTATTTAAATTTTATAACGATAAAGTAAAATATGAAAGAGATTTCATACATACTCCACAGCCAGAAAATAGCAATACTTGCAGAAATTATCAGAATGTATAATTGAAATAGCTAAAATCATTGTTAAGTATCTCTACCAAAGTTCAACTATTAATTATACAACAAGAATAGCATTGCTTGACCGTACTAAATTAAGGATACATAAGTAATTGCTAATTAGCTAAGCGAATAATGATAAAATCAAGTAAATTAATATCTCATTGTGAAAACAAAAGAAATGTTTTTATAACTCGAAGGACCTAATCTAATAATATATATAAAATGCTTTTGTGGGTACGTAAATACGCAGTTTTCTCAATCACCACCAACCCCAATCAACTTCCCGTTGGGGTGGTAAATACCCCTTGGTCTCCAGGTGGTAGTAAGGGAGTTTGGTCGCGGTTGGTGGAAGGGGGTGGTTGTGGGTGGCGAAAATGTCAAAACATATATTGCTGTCCTTTTCTAACGCATGAGGACTTCTGAAAAGATCTCAAAATTTCGAGAATGGTCAAGAAAGTTCCAAAATGTGTAAAACGGTTATAATCGATCTGGAATTTTCTAGAAAGTTCAACAAATATTTCGAATGATCTAGAAAATTCTAGAGTGAATGCAAACTATTATAATCGATATAGAATGTTTGAGAAAGTTCTATAAATTTTCTGGCTTCATCTAGAAAGTTCCAAAATGTCCAAAACTATTACTATCGAGTTAGGATGTTCGAGAACGTTCTAGAAATTTCCCGAATGATTTGGAAAGTTCCAAAATGAGTACAATTGATTATGATCGATTTAGAATGATCGAAAAAGATCTAGAATTTTTCCGAATGATCTGGAAAGTTCCAAAATGAGTGCAATTGATTATGATCGATTTAGAATGTTCGAGAAAGTTCTAGAAATTTATAGAATGATCTAGAAAGTTCCAAAATGACTGAAACGGTTATAATTGATCCGGAATGTTTTAGAAAATCTGGAACGATCCAGACAATTCTAGAATGAATGCAAACTATTACTAATCGATATAGAATGTTTGAGAAAGTTGTACAAATTTCTGGCTTCATCGAGAAAGTTCCAAAATGTTCAAAACTGTTATTATCGAGTTAGAATGTTCAGGAACATTCTAGAAATTTCCCGAATGATCTGGAAAGTTCCAAAATGAGTGCCATTTATTATGATTAATTTAGAATGTTCGAGAAGGTTCTAGAAATTTCTAGAATGATCTAGAAAGTTACAAAATGAGTGAAATATTTAGAAAGTTCGAGAAAGTTCTAGAAAATTCTAAAATGAGTACAATAAGTGATTTAAAATGTTCGAGAAAGTTCTAGAAATTTCTAGAATGATCTAGAAAATTCTAAAATGAATGCAAACTACTATAATCGATACAGAATGTTTGAGAAAGTCTTACAAGTTTCTGGCTTCATCTAGAAAGTTCCAAAATGTCCAAATCTGTTATTATTGAGTTAGAATGTTCGAGAATGTTCTAGAAATTTCCCGAATGATCTGGAAAGTTCCAAAATGACTGCAATTTATTATGATCGATTTAGAATGATCTAGAAAGCTCTAGACATTTTCCGAATGATTTGGAAAGTTCCAAAATGAGTGCAATTGATTATAAGCGATTTAAAATGTTCGAGAAAGTCCTAAATTTTTTTGGATTATCTGAAAATTTCCAAAATGTGTACGAGTGTTATTATTTTTATTTTTTTTTCTACTGTTTATTGGCCTGTGTTTGACCGCAATCTCACCATGGTAAGTGATGATGTGGCCGAAGGTGGTAAGCAAACAAAGCCTAGAAGGAACTGGCTCTCAAGTGCAGCTATCGGAACACACCGAAAGGTGCTTGGCGACAGATTTTCAACTTGAGGGTGGTAGCCAGCCAGGCGGGTACTACAAAGTACCCTACCACCGTGCTATGGTTTCCTCACGATGTTTTCCTTCACCGAAAACTCAAGCTCATTGTAGGATTCGAACCCGGGACCTTCGTCTCGGTATCCGACATCACTACCACTGAGCTATCATCGCCTTAAAATTATTATTGGTCTAAAAGAACCAAATCGAAGTTTTGTACATCTAAATATTCTAGAGTGATCTGGTACTGGAAATTTCAATGTCTGATGAGTCAGTTCAATCGTGATTGCAGTCGAGTAAAGATCAATTGGAATCAAGAGTAAGTTACAAAAAAGATCCAAGTGATTTTCACAAGTGAAAAAGAACAAACTATTTGAATGTTCTAGATTGTTCTAATCCTAGAAATTTCGGTGAAAATACAAACTATTTTTTTTTTATTGGATGGGCTTGCGTTTGTCCACTAACCCGCCCATAAGGGGCGATGACGAAGCCTAAGATGAATCACTCTTACCCAGAAGAAACCTATTCACTCTGGCCTTGAAAGTACCTACATTGTAGGCGTTAGTGTCCTCGAGTGTTCTAACACCAGAAATTTCGGTGTTTGATGGTATATAAACTGAAATTAAGTGTATTTTAACCCGTGCTACGCCGGGTTTCGCTGCTAGTATTAAATAAAAGTAAAAGTGTTATTTATCTTGCAATAAAACTAATTTATGAATAGGACGATGATACTCACCAGTTGCAGTCTTTATAAGAACTGATCTAACAAGGTTATCATCTGAATTTTTGAAAATATTTATTACCTTACCCAAAGGCCAGCAAGAAGGCGGAGTATTTTCATCCTTAATGATCACTATATTGCCTATTTCTAAGTTATTAGACGTACCTAACCACTTAGATCTAGATTGTAGTTCTGACAAATATTGTTTATAAAATTGTTTCCAAAACATTTGTTTATGTCGAGTAATTCTTTGAAACAATGATAGTCTATTCTCAGAAATATTACATACATTTGGCTCAGGTAAATCCACAATAGGCGTCCCTATGATAAAATGAGCTGGCGTCAAGCAGCTAATGTCATTAGGTTCATCCATCATTGGGCACAATGGACGGCTATTGAGAATTCCTTTAATCTGAATGAGTACAGTATTTAAAAGTTCATATGACAATTTACTGTTACATAGTTGTTTTTTCAATAAAGATTTCACAGATTTAATTCCTGCTTCATATATGCCACCCATATGGCTAGCTAGAGGCACTGTGAAAGTCCACTCTATTTTGTTAGTGCTACAGAAATTAACAATATTACTATAAGATGTCTCATTAGAAAATAATTTATATAAGTCATTAAGTTCATTGTGAGCTCCTTTAAAATTGGTAGCATTGTCCGAATAAATATTGCTACATATACCACGTCGAGATATAAAACGCTTCAATGCATTTATAAACGAGTGACAAGATAAGTCATTGACTAATTCTAAATGAATAGCTCGTGTAGCTAGACAAATAATCAAACAAATATAACCTTTGGTGTACCTACAGTTACGTTGCATTGTATTTCTAATATTGATAGCACCACTGAAATCGATGCCGACCTGAGTGAACACACGTACAAGAGACACTCTTGGACTTGGCAAGGCAGCCATCTGCTGTTCACATGTTAGCGCTCTAAACCTAATGCATCGTACACACCGGTGAATTACTTTCTTAACTTCAACTC
The DNA here is from genome assembly GCA_951394255.1 of Polyploca ridens. Taxonomy (NCBI): domain Eukaryota; kingdom Metazoa; phylum Arthropoda; class Insecta; order Lepidoptera; family Drepanidae; genus Polyploca; species Polyploca ridens. The sequence goes on along the minus strand of OX596254.1, from coordinate 15,282,849 downwards.
TACCTCTAATAGGCCAATACCTGAGTCTTAAATTGGCAAGTGTATTTTGTATGCCCGAGTGAAGTAACTTTAAATGGTATTGTTCTATTATGAGTGTTGTGATGTGTGTATGACTAGGTAAGATGACAGGATGTGCGTGGTTGTATTGAACATTTGAATGTTTAATCCTCCCACCAACTCTAAGAATGCCACTATTATCCAAAAATGGATTAAGTTTTTTAATAGGGCTAGATTTGAATGTATAGCTTTTGTTGCTATCTGTACATTGTAATGACTTTAATTCTTTAATTTCTCTAGAAAAACACATATTTTGAACTGTAAGAATAATAAAGTTATGTGCATGTTCCAATTCTGACACTGAGAGAAAATAATACCTTTTTTTTCTATTCTTAATGCAATTGTTTGTAAATCTAAAAACGTATGCAATTACTCTATTTAATCGAGTAAAGATAGAAAATCTATGAAAATAATCAAAGAATGTTGAATTAGAAGTCGTAACTGTGAACCTGTTTCTTTGGCTGCACTAGTTCTAACCTACTATCAGATTCTGCTATATGTTGAGGTGTTGTGATAGGCCACTTACAAATATCTTGAGTTGTCCATTTGGGGCCATGCCACCATAATTGAGACTGCAGCAAATCTTCAGGATAAATACCGCGAGTTAATAGATCAGCTGGGTTTTCCTTCGTATTTACGTGATACCAACTGTATATGGAGGTAGTTTCTATAATCTCCATTAACCTATTTGACACATAAATATTATATTTTTTATATGGAGACTTAAGCCAATGTAATACTATGGATGAGTCAGTAAAAAGATAAGTATTTTTTATGTTGAATTTAGCTAATATATTTTTGACATTGCTAACTATTCTTGCCAAAATTAAAGCAGAGTTCAATTCCATTCTAGGCATAGACATGATTTTGATTGGGGCAACCTTTGTTTTTGCCATTATAAAATTACAAGTAGGTTTCTTGTTAGGGTAAATAGCATGAAAATATATACATCCACCGTATGCCTGGGATGACGCGTCTGCGTACCCTAATAAATTCATCTCACTAGGAATATCAGAAAAATAATAGCGTGGCAGCTCTATACCTTTTAAACATTGTAAACTTTTATAATAAAAATATAACCATTGCTTACCTAAATTAGTAGGTAAAGGACAATCCCAGTCTAGATTCAATCTCCGAATATTTTGCATCAGTATTTTTGCAGTTATGGTAGTAGGAGATAACAAACCTAAAGGATCGAATATTTGAGCAATACTAGATAGGACTGTACGCTTTGTTATGTGAGAAATCTCTTTGTACGGTACTGAAACTATAAAAATATCTTGTTTGGGTTTCCATTGAATTCCTAATGTTTTAACTAAACTGTCAGGTGAAAATTCATATGAAGTTGTGGTTGTCTTATTTGATGTTTTAGATGTCACATGTTGTAGAATGTCACTATGGTTTGCTGACCACTTATGAAGTACGAAACCTCCTTTTTGTAATAAGTCGATTAATTCATCACAAAGGTTTAAGACAGATTGAAGATCATTCGAAGTATTAAATGAGTCACCTAACTTACTAATAACATTTTTATTAATTGGTAAATTGACAGGGTATCGACCACTATCATTTTGGGTAGTAGTTTCGCTAAATAACTGTTCACAATAAACTTGATCAGGTGTGAGTACAGACTTATAACTAAGCTCTTCCTGTTCAAAGAACCTAGATAGCAACTTATCAGTACGAGTACCTTAATTGGTAAGATGCAGTGTAGTAAGCGTATGAGTACTGCATTGAAGTGCTTGTGTATCAAGAACTAATGAACCTGAAATAATCCAACCAAAAACTGAATTGATTAGGTGTGGTAGGTTAGGACCTAGACTCATGTGACCTTGAATTAAAATCGAATAAAATAGCTGAGCACCTATGAGTAGATCTATCTCGCTGGGAATATTAAATGTGGGATCCGCAAGTGAGCGAGTAGCATATTCAGGTATGTTCCAGTTGTTAGTGTGGATGTAGAAGTGTGGTAAACTGACAGTAATTGTATCCATCACTAAGCATGAAAGATTGGCTTTAAATTCACTGGTGCGAGACGCTATGTTGGTATCTATATATATATTTGAATGTACATTGGACGAACCAATTCCTTTGATAGAGCAATAATTTATACTCGACTTACAGTTAAGTTTGAGCGCTAACCTGCTTGTAATAAGGTTTACCTCACTGCCAGAATCCAGAAGGGCTCGAGTGGTGTGCCACTGTCCAGTCGCATCTTGGATTCGAATAATAGCTGTGGAAAGCAACACATGAACACTATGACAAAACAAACTAACAGTTTGTTTTGTCATAGCTGTGTGAACAACAGGAGTGCTGTTGTCAGCGTGTGCTATTTGTTGTTGTAAAAATGTAGACTTTGAACTGTCATCAGATGTAGACTTTGTGAGCGCAAACATCTGTGTAGGTGCAATTAGTAGCGGTGTTTGAGACGTAAATGGCTCTACGTGCACGTTATCGATGGGTGATGATGGAAGCGAGGAGTGCAATGAATTTTTATTAATATTGGGTCGATCCAAATGTAACAAAGTATGATGACGACCACGGCAAGTGAAACATTTGTGTTTCGAGCAGGTATGATTGAGCTTATATGGCTTAAGGCAGTTGTAACAAAGTGAATTTAGTTTTACAAAATCAATCCGCTGTTGTGTAGGCAACTTAAGAAAATCTGGACACTTAAATATCAAATGTTGAGCATTACACATCACACATACTGGATCACAATCATCTACTATAGCATTACATGATACCTTAGGCTTCACCGGTATATGCGATTTGTTGTTTATACTCTTGTCACTTAATAATTCAAAGGCAGTCATTCGTAAGTTCAAAAAATTTAAAAGTTCCTCCATTGTTGGTATTGTAGATTCTTTCCTGCCAAGCTCCCAAGAAGCTCTCAATGAATTATCCATTTTCTGTGTAATTAGGAATACTAACAAAACATCCCAACTGTCAGTGCATATATCAAGCGCTTTCAAGGAATCTAAACTTTGTTGGAGCACTAAAAGATAATCTTTTAGGTTATTTCTAGTAATCAATTGATAGTTTACAAATGACTTAATATGATGATTAACTATAATTACTTTGTTCTCATACCTGTTGCTTAGAATTTGCATAGCTTTAGAATAATTTTCGTTGGTGATTAGCAAAGAACTAATTAATCCAGCAGCTTCTCCCTTAAGAGCAGATTTCAAGTACTGTAACTTCATGATTTCTGGTACACTGTTGTGATCAATCACCGACGTAAAGATATTCTTGAAATTAGGCCATTCTTTTAGGTTACCATCAAATGTGGGAAGTTGTATACGAGGTAGCTTGACATGTTGTAAGTCATAGTCATAGTTGTTTGTCTGTATTGGATTCACAGTGCTGCAATTGGACCTCACTCCTCCTCGAGGCTCTATATTTTTCTGGAGTATTGCTTTAGTGCAATAGAATTTTTCTTCCACGGCAGACCTTTCATCCTCGTGATTTGAGATTTCGTCTTCTTCAATCTCAATCATGGATTGGATTTGGTTGTATCTCTCAAAAATGCTTTCTAAATCTTGTAATCTTACCGTGAAGTCTTGAATGTCTCCAGTAGGCCTATTTTGTGTTTCCAAGGCATATTTATTGATTCTTGATATTCTCCCTTTTAATGATGTTCGTTGTTTAATGAGTTTTGATAAATCTTCTGCGCTAGACATGGTGTCTGTTGGTTCAGATTTCCGATTGACAATTTTATGTGGTTGTAATCCGTCGCTTTTTCCAGTGATCCGGCTCGAAGGACCAAAGAATGTTTGGGAAAGTAATGAAAGGCAAATCTCTCCGCAATTGTAATGTATTTTGTAAAATTATGTTAGTTTATAGCATGTTGTCGTGTTGAATTGTACAGTCGTAGGTGAAAAGTAAAAAAGACACATTGACATAAAAAAAGGAACATAAATTATTTAAATTTTATAACGATAAAGTAAAATATGAAAGAGATTTCATACAGGTACTTACAAGTTTTCGCGAAAATCTAAATTTACCCATATCTTTTTATCGTGTTGAATCAGGACCTAGATTTTTGTATAATAGGGACTATAGACCTCAGTATCTGGTATAAATTTGAACTTGCTAGGTCCACCCGTTCCTGAGAAAATTGGTGGTGACACACGGACAGACAGACAGACGGACAGAAGAGTGATCCTATAAGGGTTCCTTTTTTACCTTTTGAGGTACGGAACTCCAAAAAGTATATTATGATATAAGTGTGACTTTAGTAGTCTCTTTCACGCCGTGCAAAGTGTGTGCACTTAAGTCAAGAGTATCGTATAGGTACTATTTTATAACACGTGTGTAATAAGTGCGGGTTTTTTACACGCAGTAAAACAGATAATTTTAAAGCTTTTATATAATTTGAACTGTTTTACAAAAAAAAAAGCGACTTCAAAGTACACTAAGAAGTAATCAAATCTTGATCTGATGACATTTCGTCTCATGACAATGAGACGAAACGGGAAGTGTACCCTTCCAAACAAAATTATTTTCCAAATCGGTTAATAAATGACGGAGTTATGAGATAACAAACATAAAAAAAAAACGAATTAAGAACCTCCTCCTTTTTTTGAAGTCGGTTAAAATACGTAATTGGTACTGTAAAAGTATTAAAATGAGTCCAGACTTCATCATTCTATGTTTAGTCACTGAGAAGATACTTTGTCTACCTTCCGTCTCCATCCTCAGTTCAGCTCGCTGTCACCATAATATTGTATTGTCATCGGAATTTGACAGGCGTTTCGTTGTAATCAATATAAATTATTTATTATCCACTTCTGGCTGTCTCCTATTTAAGTATTTTCACACACGCTTCGAGTATTCTCATCCCAGAGATTAGTTTAATTTTACGGAGAACTTCGTCATTATTGCTTTCTTTAGGATAATGATAGTTTGTATATTCAATTGAGAGGGAGTGAGAGAGCGCTTATAATGTTTGTTTGAGAAGAAAAATATGTCATTTGTTTCCTGTAGGCCACGCGGGCGAAGCCGCGGGCAGAAGCTAGTATAAAGTAAAATTTAACCTAAAAAAGCAAAAGCTAGTTCTCATTTTATTTCACAGAAATGCCATGTAAAAGCTCATCATCCATGCAACTACCTACATTTTAGTTGCAAATTAAAACGGCACTGACAATTCCATAAAAAAAGAAGCACAGATAGTTAAATTAACGATGCAGAAGTAACAAAACGTTTAATTTATTAACACGCGCCAGTTTTCAAATTTAGCGTGACAAATTATTGTGAGTGTCACCGAGTCGGCAGTTGAATTGATGGGTGCGGTTGTTTTGAGTTTTAACTGTTTTTAAATGGGTCAGTTATGAAAATTGGTTAAAAGGTTTCCGTTATGATTTAATCTAGAATACTAGATCAATCTAGGAGATTTAGGATTAGGATTTTTTATGATGGTAGAGTAAATAAATAAATAAAATCTCTTCCCAAACACCTAATCAGACAGCTGCTCTTGAGAGCCTTCTAGGTTTTGCGTTCACACCACCTTTCGCCACAACATCTCTTACCATAGTAAGATTGAAGATTTTAAAACAATTGAATTTGGAACCTGCACCAATGTCATTAGGTCAATTTAGGATGGACACGACCTATTCTTGACACTTGATCTGAGTTTTAATTCTCGTTCATCATGTATGAACGAGAATTAAAACTCAGATCCAAAAAAAAAACTCGTAACACAAACTCGTAAAAATAACTACGCTCAGAAAACATCTGTAACCAAGATCAATAAAATGTATAGACTCATTCTACACTGATTTCTAGATGTTGCCACATTATCATTCCTGCGAAGATTGTACTGAATAGGACCTTTAATTTACTTACACTTATTAATTTTCTTTAAATTAATACTTCACACCCCCTTAGCATCATTTCTCACAATACACCGATAAACTTGCATCGATTTGTGGATAAAAAACGTGGTCGACCTTATTTTCTGCCCAAATATTGATATGCCTGCAGTATTAATATTTTATTTTGACGCAGGAGGTCAGTCGTCAAATTTAATTATTAATCTTGTACTTTGCGGAGGGTGCAAGTTTAACTAACCTTCTATAGATTTATGTACGGAAAGACAGAGGCTACAAAAACAGATGGATTGTGTGAAAAATGATACAAGTAAGAAAGTGAATGATATAAAATGACGGATAGAAGGGTCCAATGGAAGAAGCGTACGAAGCGTATTCTGCTCCCAATAATTGGAAGCAAGGCAGGCAGATGATGATGTATTTTATAGATTGTATGAAGTGCCTTATCAAGGCCTAAATTGAATAAATGCTTTTTGAATTTGAATTTGAATTTGATGACGGGCCAGTTGGCGCAGTTGGTTAAGGTTCACCTTACGCGCCGCAGGTCGTGGGTTCGATTCCCACACAGGACATGCATTTGTGTGCATGAACATGTCTGTATGTCCTGAGTCTGGGTCTGGTAATTATGTATATTAAGTATGTATTTACAAACAAAAAGTAGTATATGTATTATATCAGTTATCTGGTTTCCATAGTACAAGCTCTGCTTAGTTTGGGATCAGATGACCGTGTGTGAGGAATGTCCCAGGATATTTATTATTATTATTATTAATCAAATTAGATCCATATAAAGCGTTTTGAGGAATTAATTTCCAGTAAGCTTGAAAAATCATACAGACAAAGTAAAGGCTAACCTAGACTAGCAAAAACCTCTACAAAACCTGTCGTAACTCAAAACCGACCCAATACAAACCTGTCCGCAGAACCAAACTTTCTAAATAGGCAATTTGACATTGTAAAGTAAAGCAATGATCAGGTATCATTCTGTTTCTGGACATGGGCCCCTATCCTATCGTAACGGACATTGATTAATTCGGCTACCCTAAAGCAGATGGTAATTAGCCCGAGATAGCATCTAACTTCATATCTATCCGCTTCTGGTTGGCTTATGTCAGTTAATCTTGGTTATGTTAACCAAATGTTAGTTTAGACATGTGTTCTGAATTCGATGAATTGATTGAGATAAGGGTCATCGTTGACTATAGCTATTGAGTATTGTGCGGTTGATTGTCAATTATGCGACTAATTGAAAACAATCGTTCTGTCGCGTCGCGTGCTTGTAATTTGATTACAATGCAAATAGGGTTATTATGTCCTGATGGATTGCATGCTTATGTTTGGCCCTTACGTCATGGTACAGTAGTACCCAACTAATATGGCTTACCGATGTACCTGCGCAGAAGATACTTTTTGTACATTTTCAAAGCGCGGGAAACTGCCGCCATGTTAGCGCGCGCTGTGCGGAAGGGCGTGACTTGCGAGTGAGACGGAACTAACAGCTGCAGTCTATTATGAACCTTATAGTAGTGATCTAAGGTTGGTTGTGTTTCACAACAGAACTATAAATAATCTGCCAGACATCAATAAAACTACTTTATAAATAATTAATCGAACAAAAGTTGGACACTATAAATAATTTTGCAATCAAATAATTTCAATCTGCTCCTAAAATGCAAATTATTCAATATGTTAATAAATCATCAATATAAACATCGATAAATTAAGTTTCGATGAATTCCTTAACAATTAAATCTGCAGTGTTGATGTTTTTAATTCGTTACTCTATCTATAGAATCAACGAAGTTTTTGCACTCTCTCGTTACTAAGATAAATAAAGGAAACGAAGATTGAATAAAGTAAGTTTGATTGGACCTTTTCATTTTATTGTTAAATTTGTATGAACGTAGTAAAAAGGTCTCTGTACCCGTCTATTTCTATGACGCTTATATTAGTTTAGAATCCTTTAGGCGCTTTAGGCTCACGGTCACAGATATACATCGAAATAGATGCCGCGAATGTATGTACTTTGCGTGTCAAAATCTGTGCAAAAATGGGACACAATGTTCTTCTTTTGAAACTGTTTCACGCGGACAGGGAACTCGCATAAGGCTGCATGGACATGCAGCCTTATGAAAATATCATAATCAAAATGAACATATCCCTCGCTACACATCTCTGGTGGACACCAGAGATGTGTAGCGAGGGATATGTTCATTTTCACGTTAAAAATTTACTGCCAGCCTAACTAATCAATCTTGTGATATTATGATAGGTACAAAAAAAGTTACACGCTTGGTTTTCATACGGATGGAGGGACTTGCGCTAACTATTTAGATTTATGTCTTTATAGTACGTAGCTAGCTATCTCCAAATGAAAATCAGTGTTGTAGCCCGGTACATGTACTGGGCTAACAGTTTACAACTGAGTCGCTATCCATTTCTGATTTTAGACAACACAATTATTATGTTTTCTTTCCTCTTCTTTGTTCTGAGTTATGTGCTATTTCAGAATAAATGATTTTCTTTCTTCTTTCTATCTCCGTTAAGTTGAATATCACGAAACGGTCTAGCAGTTTGATTCGGCAATCAAATAAAAGACTATTCAACTATAAATCGGTATTATTCTTATCCTTATAACTAATAAGTTATTTTTATATCAGCAGACATTTGGGCACTTGATGGCATGTGGGCACCTCCTCGAAGAACAAAAACAAAAACTTAAAAAAAAATAAACAAATTATTTTCCAAAACACACATCAACATTCATATGTGCAGAGATCCTTAAGATAATAAATTCAATAGAGCCCCCGCTTGATTCCCCATGGGAGCTTATGGTTGTCTTAGCAAAGATAAGGGCATAGTAATTTGCATAAAACAATTATTAATTATAGCTCATGGGACTCCGCTATTAAGGTTCATTATAATCTATTCAATATTGTATAATAAATTAAATGGAGTAAGTAAATTATAAGAGCTATGAGAGAGATGTGTGTGCTGTTTTGCAATTCCGCTTTTCTATGTAGATACGGTAGTACCCAACTGAAGATACATTTTCAAAGCGCGGGAAATGCTATTGGTCGGCAGCTGCCGCCATGTTAGTGCGCGCCGTGCGGAGGGGCGTGACTCGCGAGTGAGACGGAACTAACAGCTGCAGTGTATTATGAACCTTATAGTAGTGATCTAAGGTTGATTGTAAGTTTTAAGCATTCTTTCTTTAATCTTCGGGGCCATACTTTCTTTTCTGCGCGAACGAAGATTCACGACGCCTTATCAGTTGGGTACTACTGTACTAGCTTTCTACCTCGTGATCCTCCTTTAGCAAAAATGTACTAGGGGTGTACATTTTTATAAATAGATACCCCAATCAGGTCAAAAAACCTAGTAGTCAGTTATTAAAGGTTGAGTAGTTTCTTGGGAACTAGTTCTGATGTGGCGATTCTGGAAAAAAGCAATTTATAGTGATTAAAGACTGATTATAGACAATTAGTAAAATATTTATGTAGAACTTTAAAGACGAATGTGCGGAAACTGCACTATCCCAAAAGGTTTTTAGGTACAAAGTTATATGTAAACATGTTATTTATAGAACATGTATGAAAATAAATAAATAATGATAAGGAATATACTGGTAAAAAATTAACATAGAGAAATATTGTGTGAAAAATTGTGAATAATCTTACAACAAGAATGAAAAAGTCTTCGATATAGTCAAATAGAAACTCACAAGCAAAAAATCAATAGGAAAACTTTATGTAGGATCCCAATGATTGGTACATGATATTACGAATATTTCGGATATTATCAATCCTTCATGTCATAGCAGAGTACAGTAGTACCCAACTAATAAGGCGCGTCGTGAATCTTCGTTCACATATAAAAGAAAGTATGGCCCCGAAGATTTACGAAAGAATGCTTAAAACTTACAATCAACCTTAGATCAGTACTATAAGGTTCATAATACACTGCAGCTGTTAGTTCCGTCTCACTCGCAAGTCACGCAACTCCGCACGGCGCGCGGTAACATGGCGGCAGCTCCGACGAATAGGGATTTCCCGCGCTTTAAAAATGTATTTTTTGCGCAGGCACATCGGTAAGCCATATCAGTTGGGTACTACTTTACCTTTTGATAAATTAACTATGGGGCGTAAAATTACTCTTACATTGGCAAATAGTTCAGGATATCCTCCATTAAGCTCTGGAACCCTAGTAGTTACTATCATAGCTGATAACCACTTCCTATATGATTGAGTAGTTTCTTGAGTAGGAGTTGCTATTGTTTCGTTTCTGTCCGGTCTTGTGTTTTTTATCCGTTTCTTCCTCGTCCTGTTTCTTTTTGTTGTGTCTGCTATTTCTTTTGTATGTCTTTTTATTCTTTTATATCTTGGTTTCACTGTAGTAGTAGTCAAAGGCGTAAAGAAGTTTACTACACCGTCCACCATCGAAAATACAACGTACATTGCAGCGAACATAATTGCAGATCCGAGTACCAGACTGAAATAAATAAAAAATCTTTAATTATATCTTGGGCGAACTTTTACCACAGAGCAGTGAAAAAAAGACTCGTCTACTAGAGACGCCTTGCTCAACAGATTCCATACTATTCAGGCGTGTCAGGGGGCCGCACCGTTTTACCGACAGATGACATGTGTATGGCGAAGAGGGCGATGGCTGCCACACGCGTCATACTTGTGAATAGGTGCTGCTTGTGGGGGCTGGTCTGCTTAAGTTTGCCATTTATTTATTTACTTATTAAATATAGATTCAGTCTACTTTGTAGTTTTGCCGCCGCGCCGGGGCACGCAATTGTTGTCAGTGCGATTAGAATGTAAAATTATGTAATGAATCTAAGCTTGTTTTGAAAAGAGTAATTGCTGAGTTTATTGCCGGCTCTTCTCAGCAAATGCAACCTTCCGAACCGGTATTAGAGTATTAGAGTCAGACTTTTCATAAGTGCCTGCGAAGGTCTATTTGAATAAATGATTTTGAATTTTGAATTTTAGTACTGTTGATACATAGTACAGTGGTATAGAGTCGATATTAGATTGAGGCCGCTCTCACTAGGTTATGCAATTTTCACAATTCATGGGGCACTAGTATTTTATTGTTGTCACTCCTTGCTCTGTGTTCTTCACACACGGCCGTCTGATCAGAAACTAAGCAGAGCTTGTTCTTTGAAAACTATTTAATTGATAGATATTTATACTAACACAAATATACTAATACTAATTGACGGGCCAGTTGGCGCAGTTGGTTAAGGTTCACCTTACGCGCCGCAGGTTGTGGGTTCGATTCCCACACAGGACATGCATTTGTGTGCATGAATATGTCTGTATGTCCTGAGTCTGGGTGTAATTATGTATATTAAGTATGTATTTACAAACAAAAAGTAGTATATGTATTATATCAGTTATCTGATTTCCATAGTACAAGCTCCGCTTAGTTTGGGATCAGATGATCGTATGTGAAGAATGTCCCAGGTTATTTATTTACTAATAAACTAATACTTATACTAAATATAATAAAGCGGAAGAGTTTTTTTGTTTGTTTAAACGGGCTAATCTCAGGAACTACCAGTCGGATTCGAAAAATTCTTTGAATAATAGGAGTATCCCCGAGTATTATAGGCTATTTTTAACGTAACGATTTAAAATAACGATGTCTTTTCTCAATCCGGTAAAAGTCGGAGCGATAATTAACTTTAAACATATATGCATAAGATTCAACTTACGTAACAGACGGCATTGCTCGCTGACAAGCTGTTGGTGACCTTCCTGATGGTTCTAATAAATGAATGGATATAGAAAAAAAACTGACTGGAAAATGCAAAATATTGCATAGGTAACTGAAACGCAAGATAATTATAATGGATGTGGTATTTTTATTTAGTGTTTAGGACACACATAGATAATTACATCTGCAATCGCTAATATCATGACAAAATTAGATAATGATATCTTTAGTATACAAAAACATCAATTTAATATGAAAATGAAACAATTTTCCGAGATTATTCTTCGAGAGTTCAAACATCCATTCCTACATACAATAGTATAAGTATTACCTCAGAGTATATAAATACTACGTACAAGTATTACTGTGAGCTGTAGATTTCACGAGACTTGATAATTATATGGAATATACACAGACTACGGAGGACATATTCTCGCTAACAAAAAACTGTGTCTATGGAGTCGGCCACCTCTCACGCACACCTTAGTTGGCTATTCCGCGGGAAATTAGACTCTGTAGCCGTTTACACAGAGTCGATTACTCGCGCTCAACTAATGTGTGAATGTGTGCGTGCCGGCTTGTACGTACAGCGTGGTGGCCGACTTGAGTGACACAGTTTTTTGTTAGCGAGAATATATCCGACTTTTTTTAATATCTGTGGGAATATATTCGTCGATTCAGTTTTAGAAAATATACGGAAACCGATTCGTTAAAAAAATCTATATAATTACTGAACCTTCTCACAAAATTTCACGAGAATCGGTCGAGAAATGCAACCTGAGAACAGCGGGACAACTGTCGGACATCCCGCGGATAACCCCCGGACATCAGGACGGACAAACGCAAGCATTTTTGTCCAAGCTGAAACGGATACGCTTCGCTCGCTCGGTCAATAATTATCAAGAGAATTTTTATTTTATATTTGTTAAAAACGTTGTGAAGTGGTTTTTAAAGGGTCGCCAAAGCGCGAGTGATACTCCTAATGTTGCAAACGTCAATAGGCTTCGGTAACCGCTTACCATCAGATACGCCGTATGCTTGTTTGCTAACTTAGTAATAAAAAATATTAATTACATTGCCGCATCTAGAAAATCAACATAATTATATTGCTTGGCAAATTCCAAGCACTTAATTTATTATATAAAATATCCATTCAATAAAAACTAGGATGAATAAACAATAATCTTTTGTTATACCTGCATTTTAATAACAAACCTAAGGATATGTAATACACTAGCCTTTGCCCACGATTCCACTCACTTCGCAGCTTCCTGCAATGATTGATACGCATATAGCAGGGTCCAAAAATACGAAATTTTGCCTAGAGTTTTTTTATACTGGGTGTAACGAAAAAGGTATATCCATCCGAAGGGGGTTAAGACTACATCATCAGACTCTCTATAAAAAGTTTCAGCTCAAAATAAATTACTCAAAAATTCATACCAAATATTTGCATCCAAATTTTTTGAATTAAAATCATAACCAACATTGTCACCGATCAATGAGGGTCAATATCATATTGCGTCACTTGCTAATACAATATGAAATTTTCTCTTCCGCGATCTGTGCGCCTAGTACTACAAAAGTGGATTACTGGGCAATGATACGATTATGAGATCCCGGGTTCGAATCCTACAAAGAACTTGAGCTTTAGATGGAGGAAAACATCGTGAGGAAACCATAGCACGGTGGTAGGGTACTTTGTAGTACCCGCCTGGCTGGCTAGCACCCTCAAGTTGAAAATCTGTCGCCAAGTGCACCTATCGGTGTGTTCCCAATAGCTGGACTTGAGAGGCAGTTTGTTTTAGTAATTTTGTTAATCTGATTAATAATTAAAAGCATAATCTCCATGTCACTTACCTTTAAATAAGGTGTCCTGACTCATAATGTATCAAATTACGCGGCTAACCACTGTGCATCACATTAGCTAATGCATTGCCCAATTTTTCATTTCAATCTCATCCCCAAACGAGCTTCAATAATACATCAAAATAAAACCACAATCAGAAACTTTACGGACAACATTTTACATAATAAATGGCATCCAGAATCCGTTAAATCAATCCCCAACTCAAATTCGACCAATTTTAATCTCTCTAAACTTTACCCATATTTCATAGAAACACCATGTTACAAACAGCCTGTCGGAGCGTCATCGGATACTTTCATGTTCTAGCTATGTGCTATGAAAATGTAAAATGAATCGTAAAAAACTTTGATTAGTTTTAAGGTTCCGTTTGGTTTAAAATGAATAAACTGAATGGGTATAAATAAAACCATTCCAGTATTTGCGACTTCGTTATCATCTGTTGGAATTCGCAGGATGGAGGTTGCTATGATATGTTAAATAAATTAGCAAATGCAACCTTCCGAACTGGTATTAGAGTCAGACTTGTCATAAGTGCCTGTGAAGGTCTATCTATTTGAATAAATGATTTTGATTATTGAAAAAAAAAACTTTTGACGGCCAGTTGGATTACACCTATCACGCCGAAGGTCATGGGTTCGACTCCCCAGGACATGCATTTATGATGAACATGTCTGCATGTCTTGAGTCTGGGTGTAATCATGTATATTAAGTATGTATTTACAAACAAAAAGTATTATATCAGTTATGGTTTCCATAGCACAAGCTCTGCTTAGTTTGGGATCTGATTGCCGTGTGTGAAGAACGGCCCAGGATATTCTTCTTCTTCCGAATCTGCCACTAATCCCGTTATTTGGGGTCGGGTTTTCTCATATTCCTGCGCCAAGTCAAACGATCTTGGGTTGACGGTGCGGGCAATTCGGCTTTCTTGAGGTCTCGTTCTATGTTGGACCACCAGGTCAAAAAGGTCCCAGGATATGTATTTAAAAGAGATATGCTTATGTTCAGCAGTAGACGTTTAAATCATGATGCCGAAGATGATCACTTTTCCAGAAACCAATCTAACTTTCAAACGTAACAGCAATAAGTTAATAACGTAAGAACGAAATCCGCGAAGTGAAAAATGAATTCATCTTACCCAGTTTATTTTTAACTTTTCTTTTGATTAATTAATAGGAAGATATCGAGATCGGAAATTACTTTTCCATGCAGCGGAAGTAATAACGATCTTCCACAATTTCGCTTATGATAAAAAAAGACGTTGATTTGAATTTTTCCTTGCAGATGTTGAAAAGTATACCTTATCTAGGTGTAAATAAATTCTACTGAGATTATCTTGTAAAATTAAGTAACTATGTATAAATTCAAAATTGAATGATTTTTATCACAAGCTTGCAATGTATGTATGTATGTTTGTTCGGGTGGAATCTTGCAAGTCGAATTTCACCCACTTCCAGTGGTGGGATTGACTTGATATTTGGTATACATTAGTATCTGGGGGCACGGAAGTGCCCCCCGCCAAGACAGCCAAGCGAAGCGAAAGGGCACTACCTACCTTTTCTCGAAGCGCTTCGTCGTTTTTTTGAACCCTCATAACTTGGGTTTGGATTATACCAGATAAACAAAATTCTCAGAACATGATGTCAATAGTAAACTTATTAAACATATTAAGTTTCAATAACATAGCTCTTATACTTTAGATTTTATTGATATCTAAAAAACCCCGATTTCGTCACTGACTCACTGATGATCATCAAAACTCATAGGGTACTTCCTGAAGTCCTAGAAAGCTGAAATTTGGTATGTAAGCTTGAATTAGTACACAAACAACAAAAAAATTATAAAACTTGGAAATTTCAAACAAAAAAAAACATAAGCAACTTACAAAAAGAAGTGAAATCTCACCAAAAACATTTTTATGTAAAATGTTGCCGCCAAGACATATGGCTCGTACTGTCAAAAAGTTATCAGATCTCACGTAGAGCCAAGCTTATAACTCTACGTGCACTTACTCTACAAGCCCTAACTTCATAAACTCTACACACCGTAGTCAAAATATGTGGCTTGGCCGTTTCAATACTACAAGAACTATTGAAAAACAAAAAAGTAAAGAACAGTGAATACATTTTTCACCTTATTCCCATGTGACTGTAGCGAAACGGTCAAGCCACATATTTTGACTAAGGTGTAGAGTTTGTGAAGTTAGGGCTTGTAGAGTAAGTGCATGTAGAGTTATAAGCTTGGCTTTACGTGAGATCTGATAACTTTTTGACAGTACGAGCCATATGCCTTGGCGGCAACATTTTACATAAAAATGTTTTTGGTGAGATATTGGATGACAGTCAACAAAAAGTACAGTCACTCAAAAAAAGCTTGTATTCAAAATGATTTTTTTAACAAAGAACTTATTAAGAAATAAAGTTACTATAAGAAAAAAAAATAGAATAAAATATTTCGCTTAAAAAATTTAATAATCTTTCAGGATTTAACCGGAAAATAAATGTACCGTCAGAAGCAAGAATTGAACTAGAAAATCGGAAATCACGTATCGTACAAAGTAAACGGTATCTGTAACCTACAAATTGGCGAAGTAGAGTTGCCTCTGACTTGAGTAAGCTCAAATAAGCTGGCAAGGGATGCGCTATGTAGTCGATTCAGTATACTTTGTAGTTTTGCCGCCGCGCCGGGGCACACAATTGTTGTTAGTGCGATTAGAATGTATATATTATGTAATGAATCTAAGCTTGCTTTGAAAAGAGTAATTGCTGAGTTTATTGCCGGCTCGTCTCAGCAAACGCAACCTTCCGAACCGGTATTAGAGTTAGACTTTTCATAAGTGCCTGCGAAGGTCTATTTGAATAAATGATTTTGAGTTTGAATTTGAATTTGACTTGTTACTAGAATATCCTACTATCATACTAATATGATAAATTTCGCATTTATATTATTAGTAGGATAGTTTGTGAGTATGGATGTATGTTTGTTACTCTTTTACGCAAAAACTACTGAACGGATTTGGATGAAATTTGGCACACATATAGAATATGTTCTGGATTAACATATAGAGGTCGTTGTTTTGGTCAGCGACGAGCAACTCAGTCTACAATACAAATTATACTGGTGCTAAAAAAATATACTTTATTTTTTTATAATAATCTTCTTTGGCCTCGCCTTTTCCCGTTACGCGGGGTCGGCTTTCCCAATCATGCGACGCCATTTATTACGGTCTTGCGCGTCATCTTCCGTAAGTCCTATTTCCCTCAAGTCCTTTTGGACCCTTGTCATCCACGTAGTTTGAGGTCTTCCTCTTCCCCTCTTCTTTGTGGCTATGGAAAGGCACTTTTTCACGACATGGTCGTCTGTTCGTCTAAGAACATGACCGTACCATCTCAGTCTAGACTCTTTAACTTTATCCGCTATTTCTGCAACCCTGAAGCTCCCCCTAATATGTTCGTTGCGCACCTTATCTCTGAGTGTGACTCCTCCTGCCCATCGCAGCATACGCATTTCTGACTTGTGGAGTTTTTGTTCGTGGGTCTTTTTCATTGCCCAGACTTCGCTGCCGTACAGAAGCGCTGGTCTAACAGCTGTTTTGTAGACTTTGCCTTTCGTTTTTATGGGCATTTTTACATCGCATAAGACACCAGTCAACATACGCCACTTGTTCCAACCAGACGTTATTCTATGAGTTATGTCTGCTTCAATTGATCCATCTTCTGAAAGAACTGAGCCAAGATATTTGAAGGTTTTTACTCTTGGCAGGGTTGTATTGTCAAGTTTGATATCTGCGCTGGAGGTAGCATTAGGGTTAAAGTTACAGAACATGAATTTTTTTTTTTTTTTTTTTTTTTATACCACTAAGGTGGCAAACAAGCATACGGCCCGCCTGATGGTAAGCAGTTACCGTAGCCTATGGACGCTTGCAACACCAGGGGCATCACTCGCGCGTTGCCGACCCTGAAGAAATCTCTTCAGACCCTTTTTGAAGAACCCCATGCTGTACTCCAATGGGAAAACCACGGCGGGGAGCTCATTCCACAATCTGAGCGTCCGCGGAAGAAAACTCCTTTGAGCCCGCACAGTTCGAAACAATTCTGGTTTCAAAATGTGAGGATGGACTCCCCGTCGATGGCGAGAGTTGCGATGGTAAAAAGTAGCTGTGGGCATCAAGTCGAACAATTCCTTAGAACACTCTCCGTTATACAAGCGGTAGAACACACATAAGGAGGCAAAGTCTCTCCTCAGACTAAGGGGCTCTAAACCGCTTGTAAGCTCGGGATCGTCAACAATTCTGATGGCACGTCGCTGAACCGAGTCTAAA
Organism: Polyploca ridens; assembly: GCA_951394255.1. NCBI lineage: Eukaryota > Metazoa > Arthropoda > Insecta > Lepidoptera > Drepanidae > Polyploca > Polyploca ridens. The sequence continues at coordinate 15,265,043 of OX596254.1, read as the reverse complement.
GGCCCAAGCTGGTATCCAGGTGCTCCCGCCCATAGATGACAACAGTACTCCATATGAGGCCGGACCTGCGACTTATAAAGTTGCAGCCTTTGCCCCGATGTGAAGTACTGCCTCGCTCTATTGAGTACTCCAAGCTTTTTGGATGCCAGCTTAACCTTGTCTTCCAAGTGACTTCGGAACAAAACGTCGCTAGAAATGTCGACACCAAGGATCCCGATGCTTTGACTGATGTTCAAGGAGGTGTTCTGGAATTGTGGAGCCACAGACCATGGGGTTTTCTTAGCGGTGAACGCGCAGGCTTGAGTCTTGGTGGGGTTGAAATGGACTAGGTTTAGTCGACCCCAATCGGAGACACTAGTTAGTGTACTCTCGATTTCAGACATCAGCCGTTCGCGACTTTCCTCCACCTCGGAACGAGGGATATTTGCACGGCCCGTGTATTGAGCGTCCCCTGTACTGTCGTCCGCATAGCAATGAATGCCGTCAATAGACAGCATATCATTGATATGCAGTAGGAACAGTGTTGGTGACAACACAGAGCCTTGCGGGACGCCAGCATTTATGTCCATGCTATCGGAGCAGCTACCATCGACGACGGCTCTTATGCATCTGCTGGACAGAAAGCTGGCGATCCACTTGCATAATCCCTCGGGAAGCCCGTATGCTGGTAACTTCGTAAGAAGACCCCTGTGCCAGACCCGATCGAACGCCTTCGCCACATCTAGGCTCACTGCCAAAGCCTCACCTTGACTCTCGATAGCGAGTGACCAACGGTGCGTGAGATACACAAGGAGGTCACCAGCTGAGCGACTGTGGCGGAAGCCATATTGTCGGTCGCTCAACAACTCGTGATCCTCCAGGTATCTCAAAAGCTGCGTGTTGATCACTCGCTCCATGACTTTTGAGAGAAGAGAGGTGATGGCGATAGGCCTGTAATTCGTCGGGTCTGATCTGTCGCCCTTTTTGGGCACTGGGTGCACGTGGGAAATCTTCCACGAAGACGGGACTTCCTTTTTGGTGTAGGAAAGCGCGAAAAGACGCGTCAATACTGGACACAATTCAGGAGCACACTGCTTCAGAACCACTGCCGGTATGCCGTCTGGCCCACTCGACTTATGGATGTCCAGAGAAAGCAGTTCCCGCCGGACCTCCCGTTGGGTAATGCTAATCTCCGGCATGGAGCTAGCACACTGCGCGATGGTAGGCGGTGTGGCGCCCCCGTCATCCAAAGTCGAGTTCGAGGCAAAGAGAGAGCCCAAAAGGTCAGCTTTCTCCTTTGCACTATGGGCCAAGTTTCCGTCCGGCTTACGGAGTGGTGGCAAGGACGACTGGCAAAAGTTTCCTTCAGCAGCTTTGGCAAGAGACCAGAAAGCGCGACTTCCAGACGGAAGGCTAGTCAGCCTCTCACCAAACCTACCGACGAAATCGAACTTAGCCCTAGCAGTCATTCGCTTACTGAACCTCGAGGCAGCATTAAATTTGCGTTTCGCATCAGAGATGTTAGGGTCCTGATTAGTTCGGGCCGTGGTCCAAGCCTCATACAAAGTCTGCTTATTTTGTCTAGCATCTTTGCAGGGCCGGTTAAACCACGGCCGTTTCTTCACCCCTGCAGCCACTAGCGGGTTTGGGATATAACATTCCATTCCCGCCAGTATCGTCTCAACGACGGCAGCTGCACAGGTGTCAGGATCATCTGATGCGAAGCAAAGCTGCCTCCACGGGTACGTTGCGTAGAATTCACGCAATCCATCCCAGTCTGCTGACTTATAGTGCCACACACGACGACGCCCGGGTGACCGGGGCGAAACATGAAATGATTCAGTCTTGGTTCTACTAATACGCAAACCGTTTTCTTCCAATGCCGCTCTCCATTGCTCTAGGCTTTCTTGTGCCTCATGGCTGTTATTTGAAACGAGAACCACATCATCAGCGTAGAGAAGGTTCCACGGTGTTGGTTGTTGAATTTTTGCTGTAAGGTAATTCATGACGATGTTAAACAGTAAGGGACTAAGGGCACTACCCTGATGAACACCGACTCTGATGTCAAAACTTTTGGATGATCCAGCAGGGGTTCTTACGCATGTTTGAACGTTGTTGTACATATCTGTAATAAGTCTTACATAGTATTCTGGGACTCCATGTGCCCTTAGGGCCTGCCAGATTATTGTTCTTGGTACTCGATCAAACGCCTTTTCCAGGTCGATAAACACTAACCATAAATTCTGTTTGTTTTCTCGAGCCTTCTCCATGACTACCCTAATAGCGTGAATAGCATCCGTAGTTCCTTTTCCAGCTGTGAAGACAAACTGGTTTTCTGTTATTACAATTTTATTTGTAAGGCGTTCACTCAGGACTCTTTCCCAGATTTTAAGGGTATGCGATGTGAGTTTGATTCCCCGAAAATTTCCACAATCACGGACATCTCCTTTGTTTTTATAGAAAGGCACTAGTATACTTCTTCTCCAGGCGTCTGGCATTTTTTCGCTCGATAGGATATTATTAAATAGTTCTGCAAGCCAGACTTCTCCGTCAGCTTTTAGTGCCCTCCATATTTCGGCAGGTATTTCATCCGGACCGCATGCTTTGTGATTCTTCATTTTGGAGATTGCTTTGTTGACTTGCTTTGTTGTTTTTTTATAATAATAAAAATAAAAATTATATTAATTGGAAAATCATGTAAGAAGTAAAAGTGTAAACGTAATATTCAACGGGAGTGCGAGGGATTAAAGGGGTGGATTGCGCCTAGCTCTAGTCTGTGCACGTGCATTGTGACCATACGTTGCGGTAATTTTAGTTCAAATTGAATAACGTATTTCTCAATGTATTTACAGTATTTAATGGAATGAAGGCCATTTTTAGAAAATGTACGTTTCGTACTATTGCCCCTGGGTCGCTCATCGCCTACCAAAAAAACATTCTGTATATAGAATACTTTTTATCCCGGGAAAACATACCAACATACTACAGAAAAGTGAATACATGTTTCACTTTACGCCCATGTGACGGTAGTGAAACGGCCAAGTCACATATTTTGACTAAGGTGTAGAGTTTGTGAAGTTAGGGCTTGTAGAGTTAGGGCGTGTAGAGTTATAAGCATGGCTCTAAATGAGATCTGATAATTTTTTGACAGTGCGGGCCGGTCTAGTCTTGGCAGCATTTTACACAAAAATGATTTTGATGGGATATAATTTTTCAGGCAACTATCCTATTTTTACAAACGATTAAATGGCCAATAAGGCAATACACTTATTTATATTAGTCGAGCTATGCGAGAATTTCTCTACGAATGACCGCAATGAGGACATTCGTAGGAGAACGAAAACGACGGACATAGCTCGTAGAGTTAGTAAGCTGAAGTGGCAATGGGCAGGCCACATCGCTCGAAGAGCCGGTAACCGCTGGGGAAGAAAGGTTTTCGAGTGGCGGCCACGTACTGGAAAGCGCCGAGCGGAACGCCCTCCCACTGCGGTGGACCGACGACCTGGTCAGAGTCGCTGGGCACCGCTAGATGCAAGCGGCCCAAAACCGTTCGAAGTGGAAGTCAATGGGGGAGGCCTATGTTCAGCAGTGGACATCCATAGGCTGATATGATGATATCTGTCAGTTTAGTTTTATTGGTTCTTTTGTTTGTTTCAGTCTTTCCACCCCACAGGGATTATTTGTGGCGTAAATACTTTAACTTCTATCCAATAAGCGTCCTACTTACCTACTTAATTTGCCTTATCAATATAGTCTAATGTTTTTGTAGAGCTTCACGAACTCGTTTCTGTTTTTATGATAGTTTTCCGCAAATATGAAACCAGGTTTTTACTAAGATTTACAGTTGTTATACCTAATATGCCTAAGTTGTTAGGTTTCTCAGGAACTAGGTCATAAATAAATCTTTCTAATATGTAATAGTACTAACTCAAAAAGAAAAAATATATATACGCGTCGACTTGTAAACCTCCTCCGTTTTTTCGTCGGTTAATTATTAAAATGAAACCTTATTTCCCTTGGTCACGCCATAATAAAATAATTGTTTTTGAAACAACATTTCATCCTCAGGTCTTTCTCCCATTTCCTTTCGAGTTAGACACCCGTGACATACGGATGGACAGATGGACAGACATCAGAGTGACAGTAATTGGGCTCCGTTTTGCCCTTATGTGTAAGGAACCCTAAAAACATCATATGCACGTTGCTCTCCCAACCCGTGAATTGAAACCAAGCGAGTAATAAAGAATTAATTTTATTTAATTCGCTCTCTTAGAATTTTAATTACCAGCTTTCTCACTTTTAGCAGCTTTATCTATTTATGTCACCAGTTGAGTTATTTTTTCGTAAATAAAATTATATGCCGCTGCATTAAATATTGTTTATGAAAAATTCATAAATTACGTATAACTATAATACTATCTGCGAAGGTAACTCTAGCTTGGTAATCATTTTTGGTACCCACGAAATTAATCCACAATATTACTACATACTAATACACTGTAAGTTTGTAATTGCATATCAAATCACTTTCATTTAAAATGTTCGCACTGTCAAAAAGTTATCAGATCTCATGTAGAGCCAAGCTTATAACTCTGCAAGCCCTAACTTCACAAACTCTACACCTTAGTCAAAATATGTGACTTGGCCGTTTCGCCAAATACAGCTTGGTGTAGACTTTCATCCGAATAATATCCTATTCCTTTTCTTACAAGAAAATGAATTTAACAGTGTTTCATTGATATGGAAACACCTGTACATTTTTATGAATATCATTTTGACCTCAAAGCCTTTGTCATCTCAAAACGTGTGTCTCTCGTAGACGCCCTTGATCTTTGAATCATAAAGAAGTGAATTCAATGGAGCTTTGTCTTTCAGGTGCCTATACAACCCTGGCCTTGACTGATATAAATAACTTGTCAAGTATCTTCATTTTATTAATTGAAAATCTTTATTGAGTTGTTAAGCAAACAGTAACTTTTTTGATTTAATTTTTACGTACTATAATTTTTCAACAGACTTGCTCGAAAAATGGCTCTTATTGCACCGATTTTAGTATCATAAGACAGCTTATTACGAACTGGTTCTTTTTACTTTACATTACCGCACTAGTATCTCACTGTAAGTGATGTGTGTAGACGAAGCATTCATAATTTAAACGGGAAAAAACAGTTTGACAGCGTGTCGCTGTGAAAAAAAACCTACGCGCCACATTTGTTAACGTTCTCATTGTGTGGTTTCGACACCGACAAAATCGACATAAAATAATGTCTGTTTTTTCCTCGCCAGTGTGTTAAAAAACGTCACGCGTGTGCATTGATCATTACACTCTCGGCTCCCTTATCGCGTTCGCCTACCGACTTTGCATACATGTATCACAATGTAAAAATAATACCACAGATTTTAGATATGTTTGTTTATATTAATAAACACAACATCACTTATAAAACACAACGTTACCAACTTCTTACCAAATTCGTTTCAATTGAACATCTGTCGGTATCATTTTAGAATTAGAATTTCAATGCAAGATTATAGCGAAAGATGAAGATATCGTAGCGAAACAAGTCTTAATCAGCTTAGGACAACACTAGCGGTCTTTATCTTTCCCTCCGACCCGACTGTCCGCAAAGCGTCGTAGAATATTTCAGATTTTCAGCTGCGCTTCAGTCTTCATTGAAACACCGCGGGTGAAGCACGTGCGCCAAGTTACGCGCACCTCACTACGCACGCAAATAGAATAATAATTTAAAAAACTTTAGTGTTCTTTTTTCAAGTTAAAATTTTCAAATATAGAATTTTCTTTTTTCTACCAGGATTTCTGTGTGTGGTGGTTTATTAATTACGTGACAGATTTATGGGGTAAGTGCTAGGTTAACATGGTGATTTTCGTGCGTATATCTTTTATACCAATTAGCGGTGTCGTGTTTCAAAAGACGAGTGTTCAACACTTTTTAATGGGGTTTTTAGTTGATGAAACGGTTATGAGTGACAAAGAGCTTTAGATATTTTATATGTAATTAAATAGTACGAATCAATAAAATAATTCAAAATTACGTTTTTATTACATCAAAACTAGAAAAAAATAACAAAATATCCCCTAAAATTGGACAATTCCCATCTTATTCGGCCGAGATAACGAAATAAAAGTTTTCTGACGGAACTTCCATTCCATCTCAAATATTTTCCCAAGGACTTGACGCCGAGCAATTCGTTAGAGCAACTAAGTACCGGTTGAGATTGACAGGGGGTGATTGGAAGGGGGTTAATTTTTCACTTTAATTACAGGGTTGTTTGTTAGGGGCACTTTTAATTTAATTTTTTCATCAAGGCGGTGGGCTTTGTGATATAATTAACGCTTGCCATGTTTGTTTAGGTGTGGACTAGTGAATTAAGATATTTTTTGGCTTTTGTGGACGTGAATTATTAGGTTGATGACGGATTTTAGTGTTACGGGTTTTTTTGATGACGTAATCGTTGTTATTAACCGACTTCAAAAAAAGGAGGAGGTTCTCAATTCCTTTTTTTTTTTTTTATGTTTGTTACTTCTTAACTCCGTCATTTATTAACCGATTTGGAAAATTCTTATTTTATTTGAAAGGGTACGCTTTCCGTTTGGTCCCATTGTCATCAGATCAGGATTTGATTACTTCTTAGTGTACTTTGAAGTCGGTTTAAGGTTTTTGTAAAACAGTCCAATTATTTAGTATTGAATTTATCTATCTTTTTATTGAGATTCCAAATACATATATATTTTATATTACAAAAAAGACATTTATTAATTAATAGTTCAGCATTTATCATTTTGCAGAAATAAATCATCACTTATTATATGAGAAAACTGATTTTTCGAATGTACAAATTATTTTAGACCTTATTCGAAAATATTTTTTACCCTTAGGTCAAAGAGATAAGTATATTTTACATTCACTATTATTGCTTTACGTCCAGTAATTTTAAAACATAAATCATCGTAATTATAGGGAATTTTATAATCACATTATTATTCACCATATTTACATTAAAATATGGTACCTATACTAAAAATAACCTTTATGACATAATTACGTAATTTCAAGCAGAAAAAAATACTCCATAGGACTCCGTACCATTTAATTTATTGTGATTCCAAAAGCTTTCTTGGACAGTATAAGGGTTTTTATGGTAATTTTATAGTAATGGGAGAAGATAATTGTTTTACAAATATAGTTATAAAATTGTTCAATCGAAGAGTCAAGCCAGGATAATAGCTATACCTATTCTGAAAGTCATTTCGCAACTATCTCATATGTCACTCTAATTTACTTCTCATCTCGTTTGTCTGTAAGATACAATCAAAACCACTCATTTTAAGAATATGAAATTATAATCTCATTACGAATTCAGGACAGCAACTTTTCAGAATAGCTTTGCTTTGTCTTTCACAAAGGATAAAATATTTAGATAAATTAGAAATATTCCATAGAGTCGACGCAGTTAGATGTAATGACAATGTGATGAATCGATTCTATCCAAAGTCAATACCTGGTGCTTGACATTTTAATAAACCAATCCATTCTAAGAACGACTCGGTTTCAGAAATACGAGATTAGACAATTCTAGAAAATTGAGTAGAAAGAGCCAAGAGATGTTGAAAAAGCGAACCAGAACCTTCTCACTTTTGTAATAGATAACTATTTATCGAACAACTGAATTTGATATTACTATTATAATTATTATTTTGGGGATTCCAAGATTCAGGCTTGCCCTAGTTTGGAGTCCACTATTTCAGCGTTGAGTTATTGTGTTATTCTACTATATGTATTTTGTAAAATCTTACTATCTTGTGTGTTTTTAAATAAATGATTATTATTATTATTTAAAAAAAATTGAAAGCCTTTATAGCTGAGCGACCATATCGCCTTATAAAGGTACAAAATTAAAGATTAAAGTGGCAAACAAATGAAATAAAATGTAACAATTACGAACTTAATCCTAATTTAATAATTTCCTACAAAATGTTGGCTTTGTCGGACGATGGAAGCTAGAATGCTATTACAAATACCGATATCACTACCTCTATCCGCACCGAAATGAGTTTGTCTAAAGGTTGAATTTCGTACACACTCCCATAGAACATGTTGAACATCTTCGACTACTCCGCAATCAACACACAATTGGGTGAAGCAACTTTCTTCATCAAAAATGCGAATCTGTTCGACGGTATATGACCAGAGCGTAACCTCAGAGCGGTGACTAAGCTGTTCCTATCTAATGTTGTATGAACAAGCCAGGGGAGCTTAGAGATTTGGGGCTGGATAGTCCGGTGCCAAATTCCCTTGTCTCTTGATCTCTGCACTGATCTCTTATAAAATAATTAATAAGGTTAATATTTTCCGGGGATATAAAAGTTCCCCGAAGATCAATAAGACTATCTGTGTGCCAAATTTTATCAAATCCGTTCGTCGTTTACGCGTTTTTTTTTTTTGCAAAATTCCATTCCCGTAGAACAATAATATCCCCTTAAGCCTTTTTGTGCCTGCCTACCACTATTGGCTATATTATTTGATCATAGACAAGTCTCAAATTTATAAGAAAAAATATATAGGAAATACAAATCTACCTACTTGGCAATAGAACAAATAATACTGTAGCAAGAAAATCAGCCAGAAAAGTTATATCTTTTCATCTGACCTTTTAAAAAAGGATGAGGTGTATAATATATTAATGAAATTATTTAATGGGGTTTTTAATCGTCCTCTATATTTAGTACAACTCAATGGTATATTCAACTTACAGGCAGAATAATTGACTTAACTTTTCTTGGGCTCGCACCACTCTCCTTAAAAGGTTCCTTAAACTGATTTTCTGTGCCGAAATAGCACACCAAATGAAGCTCTTTTACAAGCTCAGTAACATTTAAAGCCTATTTTATTGCAGCTACAACTCCATTCAAATAATAACGTTTTGTTCTCATAATAGTCATGATAAAATTTAAAGTGGCTTTGAGTGTACGCGCGATTGCTTCTTATTATAGCTTTTTGTTTATTAATTTTATTTATTTGTTGGATTATATCAACGATATTATGTCGATGTATGTTCCATTTTCCGTAGGTATTTGTATTTCATAGAGTTGAATTACGTGGTATTAAGTTATGTTACACAGAATGTCTTAAGTTTAAGTTTCTGGTTTCAGCGGTTTGGCATAGGTGTTGTTGGTTGATGAGTTAGAATGTATAGTGCTATTTCTTAAGTTAGGATATGAGGATGGTTCAAGCAATTTCAAAGCTTTATTATGACTACTAGTTTCCATTACGGATATAAATAAATAAAAAAAAAATGTAACCTTGCTGAGTTTCGTGCCTGTTCTTCTCAGTTGAAGGCCGACTTACGAACTGGTGGTAACTTCAGTAGCTTTGACCTTCATAAGTGCCCTACTGGGGCCTAAATTGAATAAATGGCTTTGACCTGCATTTTTTAGAGATGGTTTGTTTCCAGGATAAAAAGTATTCTGATTTATTCATACTATGTTTATTATATGATGAAAATATTTACTATGTGATAAAAACCCAAAGAACATTTATAAAGGAATAAAGAAAGAGAACACAAAAAATAATAATATAACATTCGTTTATATTATTTTCCACTAAGTATTAGTAGAAAAAAACTAACCAACCTGATTTCAGGATATAATAGGTGCTATTGAATGTTTTTTAAGAAAGGTTAATACAACTTGTAAAGGAAAGGGTTTATCTTCTTTGGTACCTACTAGGCGCAATGATCGCGATATTTTTTTTATCGCGATTTTCGTGAAAAGATAGTGCGGTGACACATTGGTTATGATTTTTATGCAATAAACTTGGAAGCAAAAATTTGATATGAATTTTTGAGTACATAATTTATTTTGAGTTGAAACTTTTTATAGAGATTCTGTACCTGATGTACTCTTCGTCTTTTTGGATAGATATACGTTTTATATAATCTAGCGTATTTCTATCGTACTTTTCTTGGTCATTATTATCAAAAAACATTGATACATCAGCGCATAAACAGCTAGCAAATTAATAAAATAAAAAAAAACTTTATTATTAAACTGGGTCAATAATCCATTAAACCAATTTCCTGTAATACAAAAATACAAATTTAAAAAAAAAAAACGGCCCGCACGAGAAAATTGAAACAATAAATACATTTCTCAATTAAAACTCCGCACAGTGGATTTTTTCACAAAAATAGGCGTAATTCGGAACCCAGCGCACACAGTCGCGTGGCAAAAACAAATGCATGAAAATAAAGGAGAGACAAAAGGATTCAGGATACAAATCATGGCGGAAAGCGTAAACATTGTTGGTCATGAGACCGTGGAATTTGGCCCTTTCTTACCAACTATTGTGGGCTTTTGCGACAAATTATCCGCAGCGTAAGTTGAAACCCGTCGAAACCCGTCGGAAGTTGTCTTATGTGTTTCTTTTGTTTTAACTTTAGCAATTATGTGTAACATAGAGCAACGTTCCCTTTTGCTTTCAGTCCACCCTGTGTCAACCATATTGCTTCTTTTTAATCGACTTAAAAAAAAGGAGATTGGTGGGTTTTTGCGTTAAAATATCAATATGGAAAACGAGGAGCCTCCCAGGATAAAGGTAAGGACTTACCAGGAACTCCTATGGCAATCCAATGATTATGAGCACCACCACTTCACAACAAATCACAAAGTTTTAATGCTCCTCGGTCTGTAGCGTCTTTCGTACTGAATGTTGCGAGGCGCGCGTCTCGTTTTACTCGCACACACTCGTTTGGCGATGCGTCGCCGAAGTATGTAGAAGATTCCCGAAGCTCTTTTCTCGCTTTCACATATGATGTGGGAAAAGGAGAGGAATCGGGAAGTAGAGGCTCGTCATTGAAACTCAATATGAGTAGGTTTCTACTATAAATATTATTATAGGTATTTTGGCCTAAACATCCTCCGCCGCCTTGAGAATACGTAGTGTTCTCAAAAGAAAGAAAAAATAATTAATTATAAGAACTAATTACAGATTATAATAATTACAAAAGTACTGAATATAAGATGCGGTATGATTAATTTTATTGTGAGGGTAATGGACATAACTTGACAATGGGTCTTTTGAATGATCCATTTGAAGTTTTTACTAAAGCGACGCGGATATTTCCATCCTTGCCAGGATAAACTTGTGATATTATGCCCAACGGCCAACGTAAAGGGGGAATATCATCTTGATGTATAAGAACCACAGTACCAATCTTAATGTTATTTTTATCAATGAGCCATTTCTGTCTAACTTGAAGATTATGTAAATATTCTATACGCCATCTTTTCCAATAGCTACACACCATCTGATCTAATAATTGTTTCCGACAACGTAAAGATATGGTTTCCTCGGACACATTCTGAAGCGGCAATGAAGTCAATGGTGAAGCCATTATAAAGTGAGCGGGAGTAAGAGGCTCCGGGTAGGGATCCTCAGATAAAATGCAAAGCGGTCTAGAATTTAAGACTGTTTCAATTTGGGTAAGAACAGTGAGGAGCTCTTCATATGTGAGGAGCTGCGAACCGATAACACGGTATAAATGAGTTTTAATCGATTTTATATTAGATTCCCACAATCCTCCGAAATGTGGGGCGCGGGGTGGAATCATTTTCCATTCAATGCGGTACTGATCGGTAAGTAGTTCTTGTAATTGAGCTTTAGCTCCGACAAAGTTAGTTCCGTTATCGGAGTAAAGAAAAGAAACAGGTCCTCGACGGGAAATGAATCGCTTAAAAGCGGAAATAAAAGTATCTGATGACACATCAGTTGCCAATTCGATGTGTACAGCTTTGGTTACTAAGCATATAAACAAACAAATATATGCCTTTTGGCTCTTTTGACCTCTGCGTCTACATAATGTTACTTTAATGGGTCCAGCATAGTCAACACCCGTATGCACAAACGCTTTGGTCTCCTGAACGCGGCAAGAGGGTAAATCAGCCATTTTTGGGCTGAGAAATGAAGGGGAATTTTTAAAACAAAAGTTACATGAATGTACTCTGTGTCTAATGACACTTCTAGCGGACAGTATCCAATATTTCTGGCGCAACAGTGAGCTCAGAAGATTGGCACCAGTATGGCAATGAGCACGGTGAAAATAGTCTATAATAAGATGAGTAACGTGGTCATGTTTAGGTAAAAGAGCGGGATGCTGAGCTTCATACGGAAGATTTGCATTTGAAAGTCTACCTCCGATTCTAATAATTTTATCTTGATCTATAAAGAGGTCAAGTTTTTTAAGAGGGGAAGATGATTTAACTTTTTGAATATTATTAAATAAATTTTGAAAATGAACTTGTTGTACAGAGCGTATTAAATATACTTCAGCTTTATTTAGTTCAGAAGCTGTGATGCGGCTGTGACCTTGATCACGAGAAATTATGCGAGAAAATCTAAGTATGTATACTATTATACGTAATATTTTATTCCATGATGAGTATTTCAGAGCAAGCTCGTAAATTAAATTAGGCTCAACAGAAGCGGACGCGGTACAAGTAACAAGCGTTTTACTATTAAATTCAGGTAGGTCCTCACAGCATTCGGGACTAAATGGAGTGATAGGCCATTCTGAAACTGGATCTTTTAACCATTTCGGGCCGTGCCACCATAAGTGATGTGACACTAGCTGCTCAGGTAAAATACCTCTAGAGAGACAGTCGCTAGGATTTTCTATACCACTAACGTGGTAGAAATGTTTTGGGTCAAGATTTTCTTGACATTTAGCAATGCGGTTACTAACGAAAACATTCCATCTATGTGGAGATGAATGTATCCATGACAGAGTAATTTTAGAATCGGAGAATGCGAATATATTATCAATAGCGGTTCGAGCACTATAAGTCTCATTATAACTAGCGCGTAGCTGTGGATCGCGTAGCTTGGTACGCTCCAAAGCAAGTAAACGGCGGTGAGCAACGGAACGGGAATCACCTAACACGACAGGATCCTCACGAAAAGGTAACGCGGTGCAATATCTGCCTGCGGAGTCCCGTGAGAAGTTACGAGAGAACAGCTGTTCACACTCCTTTTCGGCCGAGCTCATAAATTTTTGCGCGGGAATTTCTTCGAGCTCCCAAAACTTAAGTAGGGAATCATCTAAAGAAATAGTAAGGTCATTGGGACCAGAAATGAAAAAAGTCGCGGTATTAAAATAAGTGGATGCATTTTTATTAATATTAGAGTTAGCGGGAACGTCACCCATAAGAATATAACCGAACACGGTTTCAAGGGCAGAAGGAGCGGGAGGTGCAATAATTTTTTGACCTAATAATAAAAATGGGAACAATTGTGCCCCGAGAACTACTTCGACCTCTCCGGGGATGTGCCACAGAGGGTCAGCGAGCGGTAAGTTACCTAAATGTTGCACTATAGAAGTCTCAACATATTCAGTCGGTAACCTGTCAGTAATGCAATCAACTACAAGAGCGGTAATATTATAAAAATATTTTTTATTTTTCGCGGTTATTTTAAGTTGAACGTAGCCGTGAATAGGACGCGAAGTGGATCCTACACCATTTATAAAAGAATTGCTAAGCGGTATTATATTTAAATTTAGTTGTTTACAACAGGCAGTTGTAATTATGTTGTTTTGAGACGCGTTATCTATTAAACATCTAACTGAAATATATTTATTGTCCTTATTAGACGCATAAACTTGAGCGGTTGATAAAAGTACAGTAGTATGGGAAGGATTTAATTTATTAAAAGAATCGCGTTCGTTATCATTATTCTTATCAACTCGCGCTCGGGTGCATAGCGACACCGGTTGAGGAGCGTCCATAGCGTTAGAAGGAGACGCGGTCGGATGCGCGGGCGAGGCTGCGCACGGGAGCGGTCGCGGCGCGGCGCGGGCGGCGGCGGACGTCTGCGCGCAAAGCTGCGCGATGCGGTTATCGCTCTTATCAAGACGCGCCGAGTGAGAGGGACGCGAGTCGGAAACTATTTGTTGCGATTGTGAATTACTATCCAAATGCAAAAGAGAATGATGGTGTTTATTACAAGTTTTACAACTATACGACGACTTACACTGAGAAGCAGTATGCGTAAGGCTGAGGCAGTTTACACAGCCTTTTTTAGATTTAACAAAATCTAAACGATCTTTAGTATTAAGTGCTTTAAAAGATGAACAATTAAAAATCTGATAGTGATCAGATTTATTACAAAATAAGCAAGTGCTTTTATTATTATTATTACGTGCAAGGAAAGCATGGTGGACTGTGTTTGAATTACGCGGTTGAGACCGAGAAGCGGGCGGATTATTAAGGTTGCTACCGACTGGGGCGGTTCGCGCGGAGCCAGCAATTGGCGTAGAAGTGCGATCTAATATTTTTACTTGCGATTTAATAAAATCAACAAAATCCTTATAAGAAGGAATTTCTTTATTCCTCATAAACATTTCAAAGGAATTAGCGGTTGCGGGATCTAACTTCTTTAAAGCTAAAGAAAGTAAGATAAAATCTTTCATATCTTCAATACCTAACTGTTCCAAAGCAGATACAGAAGCGTGGAAAGTTTCAATGAACGTATTTAAAGACGCGGAATTATTTAATGCGGGTTTAATATTGAATAAATTAGACATGTAGTGTGAGCCTAATGCTCTTTTATCTTGATATTTTTGAACTAAGCTGTCCCAAATAGAATTATAATTATCACCGGACGGTATAATACCTGCCGTGATTTTTAAAGCATTTCCTGTTAATTTACCTACAAGATATTGTACTCTTTGAGAATTCGAAAGATCAGGATTTGAATGTATATTAGATTTAAAAGATTCAAAGAAGACGGGCCAATTTTCTATTTTTCCATCAAATGACGGAATTTGAATTGGTGGTAGTTTGATACGACCTTTATATTGGGACGGAATAGTATTCTGCGCAGACACATTCGACGTAGTATTTGTCTTATTGACGATAAGAGAACGAACCCTTTCTATTCGGGTGTACACTGTATCAAAGGAAATCATTTTTTTATAATCAATCTTATATTCTGGATCAAGTTGCATATTTAACGCGTTAATTGTATCTAAATTGGCACTAAATTCATGACGAATTGTACTAATAATTTCAGTGTCCGCCATGAATGTCTCTGAGGAACGAAGGTCTGCACTCGCGGATGTGGAAACATTCTTAGAAGAATCATATAAGAACGATAATTGTTCAAAAATAGCTTCATTTTTAGCTTCCAATATTTTAATTTTAGTTTCAATAGCTTCCATTGTGAAAGATTGCGTAATAATAAATTGCAAAATTACCTAATTAAAGTAAAATGTTGTAGGTAAGTAGGTATATCCAACAGTTTAGGCACCTAATATAGGTATGAAAGTTTATTTCAAGTCGACAGACAAGGCTCATAGAATGCAATTATATGCGTAGTAATAGTACAAATAGTAAGTACGTATTGCGGTTATTAGTACACCATATGATTTCGTATAATAAGATACGAATCGGTACCTATAAAATCTAAGTCCTAAAAATATAGAGGAGCGGCGGCGGTATTGAATACCTAACTACTTTTTATCACGATTGGCGTGGTAAAAATGGCGGGAGTACGAAATATCGTATTTATATAGTCTAAAACCTATTTATGAGGTATAAGACTTGCGTATTATGAGGTATATACCTATTTAGAGGCATAAAACCTATAGAAAGCGGGAAATTATACGTGATTTGATATGAAATTAAATTACTGTAATGGCTGACTCAAAATGAATCCGGCTCGAAGGACCAGAGAAAAATGGTGGGTTTTTGCGTTAAAATATCAATATGGAAAACGAGGAGCCTCCCAGGATAAAGGTAAGGACTTACCAGGAACTCCTATGGCAATCCAATGATTATGAGCACCACCACTTCACAACAAATCACAAAGTTTTAATGCTCCTCGGTCTGTAGCGTCTTTCGTACTGAATGTTGCGAGGCGCGCGTCTCGTTTTACTCGCACACACTCGTTTGGCGATGCGTCGCCGAAGTATGTAGAAGATTCCCGAAGCTCTTTTCTCGCTTTCACATATGATGTGGGAAAAGGAGAGGAATCGGGAAGTAGAGGCTCGTCATTGAAACTCAATATGAGTAGGTTTCTACTATAAATATTATTATAGGTATTTTGGCCTAAACAGAGATTATCAATTCGACACGTATGTATGTAATATTATTGGAACTGCAATATATTCACATTATGATGATCTATTAGGGCTTCCAAACAAATATACAAAATTTCATAGGTGTATGTATGTGTGTATGTTTGTCCACGCATATCTCTGAAGATATTAATCGGATTGTAACCATTCTTTTTTTATTGGGTTACGTTTACTTCAACTTAAGGAACAGTGTAAGTTTCATCGAACAAATTAATATGGCATGATAATAAAACATATTTTCAATGGAATACGTCGTGCTCTTTCGCTGACTTCAATCAGTGTCAAGTTAGAGTTATTTCATACCTTTTAGTGTATTTGGAAGTAGTTTTTTTTTTAAATTACTTTTTATTATCATGCCATATTAATTTGTTCGATTTTAATATCTGTGATGTGATGAGACTTTATTAGATAGATTTAAAGTTGAATATTAAATTTATTTTAAGGCATACTCTTATAGTTAGTTGGTTTTGTCATCTGACCCTCTTATTCATAATAAAGTTATCAAACGTTGATTAGCTAAAATTCCGAAGTCTTTATCTGACACGTGACTTCTGGTGAACGAAAGAGTAAGACGGAAGACACTATAACACGATCGATTTAAGGAGGTAAGTACCTACCTAAAATTATTGCGTATTCATTAAGCTCCATTTTACTTATTTTAAGGTGGGTGATCCACCCACTAACTGAAATATCTTTTAATCTTAGAACGTTACGAAATATCTATATTTAGATATCCATTGCTGCGTAAAAGCTTTTCCATTGAAATATCAGATGAAATTCAATGGAAAATAAATCCTTTAATCCCGAGACCAATTCTTAGATTATTTTTACGCCTCTTCCCTTCGCTTGCTTTGGTAGGTAACTTAAGCTCATCGCTCACTTTGTCAGCACCGCACCATCCCAGCAGCGACTCGGCACCGCCTCAACTCTAACCTTTTGCCAACCACTAGCTGCCAGCGCGCCGCCTGCGAGGTGGCAGCTCACGGGCGGCGCAGCGCCGGTGAAATTGGTAGCGCGGCTATGGCAAGATACCGCTTGCTGGCGTCACGCAGCAAGGGAGCGGACCGCAGCAAGGGAGCGGACCGCTCGCTGGAAGCGAGTGGTCAGCAGGACTAGTGGCTTGTAGCAGCAAGCGCAAATTTACTTTAACGCATACGATTTAAAGGCCTCACTTGCATGGCAAGGTAGATGCCGAGGCGTTTGCTGCGATGGAGCGGTGCTGACATAGTTGGCGATGACCTTTAGAATAATCAAGACTGGTTTAAAATAAATACGTTAAAGTAAATACCTACTTACACAATAATTTTATTTGAGTGTGATTATTTGAACAAAGAAGATCAGAAAGGATCAACATAAAGCTTCTTTATTTTACATATACAGAAGGTACATAGTACATAAACGACAAACAAACAAGGATATAAACAGGCAAACATATTTTTATATGTTATTTAAATGATAGGAAACAATATTATACGAAATGTCTTTAAACAAGGGGGTAATACAATACAATTTTTATTGCTATTTTATTTTGTGCAGATAGGAGAGGGGACGTCAGAATTGTGCTCGCGTTTTCCCTTTGCATTGACCTCGTTTCAGATATAACAAACAAAGTAGGATTTTCACAATGTAATTTTCTTATAGTATTATCGTCTATTTTTCGTAAGTTATGAATTTTGGCGTTCGTTTAAGGAAAACTATTGTTTCGGGAAGAAAATACGCAGATGATATTTTTTACTCAGGGTTCAGAGGCTGTGTGTAATGTTTGATATTTCTAAAATGAGGATAATCACAGAATGCTTTGTGCATAATTCAGATTCATCAGAAGCTTAACGGGAAAGAAATTGAGTAAATTATCGAGAAGTTTTTTTTTTGATCTTAAATTTTATTTCTTTTCAAATTTCTATTTTAAATAACAAATTATACGCATTCTGACAAGATCCCTTACATCTTTATTGTCATTAACCCGTTGGTTCTCGCGAGGGACGCGCATCAGATTATAACAATTGATGTCATTGTTATATTATTAATCGCGAGCCAAGCGATTAATGGAATGTGCGTCTACTATACAGGTTGTTGTTTTGGTCGGCGACAAGCGACCCAGGAGCGGTAGTACAAAATATATATTCCCCAAAAATGGACTTAATTCCATTAAATACTGTAAATATGTTGAGAAATACCTTATTCAATTTGAAATAAAATTACCGCAAAGTATGGTTACTAGGCACGTACACAGACTAGAGCTAGGCACAAGCCGCCATCGCCCCACCCCTTTACTCTCTCGTACTCCCGTTGAGTATTATGTCTACACTTTAGCTTATTACATGATTTTCAAAATATTTTTTTTTTATTTTTATTATTTAAAAAAAAAAAAAAAGTACCGACCTTTCCCCCCTCCCCTATAATAGTTGACTTGGGCCCCATATAAATGCTTATTTGATATTCCTGACATGCTAGTTAGTATTATCTTAAAATACGAAATAGGTAATCAATCTAAAAATATAAAAAAAAATACATAAAATCCTAAAAATCTACATAAATGAAAAGAAAAAACAATTATTATCTATGATTTTTTTTTAAATAATTAAAACTGCAATGTTTTTTTACCCCTTATTAATAATCGCTCAGTCATAAATCAGTGTAATAGTGTGCCCCGTCTCACTCTTTCGATCACCAAATGCCACCTGTCAGATAAAGAGTTCGGAATTTTAGCTAATCAACTTTTGATAACTTTATTATGAATAAGGGGGTTAGTTTTTAAGGTGGGGTTATCAAATGGCCCTAATACTACGATATGAACTGTGCGTGTATTTGACACTCAGTTTCTCCATTTATAAATAATTACATTAAATATAAATAATGTTTTTTTTTTTTTTTTTTTTTTTTATACTACTAAGCCGGTAAACAAGCATACGGCCCGCCTGATGGTAAACGGTTACCGTAGCCATATGGACGCTTGCAACACACGAAGCATCGCTCAGGCGTTACCGACCTTTCCCCCCTCCCCTATGAGCACTGGCGACCTTACTCACGCGCAGGAACACAACTTTACACAACATAAAGTTACTTGGCTGCGGTATTCTGTAAGGTGGAGGTACTTCCCCAGTCGAGCTGCTCTTTGAGCGAATAAACGCTATGCTCTACCTCTCTTAGATGTACTTCCTAATATAAAAATTTGAAGAAACAGTACCTAATTCACTTTATATTCGCGAGAATTTTTAAAACTGCGCTCAGCTTCTACTTTACAAACAGACTTCTAAGCACCTTTTTGGAGTGTCCCAAACGTTTTCTAAGCAAAATAAATAAACAAGATGAGAAACAGCAATCCAACTTCCGTGCAGTTCTACCATGTAGTTCACGGCAATGTATTATTTAAATCCGACGACTGACTTTACTTGGCCGGAGTTTTATATAAATACATTTAAATTTCTGCGACTCTTGTTGGCGAGACTCTTTAAATAATAGTTTGTTATGGTAACAATATATGTATATGTTGTAGGAATATTAGTTTTTCTAAAACGGGGTCAAGTATGCTATTTTAAAAACTGTTTTACAAAAACTTTAACCGACTTCAAAGTACATTAAATAGTAGTCAAACCCTGACATTATTACAATGTGACCAAACGTTTACCCTTCCAAACAAAAAATGAATTTTCAAAATCGGTTATTAAATTAAATAAAACTGTCTGATGTAACAAACATAAAAAAAACATACAACCGAATTGAGAACCTCCTCCTTTTTTTGAAATCGGTTAAAAACAGCATTTCCTAATATTGGTAGGTAGGATTCCGTTCCTCAGAATCCCATAATATTAACATTATTCATAGACTGCAATTTATCAATAGATTGATTTATACTTCCAATTTTCATAAAGGTTTTATTTGACTATCTTATATGACGATATAAAGCCGAGCACACATGGAGCACGAATTTGTGTAGCTTTGACGAACTTGCGAGCCTCGAACGAGCGTTCGGCTCGAACTCGATCGCGCTCCGCCAAAATTTAGTTTTTTGCCGAAGACAGGGATTTGCATCGCGCTCGTGTTGTAGGCTAATTGTACACACTTGACATCGCGAGCGACGAAGTGAGCGCGGCTCGGCTCGTGCCCGGTTCGCGTAGCATAGACGCACCATTAGACATACGCTTCAGTGTATTGTTGCACGTAAAAATAGCTAGTAAAATATAATCTAACTTTAACATAAATTCCCGCTTGCATCCAGCGACTCTATGACCAGGTCATCGGTCCACCTGGTGGGAGGTCGTTCCGCTCAGCGCTTTCCAAGAGCAAAAATCAAGAGTAATCTATAAAAATAGGGATAAAAATGACTCAAACTATACGAGCATTTATATAACCAAAAAAATATGAATAAGTAGAAATAAAACTCTATCCTTTCTTTACGTCTAGAATCTTCAATACCATTTGTCCTACGGCAGCAAATTCTTGTAAGACTACTATCAAGATCTGTACGAATGCGGGAGCAAATCCCCATGGTTCAGATAATCTCTGACAATTGCTTCAGGAGGTACCATCAAATAGATAGGTACAGAAGGACTGTTATATATAAAACTCAAAATCTTTGCAAGCACACAAACGGCTTCAGGCGGTCGCGTACACTGTATTTACAGGAAGTTTGATTTTATTTGATGCATTAGATTTTGAATAAAGATATGTTTAGAAATGGATTGAGTGTACTTATTTGCATTTCAATTACACAAATCAATTCGTTATCATTATACAGTGTAGCAGACAGCTTTTAACCACTTTGTGTCTTACAGTGACTTTATTTATTTAATAATTCGGATCTAAATTTCTAATTTAAAAATAAAATAAATCTAAATCTGTTTAGCCATTAAGAGAGTGGAGTACTAACCATCCCATGCAGGTATTATTTTATTTATATTTTTGAGGCCTGTATACAATGAATGAAGATGGCTTACTAACTACCAGTTATTTATTTGGAAAAGATTTTCTTATTTGACCAGCTTGCGTAACTTAGATTTTTTTTTTGACTTAGAAAACTTAGATTTTATTTTGACTTGAAAATTTTGTACAATATATTAAAACTGTCAAATATTGGTGTTAGGGTATATCTGTGTGTATCTAGTTTGTGGTATACCCCACTAGGATACATAAGCAAATACGGAGGGTGTTTTCGAACTAAGTTATGAACGTGATTTTATTATACTTGTGAGGATTTGTCAGATTCGTTAAGTTTTTTTTTTGTTATCAGTCTGTTAATAAAATAAATAAACAATTTGACTGCATAAAATAATGAGACACTACAAGAGTTGGCAGAGATGCTGACCGGCCTCAGCAATTCTTCTAGACGAGTAGGTCTCGGGATGAACGCAAGATAAAAGTCATGTTTAAATCTTATTTATCCCCGGGATCCGTAACCGTCGGAGATGTTGGCATTGACGTTGTTCCGGAGTATAACTATACTGTATATCTTGGGCAGACCATAGCTTCGTAGAAACGACTTCATACAGGAAGCCGATAGAAGAATACAACTGGGCTGGGCAGCATTTGGAAAGCTTCGCCGAGTCTTTACATCAGCGAAACAACAAAGTCTCAAATCAAAGGTATTTGAATAGTCCTACCAGTGTTGACCTATGCTGTTGAAACGTGGTCTTTGACCTGATCCGCAAGTTAAAAGTCACTCAGTATGTCACGGCGTGCGGCCATTAATGATCTTATCCGCCGATCTCTTGTCACCGCTGGCGTACCAGCCATTTTAGAACCAAGGGGTTTGGTGCGGGACGATGGCAAGAGACCGGATGGAATGACTTTGGTTCCCTGGAAGTTAGGACGACCATTGATTTTGGATGCTACATGCGTCGATACCTTCGCTCCGTCTCACCTTCCAGACACTTCAGTTATGGCCGGTGCCGCTGCCGCACAGCAAGAATGCCTGAAGCGCCGCAAATATGTATCTATAGGCAATGGATGCATTTTTATGGCGTTCGGTGTAGAAACGCTGGGGCCGTGGGGCCCGGATGCCCTTCTTT
The DNA here is from genome assembly GCA_951394255.1 of Polyploca ridens. NCBI lineage: Eukaryota > Metazoa > Arthropoda > Insecta > Lepidoptera > Drepanidae > Polyploca > Polyploca ridens. The sequence continues at coordinate 15,242,901 of OX596254.1, read as the reverse complement.
TGTTTAAAGAGGTCTCACGGCGCCTTATTGAGACCTCACGTGACAGGAAGGCTGGTGTCTATCTAGGACAACAGATCAGAATTGCCATTCAACATGGCAATGCCGCCAGCCTTCTTGGCACGTTGACACAGGGCAGCGATCTGGCACAACTTTTATACTTGAAAATATTTAGATTAGATATTTTGTAAATAGGATTTTTTTAAGTGAAGTAAATATTTAGTAGTTTCATTTAGTTTTTAATTTCTCAGTAGGCAATAAAAAGAGTTAGCTCAGGGTTTCTCTCGAACAGAGTTTGCAATGAAAACCGGGCGTGAACTAAACTAACCTACATAACTCAGACAATAAGCAAACTGACAATCGATGGGTTAAGCGAGAAATTGTAATTGTAGGGCTAAGTTACCGCTATTTGTCTTCATAAATGTTATTAATTCATATTTTACAAGCGTACATTATCATTCCTTCATGACTTGACCCATTTAATAAAGGATCGGTCATCTCATTAACTTCCATAAAAACGTCCCCTCAAATTATATCGCAATGAATTTTATGACTAACAAATTTCACTTAATTAGCTATTCAACTTTTTCAATTAAAACGTCGGATATTCTCGTCCAAAATGCTTAGTAGCCTCATTATTATGTTAATACAATCTTAAAAAAATTATTTATCAATTTTATTTTTACTAAAAGTTACTAGAAATGATTTTGGATTGATTGATTGAGGTTTGGTTAATGTTATTAATTGGAAATTGACGTTATTAATTGGAAATTGACGTTAAGCGATGATAGCTCAGTAGTAGTGGTGATGTCGCATGCCGAAACGAAGTTCGCGGATTCAAATCCTACAGCGTTGGCCCTATAATAGAGCAAGAGCAGTGAGTACTCTAAGCGGCTACCGCCAGGGGCACCAAATGCGAAAGTCAATTTCGAGCGAAACATTAATTTCTGATCGCTTTTTGAGAGGCCCGGGGCTATGCAGCGGCCGGAGATGGCTTGGCTGGGGCGCACTTGCGTTGTTTGTAACCAATTAAGTCAAGTCAGTCCATAGGGTGCCGAAAGACAATATAACTACCCTGATCAAGGGCTGGAGCCGAAACCTACAATAGGCTTGAGCATCGTGAGGAAACTATAGCACGGTACAGTAGTACCCAACTAATATGGCTTACCGATGTACCTGCGCAGAAAATACTTTTTGTACATTTTCAAAGCGCGAGAAACCGCTATTGGTCGTGTTGTCAGTAACAGATAAGTTGCCATTGCGTATGCAATTATCCATTACCGTTGCCAATAATTGAAATTATACGATTTCATTATATGTAGATAATTTGTGTATATTAACTGTTAATAAGTAAATATGTGAATAGTTACAGTTAGTGTACATTTTAGGGTACTATATATATAATGTAAAGATTGGCAAAACAGCTCTATAACAGAATAACGCGCAACAGTTTAGAATAACAGTTATTGTACAATACCACAACAGGATAATTCATTATTAAAAAACAGCCGTTATTGCCATCACTAGTAATAATGTACCACAGTTTTAAGATGGTAATACTGTGACTGTACTATGATACTTTGTGGTACTCGTTTCCACCGTCAAGTTAATAATGATAATCTGGCGCCATCACAGTATGTTCTGGCACTTGCACTTGAGAGACAGTTGCCTGCTAGGCTTTGTATTGGCAATTCCCTGGTTTTGGTAATCATTTACAAATAGGTGGGTGGACCGCCTGCCTGATATAAAGAAAATAATTGGCAATAACAAACCTTTTTTTGAATCTTACAACTTATTTAAAATCACAATAAGTTACAATTTATAATAAACTAGCTGTCTCGCGCGGTTTCACCCGCGTTCCCGTCATAAAAAGTAGCCTATGTCAACCGCGGTTAGTGTAGCTTCCCAACAGTGAAAGAATTTTTCAAATCGGTTCAGTAGATTCGGAGCCTATTCAATGCGAACAAACAAACAAACAATCAAATCTTTCCTCTTTATAATATTAGTATAGATTTATGTTATCCATCAACAAATTGTCTGAGTAAAGTTCGGTAGACAGGTGCTGTAATATTATCATTAGTTAGGAAGCTTCAAGACATAAATAGTTTTACTTACCGTCTGTCTGTAAGCCTACGTAATACCTAACTTAATTAACGTCGGCTAAACATCTAAGGTAGATGAAAGAAAATATACTGACTCAGTAAATACGCTGAATTAATTATTAGATTGAAACTAGGCGCCATATTAAATTTCTTTCTCTACCAACTATAGCTGTGCTACGTAAAAACGTTCGGCTAGTTTCTGAGATTAGCCGTGTATAAAGTACGCACGTACAAATGTACTTTAAGAATTTGTAACTAACCCCCTTAAGCTAATCTTTTTTGTTCCCTTTAATTTCTTTTAATTTTTGTCATCCAAGTTAATTTTTGTGGCCTTGATTTAAATTGTATACTGTACTGTATCCCACAACACAGGTTGCCCTAGTGTGGTATGCAGGGTTCACTAATTTTATGTTTGCTTTTCTGTTTTAAATAAATAATTCTTATTATAAATAAGTACACTTTCTCGGGGTGAAAGGTACCTTGTGTCCTATTCCAGGACCATACACTAATGTTATTATGCCATATAAAAAAAACACATGTTGCCCGTAAATTCTATAGCTTTATATATTTACCCAGGAACGCGATATTTCTGAGACAAAAAGGATTTATGTTTCTGTCTGATAAGTCCTATTGTCATACAAAGTTATTCTCAACTCGATATATCTTCTCTCCGCGTTCATAAGCCTATCCAGCGTTATGTAGTATCTTCTTAGCAATATCAGTGTTCTGAACAATATCATAAGGTCTTTTATTCATCAGGGGTCTATATCTTCAGTTTTTAAAAAGAAAAATCTAGATCAAGATCCCTCTAGACTCCAGACATATTTATGAGAGAATTTTCCTTATAAATAATTAATTTAAAACTCCCAGAAGTTTCTGAAAGTTGGCAAGTAAGTGCAGATTAAAGGCGTACTTTGATTAAACTTATACGTGTCGTCATACGTGGGTATTCATTTTGGGAAGTTATTTGTCGGCGTTGGCTCACCTTTCCTTTGATGTTGGGGGTCTTTTGTGACAGTACTTGTGTGTTGAGGAACGTACGATATTTCATTCTGCTTCTAATTAAGGTTTTACTTAGATCTGTGATTGATGCTAATAAAGTACTTAGTAATTTTGTGTTTTTGTCTTAGGTATGTTCTATAGAACATCCTAACTAATTATAAATGCGAAAGTGAGTTTGTTTGTGACGCTTTCACGCCGTAACTACTCAACCAATCATCATGAAATTTGGTATGCAGATAGCCTATGGTATGGAAAAGGACATAGACTATTTTTTATAGCTAACTAGTAATCTATATACAACGTGTAACTAGAAAAGAAGACTACATCGGGTATAGATTCTCTATAAAATGTTTCAGCTCAAAATAAATAACTCAAAAAATCATACTTTTGTTGTTTGGTTGGTAACACATTTAATATCCTGTGTTACTGTTTATTAACCCAAATAAATGGATACCAAATAGGTTTCAAGTTTATTGAATTAGAATCATAACCAACATGTTACCGGTCAATGAGGATCGTTTATCATATTGCGTCACTTGCTATAATATTAAATTTTCTCTTGCGCGATCTGTGCGCCTAGTACCAAAGATGTGAATTACTGAAATGGATATACCTTTGCCGTAACACGTTTTTAAAAAAAAAACCTCAAGTCTCCCGCCGCTAACGATTAGCGGATTAGCGGCAAGGTTCCCAGAAGGCTGGCAGCGTTTCCTCTTTGGGTGGCCAAACTAATGCGTTGGCGGAAAAAGCTCCCCGCGCGCTGGTCTCCGGTGGCCTTGATTAATCAAGGTGCGAGCAAAAAAGAATACTAAAATATTATTTTTTAAACGTTATCCACATTCGATGTAATTCAATTATAAATCATGTTTTATGTTGTTATATTGATACGGGGAAGTTGTGTGTCAACTTTTGAAATATAAAACTCCGCTGAACGGTGGACGAACACCGCAAAATGAATAAATCCCGAGCAATTTTCATTTGAATACGAAACAAATTCACCTTTTGTATTCACCCGGGTGACTTTTTAGTCAGAAATCAAATAAGCGTGTCATTACTTTTGCGAGATTATTTTATGGAAAAAATTACGTCTTTGGTTTTTGAAAAAACACAAAATATTGTACAACCCAGACACCGCGCTTGCACTTCAAAGTAGTTGTGGCACGGCGGCACGCCAGTTTTATAGCAGGTGTGGGACTCCGCGGCTTCCTGGCATTTTGAAATTTTTCTAATTTGTCGTTTTTTTTTTCAAAACCAATGACTTTTTTTTTATTTGATTTTATACAATGTTAGTAGTCTGAACAACGATTTAAAAGTCACCGTGTAGTATTCCGGGACAAAAAAAAATGCTGTTTTTAAGCACTTTATATGGCCTAACAAGAATTTACTAGGCTTTATTAAAATCTTGAGATATTTCAAAGCATATTCTACTTCTTTGGGTGTCTAATTCTAGAAATTCGTTGCTTTATTTCATCATGTTTGATTAATTTTATAAAAAATAAATTAAAAAAAAACCTGGGACATTGCTCACACAGGATATCTAATCCCAAACTAAGCAGAGCTTGTACTATGGAAACCAGATAACTGATACTAAGTACTTTTTATTTATAAATTATTTATCAAAAAACTATTACACACAAAGCAAACTTATAACAGTAAAATGATTCTAATTCCTAGTATGTGGGCGTCGGGAATAGCTAGTCTAAATATACTAACATCGGAATAATATTTTTACCCGACTGACCCGGAAGAAGGGTTATGTTTTTCGAGTGTATATATGTATGTCTATTTCTTTGGCACGCTCTGCAGCCTAAACGGTTTGATGGATTTAAGCATATGAGGTGGAGGGGGGTATTAAAAACTAAAATTTCGTTAGAATAACAATATGGGTATCAAATGAAAGCTTGTGAATAGCCCTTTCCATATATGCATATATTATAATACTTTTATGCTACCATTTTGACGTAAACTGCAAAAAACCACGTTAAATACAAGGACAGTAGGTACTGAGCGGTTAACGTACGTAACTCACAGAGTTGGTTGTTAGCGTTACTTTACCGTACCGCTCATTTACTTACTAATACATACAACTCTTTTTGTATAAATCTAAAAAGTCTGAAATATATTAAATAATTAAAATAAACAAAAAACCCGACTGCGTAAAACAAACATTAACTGAAAAGAGAAAAACAAGTTATATTCAAAATTCTATAGATTAAAGAGCTTGTTTTTCTCTTTTCAGTTAATTTTTGTTTTACGCAGTCGGGTTTTTTTGTTGCTTTTAATAATTTATTTATGACAAGTCTAATTCCGAGTAATTTTATAAGATTCAAAAAATAAATTAGACTATGCTGATAGCTTTCAAATAGAAATTCTTGAAGTGAGTTCACGATAAAATTAATTCAAATAATAAATAGAGTCCATTCAAAGCCGAAACAGGCTTTTAATACCGCCCTTTTGAATAAAGGGGACTGAGGAATCCCAAAGACGTGGCGTGACTTCACGTGCCGCGTTCCCGGGGAGTACCCTCCATTATGCTTGATAACGAATTTCAACCCACATTGATGTATTTTTAGTTCGGAAACTTCGACTATGCAGCTATTCCGCGATTCAAACTTTTAAGGGTTTGGTCAGGCCCTTAAAGAGTTCATGTTAAGGGGACAACTCTTATAACAAATAAAGTTTCGATTAACGTCTATCATAAAGAGGCAAAGATAAAAAAACCTTTTGTTGATGTTTCACATAATAACTCTTTGACACATAATTACGCTCTTAGCGCTATCTCCCTCTCACTTCGCCTGATGCGCGAATCATCTAGAACCCTATATCTCTAGGTTTTAGGTCGAACTTTAATAATGGATGTATTTTCAATTAGTGCTAGCAAGAGTCAACAATACTATCCCTGTCTCCCTCCTTCTTGTGAATTAATTAATTCTTTCTGATGGAAGTGTCTGCCAAGTATGTTATCTCTCTGGTGCATTCGGATTTGATGGACCAGCTTGCGGATTCCACCTATCGCGCCGCAGGTCGTGGGATCGATTCCCACACAGGACATGCATTTGTGTGCAAGAACATGCCTATATGTCCTGAGTCTGGGTGTAATTATGTATATTAAGTATGTATTTACAAACAAAAAAGTTGTATATGTATTATATCAGTTATCTTGTTTCCATATAAGCTCTGCTTAGTTTGGGATCAGATGACCGTGTGTGAGGAATGTCTCAGGATATTTATTATTATAATTATTTATTCATCGTATTTCCTACACTACTCAAATATTCGTCAGATATATTTCCATCACACGGTGCTTTAAATTTTCCACGCAATACTTTAACTTTTTAACTCATAGTCAGAATGCGATTTTTAAGGCGATGATAGCTCAGTGGTAGTGACGTCGGATACCGAGATGAAGGTCCCGGGTTCGAATCCTACAATGCGCTTGAGCTTTCGGTGAAGGAAAACATCGTGAGGAAACCATAGCACGGTGGTAGGGTACTTTGTAGCACCCGCCTGTCTGGCTACCACCCTCAAGTTGAAAATCTGTCGCCAAGCACCTTTCGGTGTGTTCCGATAGCTGCACTTGATGAGCCAGTTCCTTCTAGGCTTTGTGTGCTTACCACCTTCGGCCGTATCGTCACTTACCATGGTGAGATTGCGGTCAAACACAGGCCTATATAAACAATAAAAAACAATAAAAAAGAATATAATATTATTTATTTATTTCACGCTAAAAAGGTATCGAAAGATAACCGAGAAAACCGATTCTAACTTTTCGGAGTCGGCAAAGCGTGAGACAGGAAAAAGAAAAGTCATGTCAGGCTTGTTAGGTTCCGCTCTATATAAAGTTTACTTACATTATCCAACGTAACTTGAACTATTATTTCATGGTGTATATGTGGAGATAAAATCTTTACTAAAATGGATTCGTTAACAATAGAAATTGTGAGGTAGCGGTTACATTTTTAGCTTTATAATGTTTGTCTTTGAAAATAAACATTTAGATGTATTATCATTATTTTATAATCTTTAGCGGAAAATTCAAAATTCAAAAAATACGCATCGATTGGACCCACTTATATTTTTGTGCCTTTTGCGGTCGAGACCATGGGACCGTGGGTGCCCGAAGCTCGCCGTTTTGCTCGCACCTTGTCATCAAAATTGATCGAGACCTCCGGAGACCAGCGGGCGGGGAGCTTTTTCCGCCAACGCGTCAGCTTGGCTATCCAAAGAGGAAACGCTGCCAGCCTTCTGGGAACCCTGCCGTTAATCGGAAGCAGCGGCAGGCTTGAGGAAATTTTCTATGTATAGATTGTATTTTGTATATTGTATATTTGTTGTAAATAAAGATATATAATCTAGGAATCTTTAGCTACTACCTATATATAAAAAATTCATTCGTTATAGTTACACACTTTATAACTCAAGAACGGCTGGACCGATTTTCATGATCTTTGATTTATTGGATTTGTCTCCGCCCCGATTAGCAGAATAACTAAAAAAAGGGTAGATTAGGGTAGGTAGGGGGTAGGGCACCACGCGAATGAAGTCGCGCCGGGCAGCTAGTATTATTATATAGGTTTTGCAGCTTGTGAAGTTAAAGCTACTGACTGAAAATATAGATCGATTTTATTTATATTTATTTTCAAGCTAAACATTTTGATAACTGTAATCCTGAAAATAATGCTCGTCTATATATTTTTAAAAAGAATAAGAATATATTGAATTTTTTTTTAATGTCCTTATACGAAATCTGGAAAAATACACAAAAAGGAATATGTATCAAAGGCAGATAAATTATGCAAATTTCATGAAACTCCACAATCCGCTAATTTTGATACGAACTCGCGAAATTTATACAAACTTTAGACAAAAGCCAAACTAGATTGGAATTGTTACACACTTATAATTAATTATACGGAGTTAAATCTTATTAATTATATTATTATCATAATAAACTTAACAGTTGTTCAGAATTACTATAGTCATGTTGACGCAACAAAACTAGCAAAAATGTTTCAACATTTTCGCTTTCAAAGCAGTGTCAGATTTTTTCATACAAAACCAAAAAAAATCTCAGAACACACTATAACTTGTTGAGTTTTATAATATTTGCTTGTCTTTACTACCATATTAACCTTTCTAAACTGACTTTCAATTAAATATTCTTATCAAAGTTATCTGATCCCAAATTAAGCAGAACTTGTGCTATGTAAACCAGATAACTGCTACTATTTTTTCAGTCTCGGACTCGGGTCTCGCAGATGTTCATGCACACAAATGCATTCATGGTATTTTTTTTGATAAATATCGTTTTGTTCATTTTTTTTTTTTTTTTACATTTTATAGGCCTGTGTTTGACCGCAATCTCACCATGGTAAGTGATGATGCGGCCGAAGGTGGTAAGCACACAAAGCCTAGAAGGAACTGGCTCTCAAGTGCAGCTGTCGGAACACACCGAAAGGTGCTTGGCGACAGATTTTTTAACTTGAGGGTGGTAAGCCAGCCAGGCGGGTACTACAAAGTACCCTACCACCGTGCTATGGTTTCCTCACGATGTTTTCCTTCACCGAAAGCTCAAGGTCATTGTAGGATTCGAACCCGGAACCTTCGTCTCGGTATCCGACGTCACTACCACTGAGCTATAAAATATTATATACATAAAATATTGCGTGGTGTATTTTACTCTTCGTTTACACATTGTCAAAACTGTGCTAATATTTTCTAAGTTTATGCCAACAATGATGAAATACTACGAATTGTGTTTGTGAATATCCATAAACTGTTTAATTGAATAATTTTCCACAACAATAAAGTCAAATGTTTGTGTAAGAGTGAATAAGCAAAACTATTCCAAATTACGCTGTGTTTATTAATTAAATGGGGAAATGTTGTTGATTCAGTTTAAAACAAGCTTATTATTATAGATAGATGATAGATTCAACTGTATGTACATAACGTTCATAAGTGCCTTACTAAGGCCTAAACTGAATAAATGACTTTTTGTTTTTTTTTGATTTTGATGATATGGGAATCATGTACCTACCCCCATACACATAAAGCGCTTTTTAACTAATACAGGGTGTTGTTTTGGTCGGCGACAAGCGACCCAGGAACGGTAGTACAAAATATATATTCCCCAAAAATGGACTTAATTCCATTAAATACTGTAAATATGTTGAGAAATACCTTATTCAATTTGAAATAAAATTACTGCAAAGTATGGTTACTAGGCACGTGCACAGACTAGAGCTAGGCACAAGCCGCCATCGCCCCATCCCTTTAATCCCACGTACTCCCGTTGAGTATTATGTCTACACTTTAGCTTATTACATGATTTTGAAAATTTTAATTTTATTATTTTTATTATTAAAAAAAAAAAAGTATTTTTTTTATATTTTTTTTAGCACCAGTATCATTTGTATTATCGACCCTGAGTCGCTCGTCGCTGACCAAAACAACGACCTGTATAGTACTGTTTAAATGGTCACGTAAATAATGTCACATTATTTGACAATGACAATAGAGTGACGTTATTTACATGACCCTTTAAACAGTATATTAGTTAAATAATGTTTTACGAGTAAGGGGGCTATTAAAGAACTTGCAAGCACTAAATGATAGTTGTATTAGCGATGGTTTAATTCAAATTAAAATTTACTTACAGTGATTTAATACAAACCACTTGTATACGTACGTATAGATAAAACGCCACACATCACAACTATGTTCTGTTCAAGTGAGGCCATCCAGCCACACTTCTTGTTGTAGAACGATGAACGAAACGGGTAAGCGCCGTGAAAATCACGGTGTTTGCGAGAAAAATACTCCTAAAAGCGTTCTGATAGCGCTACGTGTTTCTACTGTCTGCTCACACGACTAATTATTGTTTCAGCGCTAAAGAGATCTTTAGTTGACTCTTGAACTTAAAAATAAACTTAAAAACCTTTGCTTTTGATAGCTTTTCTATAACTAGTAATAATAGCTCAATGTTGTAATCTGCGATTGAATGTATACAGGTTTATTATATGTATTTTTTTATTCCACTAAGCATACGGTGCGCCTGATGGTAAGCAGTTATAGTTTCCATGTATCCATGGAATAAGGCTCCAAAAGAAAAACTCTTTGGATAAGAGAGCATAGCGTTTTTTTTCCCATAGAGCAGAGCAACCAATGAAGTACAAATAGTACCCAACTGATATGGCTTACCGATGTACCTGCGCAGAAGATACATTTTCAAAGCGCGGGAAATGCTATTGGTCGGCAGCTGCCGCCATGTTAGCGCGCGCCGTGCGGAGCGGCGTGACTTGCGAGTGAGACGGAACTAACAGCTGCAGTGTATTATGAACCTTATAGTAGTGATCTAAAGTTGATTGTAAGTTGTAAGCATTCTTTCGTTAATCTTCGGAGATATACTTTCTTTTCTGTGCTAATGAAGATTCACGACGCGCCTTATCAGTTGGGTACTACTGTAATACTGTACCTCCACTTTACACCGCAGCGAAAAACGTTGCCACTGGTAATACTGTGACTTAACGATGTGCTCCTACGCGTTAGTAAGGTCACCTCATCGTTAATAAACGATCAATCTTTGTATGGGATTGACATTTCAAATCGAAATATCACGTGGTTTTTAACAATCCTTATGTCAATCTCATACAAAAGTTGATCGTTTAGTAACGATGATGATTGTCGGCAACCATCTTGTCTAGGGGGGCAGAGCTCGTTGGGAGGAGGAAGAGTCGGCAACGCATGAGTGATGCCCCATAGGTCCATAGGTTACGGTAACCGCTTAACATCAGGCGAGCTGAAAGTTTGTTTGCCAACTATGTAGAGTAAAAAAAGTCTTGATAAAAATGTTTGTAATTATTTTTGCCAATAAAAAGGAGCCAAAATTTCAATAAACAGAATTAGTTTCTACATAAACCTACCCTATAGTTGCGTAATTTGACCCCCACGATCGTAATATACATTCATGATTCAGACGTTCATGAATACAAATACATATCACATCTGATAATCTTACATACATGACGTATTGCGATTGTACTACGGTATTCATATTCAATATGGGATACTGTATCTAGATATTTTTTGTGTATCATTTGATATTTAATATTATAGTATGTAGTATGGGCTTGCGTTTGGCCACTGACCCGGGGCTCTACCGCGTATCTTTGGTGGTAATGGTAACGAATACCATTAATGAATTTCATCCAATCCGGAGCTCTACCGCATATCTCGTGTACACTCATAGTGACACTCATAGTTTGAACACTAGAAATAAGCACAAACTGGCTGTACCTTTAACTCGGCTTAACTCTTTCAAGGGGCAAGGTATACGTTTCTATAATAAAGTACCCAAAGAAATCCAAGAGCTACCTATACATAGATTCAAAAAGATAGTTAAACAGAAGTTATGCACGAAAGGGTACTATAAAGTTTCTGATTATGTAGATGACAAGAATGCATTTGAATGAATTGTTCGCTTCGCAGGCTATTGTTATATATATTTTGTAATTGTAATACTTCTATTTACATACTTAAAAAAAAACACTTGCTGAGTTTCTTGCCGGAGTCTTCTCAGTTCAAGTTGTATTTGGAACCGGTGTAGAGCCATTTGTCAACGTTCATAAGTGCCTTATCAGGGCCTAAATTGAATAAATGCTTTTTGAATTTGAATTTGAATATCTATTAAGGCTATGATAGCTCAGTGACAGTGACGTCGGATTTGAATGCCACAATGAGCTTGATTTTTCGGTGAAGTAAAACATCGTCTTGACACCATATCATGGTGGTACGGTACTTTGTAGTACCCATCTGGCTACCACCCTCAAATTAAAAGTCTGTCGCCAAGCACCTATCTGTGTGTTCTGACAGCTGCACTTGAGAGACAGGTCCTTCTGGGCTTTGTGTGCTTACCACCTACGGCCACACACAGTAAAAAAGAAAGGAAGCAAACAAGCATACGGCCCGCCTGATGGTAAACGTTTACCGTAGCCTACAGACGCTTGCAATACCAGGGGTGTTACTCACCCGTTGGTGACCCTGCAACAATCTCTTCTCACCCTTCTTGAAGAACCCCATGACATGGCGGGAAGCTCATTCCACAATCTGAGCGTCCGTAGCAGGAAGTTCTTTTGAAACCGCACAGTGCGGAAGCATTTTGGTTCCAACGTGTGAGGATGGACTCCCCGTTGATAGCGAGAATTGCGATGGTAAAAGGTAACAATGTGCATCAAATAATTCCTCAGAATATTGCCCATTGTATAAGCGGTAGAACACATAAGGAGGCAAAGTCGTTCCAAAGTTTAAGGGCTCTAAACCGCTCTGTGAGCTTGGGAAAGGCCCAAGTTGGCAAGCTGTTTTTTTATGGATGGATTTTTAAATGATGAAAGGATTTTTTTTTAATTCCAAATAGGTGTTTAATGATTGGGAAGGTTTCTTTAGCTTAAAAGACTCTATTTTCTTACATTTAGATTTATTATTCTCTTTTATTACTCACTATTACATTTTCGTAATACTTATAGCGGGAAAAATAATCATCATCTACCCCAGATGTGATTGTTCGTGTATGATTGTGAAAAGTCAAGGCAGAAGATGAGGGACCAGTGTGATATCAAATAGTAATTATAGCCCACAAATAAGTTGTTAGTTGGAAATATGTATGCTTACCATGCTATCATATAATCACCATGCGTGAAAGAACTCTAATCGATATTATAATTAATCAGGTTACAGTATATAATTATCTTATGGGCAGTAATCTAAGTAGCTATCTTCTGGCGTGCTTTGACGAGCACGAATGACATAAAACCACCTAAGAACAAAATTATCATTTATTGTCATTTTAAGGCGATGATAGCTCAGTGGTAGTGACGTCGGATACCGAGACGAAGGTCCCGGGTTCGAATCCTACAATGAGCTTGAGCTTTCGGTGAAGGAAAACATCGTGAGGAAACCATAGCACGGTGGTAGGGTACTTTGTAGTACCCGCCTGGCTGTGACCATCCTCAAGTTGAAAATCTGCCGCCAAGCACCTTTCGATGTGTTCCGATAGCTGCACTTGAGAGCCAGTTCCTTCTAAGCTTTGTGTGCTTACCACCTTTGGCCGCATCATCACTTACCATGGTGAGATGGCGGTCAAACACAGGCCTATGAACAGTAAAAAAAGAAGGTTTTTTTTTCATTCTTACAGTACTTAACTTTATTAGAAGTGATTGAAACACGAACATTATGTGCTCAAAATGTTTAACGTAATGTAAGCTTCAAAATTGTACTGTAAAAAAAATAACATTATTTTATAAAAATCCCACAGCTAATAAATCCATCGCCTTTTCCGAACTATCCGAGCGACAATGACGTATGGGCGCGATAAATATTCACGCGGAAGTAACTTATGATTCGACATTACTTTACTGTATGACATTTAACTGTGTCATACTTGAATTATGTTTTCTAACCTTTATAGGATGTTCAAAATACATGCCGCGTATGTTTGAACATCCCGCAGCGAATTCCTATTAGGGGTCGTGTAGTAATTACTGGGAACTATTTGAGAGATTTATTGGCGCATAAATGGGACATCGGTTTGACTTCGATAGATTTAGTTCAGTGAAAATATTGGAGCTGATTCGGGGAGCAGTTTAAAATAACAGGTGGAGATTTCGAGATGGCATATTTTCGAAAACTATGTTGGATTAGTTATGCTGGACAACTTTTACTATGTGACCAAAAATGAAATCTCAAAATTTTTTTTTGGAAAATATGCCATCTAGAAATCTCCACCCAGTTTTTTGGATAGTATACTAACGATGATAGCTCAGTGCTGGACCAAAGCCGATACAATCGATACACGATAGTACCCTGCCATCAAGCTTCTAAGACTTTATAGTACCCACCTGGTTGACCACCTTAAAGTGAAAGGGGCAATATTATTTTCTAACTAATCTTAAATAATTGGACTGTTTTACAAAAACCTTAAACCGACTTCAAAGTACACTAAGAAGTAATCAAATCCCGATCTGATGACAATGGGACCAAACGGGAAGCGTACTCTTTCAAATAAAAAAAGAATTTTCCAAATCGGTTCATAAATGGCGGAGTTATGAGGTAACAAACATAAAAAAAAAAAAAAAAAAAATACATTCGAATTGAGAACCTCCTCCTTTTTTTGAAGTCGGTTAAAAATACAATCTATTTATTTTTCTTTATTTACTGATTCGTCTATTTATCAACGAATATTATTCCTATTTTGTCTCTATTGTATGGCAACAATACAAAAACCACACATATCTAGAGATGCCAACTTACAAATATTATAACAGATTTTTTCATCATTTTAACGATAATGTTCACGGCCTGAGTCCGAGTAATAGCCAAACTTCGTTATAAGATGAAATTCTTGTGAAAAATAATCTAACTTAGAACTGAGAACCTACCTACTTACCAGAAAAAAGTTTGTCTAGGTGGAGCGAATATAAATTATGTGAAACACTAGTTTCCGTCCCCCTGTTTCACCCGGAACTTACATTTTTCCTCCAGTCTCAAGCTAAGCTAAATAACCATTAAGCCACTATGGTGATAATACCATACTTTAATCAACTTGATGACGTCCCTAGTGCCTAAGTAATAACTAACTAAAACAAGGTCACGACACATTTACTTCAATCAACTATTTAGTACACATGCACTCAATAACACAGCCAATGCTCGGAACACTGTTATGACATGTCATCTGTCATAACAGAACCGGTATTCAAACTACAGTACAGTTTGTGTCAATGATGTGAATTGTGCCTATCAGGAAGCGGTGGCGTGAAGCCTATTGTCCTATTGATGTATGACAGATCTGTTTGCTATGTCCGGCTTATATTAAGATAGGGTTATGCTAGGTGAAGCGATTAATTGGGTAAAGAAACAAAGAAAATTGACCAAACGGGCAAGATATGTAAGAGAAGTTATGTAAGAAAAGCTACGAGGTAAAAATAAAGTTTTATAAGTTTATATTGTTATCGTTACAGAAAAGCCTAAGGCCTTTTTATAAAAACAAAATAACATCTCATTTGGTATAAAAAAATCAGACAAAAATATAGGCGTATCACGATTTAGCTTTACATGGTGATCCAAAATTCGTAACAGACAGTAAAAGTTCTGACTTTTTTCCGATTCGTGACGAAAATATCAACTGCGTTACTTTTGTCAATCGAGACAACATATTGAATACAAAAATACATCTGCTCAAATTCCCAAATCTCAGAATATGAATGTAGAAGTGTTGCCCATGTGTATTCGCACACTTCGAGTTGTCTACAAAGGAAAACTTTTGTAAGTCTGTGCAAAATTAGGGAAGAAAATCATTTTATTACTCAAATAATTACTTAACACAGCTAATCTTGCGAGTTTATAAAAGTTTGTTTTCGACGGATTTCGTGACGAGGTTGCTCTTTGCGGTTTTTGTATACCACTTATAAATAGTTGGGGCGTCTTTCAAAAACGCCTAAGTGTTGTATGTCCAATGACGTTGTGCACATAACATCAAGTGGCTTTACATTAATTAACAAACACTTTTTTAACCGACTTCAAAAAAAGCAGGAGGTTCTGAATTCGAACGTATTTTTTTTTATGTTTGTTACCTCATAACTCGGTCATTTATTAACCGATTTGGAAAATTCTTTTTTTATTTGAAAGGGTACGCTTCCCGTTTAGTCCCATTGTCATCAGATCAGGATTTGATTACTTCTTAGTGTACTTTGAAGTCGGTTTAAGGTTTTTGTAAAACAGTCCAATGAAGAATGTTCACTAATTTAGAATTTTAGCTCTCCGCATTAATTGTAGAAAATAAAAAATACGTGTGAAAGAATTATTTTGATAAGTCAATTAGTTTCTGAGATATGGAATTTTAAAATGAGCGCGCGACTCGGGATTCCACCGGCCCGGTACTCGATGCGATGACGTCATGTTACACCGCTCGCTCAGTCAATCGCGCTCACAGAACAAATACCCTGACGGGTCGCGCTCTTCGGTACGTTTCCCTAGAAGATTATGACTTTTTGGTTTTTAAATATCCAATACAAATACTAGAAAATTATGTGTTTATACCAAAATGTAAAAATACAACCACCAGTCCACCGGAAAAGTTGATTTTACTCGTTCCAATGGATGTTCAAATGCGAGAGAAATGGATAAAAACTGTGAAGGGGGTCTATTTAGAAATAAAAGCAAAGTTTAATGCTGTGAAGATCGTTTTGACGTAAGAATAGTGACAGTCTACTATAAACCTAAATATTTTTTGTAGTGTGCAGTTATTTGATACCCCAGCGCAGCCGCGGTTTTACCCGCGCGTAGCGTTTTAATTATTTTGCAAGGAACTCCTTATAAATTATCTGAAATAAAAGTAGCTTAAGTTTAGCCTTATAACATCCGCTATCTATCAGTGAAAGTCTCGTCTACATGGGTCCAGCCGTTTTTTTGCGGGGAAAAATATTTATTCTAAAATAAATGTAACGTATGTTACTTCTTATAGGAACCATAAGCTAACTGAGGGGGGGGGAGGCCTATGTTCAGCAGTGGACATTCATAGGCTGATATGATGAAGCTAACTGAGAGTAAAAATCCAGTCAAAATCGTTCCAGCCTTTCGGAGATTAGCCGGAAAATAAATTTAAAAAAAAAAATTATTTGCTTGGGAAAATCCTCGTAGGATACCCGACCATCTTGGGGGGAGCGACCAGATTATGCCGTACTTTTAGCGGCTAAAACACTATCGAGTGTCGCCAACCGTATATAGGTACTTTCATGTGCGTTTAATAAAAAGCTGTTATTTTGATATTACATAACAGACACTTCAATTTTATTTATTTGGATAAATAAAGTAGATTGTGTTCCTGCGCGTATTAGTAAGGTAGACAGAGCTCATTGAGGAGGGGGGAAAGGTCGGTAACGCGTGAGCGATGCTTCGTGTGTTGCAAGCGTCTATATGGCTACGGTAACCGCTTACCATCAGGTGGGCCGTATGCTTGTTTACCGACTTAGTTGTATAAAAAAAAGATAAGACATAAAAAAGGTTAAATACATCTATTCAACTCGCTGCATTTGCAATATAATTAATTTATTTTTTTGAAGAGTATATATAGGTATAGACAAACATTACAAATTTATTGTCTATAACATGAAACTTAAATGGTTCAATAAGTACCTACTTGCGTTGCAGCTATAAAATCATTATTTTAGGTATATTAGACAGGCAGGAGAGTAAGCATTTGCATTCTTTCTTCTCGCTTTTCGGCGGCAACAGAATAATAACTATTCGTCGATAAATAATAAAACTTGTAAAATAATTATATGATTTGGACATCTTATTTAATTATATTGCTTTATTATATTACATTAATTATTAGATTCAATTTAAATTTATAATTTTGCATGCTATTCTGTAGCGAAATGTGTAGACCTTATAGAAGATTCCACCTAAATTGTACGACATTTCTGGCGAAATAAACAATTTCATTTCATTTCAACCTATTGTATGTAGATTTTACGGTTGCCTTTTTTCAAATCCATAAATCGAATCCAAAATACTTTCCACTAATAGCGTAAGATACCTACGTACCACCGCTAGAGACTAATATGAGTGAACGGAGAGTTGAAACATGACGTCATCCGCGGTCACGTGACCGTTAGCGGGCCTCGATATTTAGGGGAATTTTAAATGTTTGTAAAATCATAACTACTTGGTTTTTTTGAACGAAACAAAAACTAATCTATTTGTATACATAATTGCTCTACTGTTACAAACTTTCAAGCCATTTTGCATACCTATTAACATTCCTCATTATGTTGTCATCAGTACCGTGCAGACAAAATTGTTAGGTCCTAGTCGAGATCCAGATCGGTGCATATCTCTTAGTTACCATTTCATACGGTTTTGATCCACCTTTCTATCTTATTTCCTCACCAGATGCCCTCTATCATTTCAGCCTCAGTTGAACGTTCAATTTCATCCGAACTGGAGCACTTAATTCAATATTTCCCGTCAAAGCTTATAATATCTATAAACCAATTTAGTTAAAGTGATCTGAATTTGCCTCCATTAGGCAGTTTACGTCTTACAAGGCTTTGTTGAACTGCTATTGAAATGTAATTGCTTTGATTAAGGACTGAGGTGATTATGAGCACTCAAGATGATCAGTTTAGTGAGCAATTCATGCCAGATATGGGTACGATATAACCATGATGTTGAATTTAATCAGTGACAGATAGTGAGAATTATTCTGGATGATGCCCGCAGGTAAAGATTAGTCAATCGACGATGTATGTTGTAGGGTTTTTTATTATAAGAATGCTGACAAGCCCCGAGGTCCACCAGGGGGCCAAAACTGCTCAAATTTATTACTAAGTAATAGCAGAATTGTAGAAAATAAGTTTTTGTTATAAAATCATTTTTAATACAAGCTTTTTTTGGTGACTGTACTTTTTGTTGACTATACTTTAATTGTCTTCCAATATACTAATGTATTCCAAATATCACGTCAATCGAACACTGGAAGTGGGTGAAATTCGAATTCAAGATTACAGCCAACATAGGTAGGTACATACATACATTGCAAGTTAAAAAAAGTTTTGAAAATTCAAAATCATTTATTCAAATAGACTTTCGCAGGCACTTAAGAAAAGTCTGACTCTAATACCGGTTCGGAAGGTTGCATTTGCTGAGAAGAGCTGGCAATAAACTCTGCAATTACTCTTTTCAAAACAAGCTTAGATTAATTAGTGATTAAACGAACTTACCTGAAGTGAAGTTCTATCAGAATTATACGAGTTGCTTCGTCAATATCAACGATAATATCAACGTGATATTTGGGTTACTGTTGGAAACAGATAATAACACATTATTAGTCTAAATTGAATTAATTCCAAAAATAGGGGAAACCAGGGTTACGTGGGGCCAAAATAGTTCCACGACAATACGCTCGGCTTGATCTGTAATAATTTTCCTTAAAACTTTAAATGTAATAAAACAAAAGGGAGGATAAACATAAAAAGAAAGATCTTTCCAATTTAATGTTAATCTATTCTCTATTCCATAAGAGCGCTGGGACTCACCAATGTGGGCGCGGTGGATGCATATCCACACCATCAAAAATGTACTTTACTAACATTAGGATTAAGATTAATTGTATACTAACAAATATGGACATTGTCTGATATAAATAAATAAATAAAATAAAAAATAAATAAGACATATTTTTCGCATTTTTTATTCATACGAGACGCAAAAAGGTCAATATTTGGTTGACTATTGACAAATTATAATCATTTCAAAACAGATCTTTTTACTCACACTTGATACTCGGTATCGGGATCGGATTTTTGTGACTGATATTTCGTTTTCTTTTGAACTTATGTATGAATCGAACACAAGTATTCTGCGAGCTTCACTCACATCACTGCCACTGAGATGTGGAAAAAACTAACCATGTATGTACGAAATAGCAGTAATGTCGATACAAAATCTATCAATATTGGAAGTCCTTTACTAATATTGTAATCCTAAGAAAATTGCCACTTTTATTAAATATCGCTTATCTTCAATCAAGCTAACGTGTTTTGGTATTTTTGGAAGGCCAAGGTATTGCACACGGTATTTGGAACTATATAGCTCTTTTCAATATTGATTATAAATCGTAAAGACTCAAAAAGTTTTCTGTATGTTTGATATTATTTTTGCAATTTTGATAATTTCTAGAAATAATACATTAAGTAAATAGATGACAAATAACGTAATGATTTGTGTAAACAACCTACTGGTTCTCAATAATTTTGTAAAATACGAAAGGACATTGAATAGTTACAATTTATTCTCGAACTTGAATTATAAGGCAAAAGTGCTTTTTATCCGCTAGCGTGGAAAGAATTTTTATATGATAAATCTGTTTTTTACCATTTGGTATTTTGATAAGAAAATAACTAGAGAGAAACTGTTCTTCACATGGTTTACATTGTGATATATCTTCACTACTTAATAATATCAGTGATGAATTTTATTGTACCTTCTGTATTGAAGGGTTTCGGATGCGGATAAGACAGGTGGACTCGGTTCATATGATTGAGAAACCGGTTTGGAAAAAAGGTATCTCATACTTTTGTATTAAAAATATTTTTTTTTTTTTTTTTTTTTAATAAAGATTTTATTATTATTATAACTTTTGACCCATCATAGGTAGTATGACGGGGTCTTTAGTTATCAATCGCCATTGATCATAACAATAAGATAATTGCTCTGCGGAACCTACCGGATTTACCGACGCGGGGCTGGGTAGTGTCACGATCGCGGCGGCGCGGATGTCATGGCGGCTGCGGCTGCCGTGGGCGGGGTGTGGTCGACTCGAATCTCCTCGCTGCTCCGGCCTGTCTGGCTGCTAGGAGCGGAGGCTTGGTTTAAAGCTTGGGTAGGAGCCAATTCTTGTTTCTGCGCTGGATTAACCATCCTAATTGGTGCATTCATTTTTATCTCGGCACCAGATTTCGATATTGCTTTTTGCAGCCTTCTTGTAATAGATTCGTTGTGTTGTGAGTCACACATTAGGCGACCAGCTTCGATCAATAATTCTATTATTTTCTGATCTTCATGTTCTAAGGACAACAATCAAGTGAGAGTTTCACTGATTTTGCTAGTTCTCTAAAGCCTTGTCTTTTTTAACGAGTATCTCCGATAAGGGCACTTTAATTTTCGGATTAGGCTTGGATGCGTCGATATTTGTGCAATCCTTGGGAACAAGATGATTTTAAAGCGATGTGCTCCCATCGTACAGCTAACTCATCTCGAATATCCAATCCATATATTTTATCTTTCGAAGCCATGTCTCCCAATAGATTAAGAATCTCCTCATCTAATTCCGGATCCAGTCTTGTTTCGACGGATAGTTCTGCCTGCGGCTGCGGTGAGTCCGTCACCGCGACTTGTGTAATCGAGGTGGATGTACCTGACTGGAGCTCTTCTACAGTAATAGTTACTGAATGAATTTTAGTTAAAAGTTTATTATTATTTAGATTAAGTTATTATTCAGTATAGTTTTATTATTTCAAGGTTGGATAGTAAATAATTAATATTTGAGATTGATCTGATCGATCAGTAATAATCAGTTATAAATAATTATTATTATTATATTTTTTTTTTTTTTTTTTTATTGGTACTCCACTAGCCGCTGGCGGTCTCCTCACCATATACTACGCCCCCCCTTTTTTGCTGGTATCAGAAAAACATTTCTAAGCAATAGCTGTCCACGCGGTTAAAAATATAACAATGACATCAATTGTTATAATAGGACGCGCGTCCCTCGCTAGAAGCAGCGGGTTAAGGGATTAACTGCGACATCAATAGAATTTTTCCACTAAGTATAGTCATCCTGTAAATACTGTGGTAAGGACATAAAATTACATAAAACTATCGTAGCTTCTTGTATTTAGACATGCGCGCCGATGTACAATCAGTCGGCGGCGTCGGCGGCGTGACCTTGGTATAAAACTTTTACCATACATACTATGAATTTTTGTTTTACAAATACATTTTATACAAAATAATGTAGCACACAAATCTCGACAGCCATGGAAAGTAGGATTATTGCTACTATTGATACTGATCGGCGCGCTCATGTCTACTTGTATTACACAACATGTATTAGCAAGATATTTGCATCTTTCCATTTGCTTGGTAAATATCCAACCTACTGAATTGCAGGGCAAGATGAAAGGATAAGGCCTACCAAGCGCGTAAAATGTCTGATTTTGCAACGAGATTTCAATTTGAAATTACAGTAACTCACCTGTGACTCTTGTTCGACTTGGCTGATGGGGCACTGCCGTGATCCTAGATGGTAACGCGGCAATATTTCACAAAAATTGGCACGTGACTATTACCATCTTTTTCAATCTGATGAATAAAGTGAAGGTAACATTCCTTTGAAATGTATATTATCACTAACAATAACCCATTATTTGGGATTCCAAATGAAATGAAGGTAACATCCCCATAAGATGTACACAACACAGTTTGGAATTTTGACGATATGTCAAAGTGAGATACGGATATAGTCCTTATTAAACTATTCACAATATCTTTAAATAACGTGAAGGTAACATTCCTTTCAAATGTACACAGTCACTAACAATAGTCCATTTATATGGGATTCCAAATGATATGAAGGTAACATTGGAATTTTGATTATATGTCAAAGTTTGATACGGATATAGTCCTTATTAAACTATTCACAATATCTTTAAATAACGTGAAGGTAACATTCCTTTCAAATGTACACAGTCACTAACAAAAGCCCATTTATTTGGGATTCCGAATGATATGAAGGTAACATTGGAATTTTGATTATATGTCAAAGTTTGATACGGATATAGTCCTTATTAAACTATTCACAATATCTTTAAATAACGTGAAGGTAACATTCCTTTCAAATGTACACAGTCACTAACAAAAGCCCATTTATTTGGGATTCCAAATGATATGAAGTTAACATTGGAATTTTGACTATAATTATGTCAAAGTTTGATACGGATATAGTTCTTATTATTCACAATATCTTTAAATAACGTGAAGGTAACATTCCTTTCAAATGTACACAGTCACTATACGCATAAGCCCATTATTTGGGATTCCAAAAGATATGAAAGTAACATCACCATAATATGTACACAACACAATTTTAAATTTGACGATATGTCAAAGTGTGCTCGTATCCTGCGTAGATAATCACTATCGTTTCTGTGACTACGTTTCGACATCGTTTTTGAACTTTTTTTGCGAAAAAACAAAGAATAACGTGGTGATCGACGAGGCACTAAAACGCGAATGAGTGTCGGTCAGTCCGGGCGGCAGGAGGCAGATATCAAAATACCCACAAAAAAAAAAAAAAAATATAGAAGCAGTTTCACTCTGCTTTCAACTTAGTGGTAGATTGGCGATTCCTAGACGTGGTACTACAAATTTATGTATCTAATCTCGAGGACGAAGCAATGAAGTATAATTACATAATATTTACATTCTAATCGCACTGACAACAATTGCGTGTCCCGGCGCGGCGGCAAAACTTCAAAGTAGACTGAATCTATATTTAATAAGTAAATAAATAAATGGCAAACATAAGCAGACCAGCCCCCACAAGCAGCACCTGATCACAAGTATGACGCGTGTGGCAGCCATCAGCTTGTTAAAAAGATCCAACTATCTTTTTCCCATTCGTTGGTACAAACTCTTGGCATCATTGCAACTAACACACTTGTTTCGTGTCATACATTTCCCATCAAATATATTATTCTGTGAAAACGAATGAATTTCACACCACGTTGGGCGCTAGGTGGCCCATTACGTCATCACATACGTTTTACGTACGCTAGTAGTGTTGACGTGAGGACACGATACATTATCGCTGTAGAAATCTTAATGTGTGTTTAGAGCTACCCTGTATTTAACGAGAATGCATGTCGCTTAGTTCGTGAACAATATGAATACAGGTAGAGCGTAGCGTTTATTCGCTCAAAGAGCAGCTCGACTGGGGAAGTACCTCCACCTTACAGAATACCGCAGCCAAATAACTTTATGTTGTGTAAAGTTGTGTTCCTGCGCGTGAGTAAGGTCGCCAGAGCTCATAGGGGAGGGGGGAAAGGTCGGTAACGCGTGAGCGATGCTTCGTGTGTTGCAAGCGTCCATATGGCTACGGCTACCGCTTACCATCAGGCGGGCCGTAAGCTTGATTATCGACTTAGTCGTATATAAAAAAATACAACTTAGCATGTGTGAATATTAGTTGAAGATGGTGATTTTTGAATGGCGTGGGATGGTGTGTATTTTTACTTTGAACATAAACCCCCGTATTTCGTGAGATGGTTTAAAGCAAGTCTTGCAAACCCCAGGTTTTAAATATATCCGTCTCTTTCTAACGACATATAACGACAACAGCCTAGTTATAAAATAGTTTTACTAGATTTGGCTTAAGTTCTTGAAAAGGGACTGTTTTGCCAATTTTGTAAGCATTCATTTCTGGGGGCCGACCACAAGCTCTTAAAACAAGATTAAAATAACCTTATTTGTCTTTTGTCCCGTTTTGACGCCGGATGTCAAAGAAAGAGGTGCGGTTCGCCCTCTGCAATCTATATTCACAATAGTTGAATTTAAATATCATATTGGTATACCCCACTTCTATACAATATATTTAAAATTCTATGATGATCGTGGAACGTAGAAGCAAGTGACGTCGATTCACTTCGAGGTGTGTTCCATTAGTGGGCTGTCTGCTTTCCCGCTTCCTTTGTGACGAAATGGACTTTAGTTTTAGGTAAATAAGGTTTAGAAGAGGCATATTCAGGCAAATTAGTGGTTAATTATAAGAACAAAATACTGAATAAATAAAAATACCATACATGACTATTATGATGCTTTAAAGGTAATATAAATACCTACAATATATTGTAATTTTTTAATAAGGAAATGTGTACAAAATAATCTGATGGTATGATAATCTTACCTACCCAGTTGAGTTGCAACTTTTTCCATACCATTCAGGTGTCAGGGGGCGGCACCGTTTTACTATCAGATGACATTGACACATAGTGCTACGATATAAAGTCGATATTAGACTGACGGCCGGTCGCACAATTCACGCACGATTATTGTCATGGTTTTCGTCGCGATATAGGCGCGCTGAACTCCTTGATTGGTGTAATTTACCAGCGCAGTTTTTTTTAAATAATTATATCCGGCCTTCTAATCCAATATTTTATTGCCGTAGACTGTATGCGTATCAATAAATGAATAATTAAACCGGTGCTGGGACTAATTGGCGGGAACTTGCAGAGTGGCATAGCGTTTTCATTTTTATTTTCATAAATTCGTGTATTTTGAGTTTTATTGCACATTATCGGTGGTATTTTATCCAATAAAGATCAATTCATGTGCACCAGTGAAGTGAAATGAAATGAATCATGTGTATCGTGCCTTTTCAAGTTGTCTCAAGAAGTCCGTGAAAAGTTTTAGTACAACCACCATTGTACTAAAACATGACTTCTATGGACGGTGACTGACTGAGGACTATTGTGAACGTGATTTATTGTGACTAGAACTTATATTATAACTGGAAAATGGCAAAATACACAAGCCGTGTGACGCCAAAAAAAAAAATAAAAAACCGGTGCTGTTAAATTCAATAATTTGATTTATTCAAATAAAGAATACTTTCAATAGCAATATGCAATGCAATAATCAAGATACAAAAATGTATACAAAACGGTCCTTAATCTAATCGATTTAAAAAGCAACGAAGGACCATCTTCAGAGTGTTATATTTTTATGTCTATGGTACAGACTGATATGCAAATGCGGTTATTGATTTCCCATCAGGTGTGGAAATCGTTCTGTCTCATGATAGCCGTGTCTACACTTGAATGCTTTTACGTATACACTCTGTATATAGAGGGTTCATCTAAACGATATGAATTTGATTGTATTTGTTTTAATAGTCTTCTCAGTTCAAGTTGTATTTGGAACCGGTGTAGTATTTTGGTAACGTTCAAAAGTATCAGGGCCAAAATTGAATAAATACTTTGTGCATTTGAATAGTTGCATTACTTACCGACCGTAGATAGTTAGTAGATATAGCTATATATAATTTGATTGCCAATAGTTCTTGCATTACTTTGTTAATTTTAATTTATTCTTTCTTTGTTTTGTAATTAAGTTAAAAGCAAAGCAGTTACCGTTTTGTTTCGACTGCTGCACTTGAGAGACAGTTTCTTCTAGGCTTTGTGTGCTTACCACCTTCGGCCAATTCATCACTAACCATAGTGAGATTGAGGTCAAACACAGGCCTATACACAGTAAGAAATCTCAAGTAAAATATAAACGGATTATTTGAATTTAGTTGCTTTTATGCACATTGGGGCAAACTGAAAATCAATTGCACGAGAATTATGCTGAGTTTGCACCCATTAGTCAAACATGTTTTTTTTTCTATTTGGTTATTTTTGTGTTATTCTTTTCTTACTCACTATCTCCAGTGACAATGTGGCTAATATTGATAAGCACGTAGATAATAATAATAAATATCCTGGGACATTCCTCACACACGGCTAACTGATCCCAAACTAAGCAGAGCTTGTACTATGGAAACCAGATATCTGATATACTACTTTTTGTTTGTACATACTTAATACACATGATTACACCCAGATTCAGGACATACAGATATGTTCATGCACACAAATGCATGTCCTATATGGGAATCGAACCCACGACCTGCGGCGCGATAGATAGGAATCTTAACCAGTCTTTACCAACCGCGGCAACTGGCCCATCGAATGGAAATAATGTCTTTGCCTGGAGCTATGAAGGCTCCTAAGTAAAGCCGATTATACACCAGTAGGTGCTTGGCCACAGATTTTCAACTTATCTAAGGAGGTCAACCATTCAACAAGACTTTTTGTTATTGACTTCGATTTTCATTGAGAGAACATTTTTACTAAATGAGGTTCTTCGAGAAGGATGTGAAGAGATTTTACAGGATATTTTACAATGGATGAGCTTCTTTTATTGTCAATAGGATGATGAGGCTCGTGGTGTAGCATGATTATACTCTATTTCACATAGGAGGGATTTTTATCAATATCTAGTGAAATTCCATTTGATTACTCTGAAATAGTACTCACAATATTTCATGAAACCTCGCTCTATCATAGTATTCCTCTATTATAACGAAATTAACATTAACCATTGAGAAATCTAATAAAATATCATGTGTCACCGAACTCATGCTATTTGAAATCTACTATAGTCGTTCTAAATCGATCGGCAATGTTTAAGCTAACACCGGTGAAGCTGGTACTTGAATGGATGACCGCCTAGTGGTATTTCAAATCGAGCATTTTCGTTGCTTCGGAAGGCACGTAAAGCCGTTGGTCTCGGTTATCACTTAATTATAATAGTCGTTAAGCCAGTTGGAGGCCTTCTTACGGCTTGAGAACTCCAACGGTAGGTTAGCCTACCTCCACCATCCGCAGTGGGCGTGACTCATTCCCATTTACCCTCATTTGTGAAGGGAGGCCTATGCTCCGCAGTGGGACATTATAGGCTGATGATGATGATGAATTGGCCGAAGGTGTAGGTTGACGCGCTGTTAAAACAAGGATACATAAGCGAGAAATCTAGAATTTTTACATAAAATCTGCAAAAGTTTTTAAATAAATTTTAAATCCCAAAAAGATTAAAAATAGCTTCCCCAAGCGGATCTCGCACGTAATAAATTCACGGTCCGTTGAAATATGATCTAAAATGGCGTTACCATAGAGTAGCCTACATTAGCAATGACAAGTTACCATCTGCCGTAACTTTATAAGTTACTATATTATTTACAAAAGATTTATCCAAGTATTATGTATATAGTTGTTTTTCCATGAATTACGATAAGCTCATCGGATGGGAATATGATAAAAGTTCTGTACCACTGCCATAAGTTTCCTACAGTAATCTATAATCGTTAGCGACTTTAATTTTGAATGAATTACTTCTACAACTATCTATTAGAAGCAGTCCTCCCTCATACAAACGTCCACGGTAGTCGCTAGCGAGTATTAAATATGTTACCGTTACAAACTCGTGATAGGGGTACTTTGTAGTACCAAGCTTGCTGGCTACAATCATATATAAAATAAAAAACTAAAAAAATCGCAATTGAGGTCTTAAAATAATGTTGTTAGGGTTCAGAACCAATGTATTAAGAGAGGTAGAGTATAGCGTGTGATCGCTCAAAGAGCAGCTCGACCGGGGACGTGCCACCATCAGACCGAATACCGCAGCGAAATAACTTTGTTGTGTTCCTGCGCGTGAGTAAGGTCGCCAGAGCTCATTGGGGAGGGGGAAGAGTCGGTAACGCGTGAGTGATGCCTCGCGTGTTGCAAGCGTCCATATGGCTACGGTAACCGCTTACCATCAGGCGGGCCGTATGCTTGTTTACCGATTTCGTGGTAAATAAAAAAAAAATGCCCTTATTAAACATTTTTTTATAATATTTTTCCAAAGAGGAAACGCTGCCAGCCTTCTGGGAACCCTGCCGTTAATCGGAAGCAGCGGCAGGCTTGAGGAAATTTTCTATATATAGATTGTATTTTGTACATATTTGTTGTAAATAAAGTCTGATTAGCTACATATAGGGTTAGGTAAAAATAATATTAGAAAAAAAAACAGAGAAAAAAATATTTTTTTCTTCGGCTTGTATGGGGAGGTCCATGCAAGTCAAAGAAAAAAAATTTTTTTTCCCTCGGTTTTTTTTTCTAATATTATTTTTTGATTACTAATGACCTATACATTCATCCCTCAAGTGGAAGTTCACTAATTTATTAGGACCTATATTTAGAACCTAACAAGAATAAGAATACACCATCAGCTTTTATTTAATTTAGTTATTCATCCCTATTTGTTTCTTTGGGAAAGTTGTTTGTTATCATGAGTACAATCATGTGTCTAAGTATCGTTTACAATCATCCTATATTGCGGTTCAAATTAGCCTAAACTGGAATCAATTTTTGTCAAATAACTAATTGGAAAAAGTGACATTTGCGACAAAAACAATTCAGTTCAGTAAACTTACTGACCACGGTAGCCTAAAATATTCATTCGTGGGAAACGAATAAACAGCAAAATATTTCAGAATATAATAAAACAAATAAAAATGTAACAAAGTTTTCTCGACAGATATAAGAAAGCAATGTGCCTATAGAATGATTCTCAGACAATTTTGTTTTTACGGATCCTGCATACAAAACAGTTGAGCTTGACGAAGGGATGTCTGGTAAGTTTCTGCGTAGGTGTCTTAGTTGTTACTTACTAACTTACCTACTTACCTATACATAAATTCGATCAAATTAAAATTGATTCAATCTCAACTTGAGTTATGTTTTGATTGACCTTCTATTAATATGCGAGCAATTCCTAAAATAAAGTGCGATTTGTTTTTTTTTAATTAAAGTAATTTGCGGTCCAGACCATGGGACCGTGGGGGTACGCACCTTGTCATCAAAATTGGTAGAGACCTCTGGAGACCAGCGGGCGGGGAGATTTTTCCGCCAACGCGTCAGCTTGGCTATCCAAAGAGGAAACGCTGCCAGTTGAGGAAATTTTCTATATATAGATTGTATTTTGTACATATTTGTTTTAAATAAATATATTCACTTTCTTAAAAAAAGGAAATCAGTAGATATTATTTCAAAGTCGTAAACAATTTTCAATATTTTTTCTTTAGATTGTAAATTTGTTCTGTAAAATTTCCATCGTAAAACGCGTTTTATCTATGCATCTGTCTACTGATGCTATTTTCCTTTTAAATTAGATTTGCCATTTAGCCTGAAGGATCCAATATTTATCTACCCATCTATCTATCGATGGGGCATGGGGGTATGGGGAGAAGATACCATGCCACAATGCCCATAGTATGGAGTTGATTACTAACATGAATATATCAGCTTATTTTGTATTTGAGTGTAAATATATTCTATCCATAATAAGAATATTGAAAGCGTTTTAACTCGGTTGAGAGCCCTCGACGACCAGCAATTTTGTTCACGTTTATCTAAGAAAATTCAGATTTTCTTTTCATTCAAAAAATTACCTATAAGTTCGTTGAAAATATTTGCGCTAATCATTTGATTAGGATGAAAAATGCTGAGTACAACGATATCAATCTACTTTAAATCTTTCTTTCAACTTTATTGACTTACCGTTAAATCAAACAAACAGTCCAGTGGTGGAATAAACTCTTTTAAATTCAAATATTTTAAGTCAATAAAGCTACTTGCTTACCACAAGCGCGAAAGCGAATTCATATTTTCTCGCCAAATCAGAAATGAAATGCCTTCTTATAATAATTCAAAGTAAGCTTATGAGAAGGATCATAATTGTATGCCATCTCTCTCAATTATGATTAAATTGACACAAACAATGCAGTGTAAGAGAGAAGACAAAGTCATAAGAGCTACGAATGTGCCTGCACAAAATGGCAACACTCACGTGATTGGACATTCGTTCCATTCTTCAAAGCAGGTATGTATTTCCCGATCTGTTTGTGCATTCACCCATCGCTCAGCAAACTATCCTAGCACATTTTCCTTGCTCACTGACTTCACTTGTTTTATGATTATCTTGCTACTTGCTACTCGTTCGCGGTGGAACATGTTTCTGAGTTTCAATACGTTTTTTCTCAACAAGATTCCATTATCTAAAAAGCTACGAAATAGTCCCCTTTGTGTACATAAAATATTGTGGAGTCGTAAAAATCACAAATACGTACTCTGTAACAATTTCGATACAATCCTTACAATACAACCTATATCGTACGGTAAATTTTCCTTACAAGTGAACCAGACCGCATCAAATGTTGTTTTCTGAAACTTGCAAGTCGCAGTCCTAACATACAATCGGTAAGCTGACCGACTTTACTGTTTCCGAAGTTTCTATATTACCCCTTAATGTCATATAATCGAGATAGCGAAGATATTATTACAGTATTGCAGGGAAAATTGGCCATTATGTGATATATTTATTTGCGTTAAATGCAATTTGGTTCCGCGATTCTTTCATTACAATGCCGCGTTATTTGAAAGCAGTGTTCCTATTAGCTTTTCTCCTTATTTTTATACGAAGCGGAAAATAACAAAGAGACATGTTTAACTTATTGTGGGACGAAGCCGTTATTGGCGATTGCGTTATTACTTTTGAAAGCAATATGAATCAATCATTTCAAGTATTTATTGAGTGTCAGTACTCCAGTTCAGTCCTATTCCTTTCACATCATGAGTGACTTTTGTAGAAAATTCCTTTGAAACACCACTGGTTTGAGACTATTTTGATTTTTATGTGTGAGGATAAGCTCGTAGTGTAGCTTGACTAGCCGTTTTAAGCGATGGGTAAAGTTATGCAATCACCGCCCGGTGAGTCGAGCGTTTTCCGTATTTCGGAAAGTACGTAAAACAGTTGGTCCCGGCTATCACATAATTGTGATAGTCTTTAAGCTGGTTGTAGGCCTGCTATGTGGCTTGAAAACTCTAACAGTAGTTCTCATTCCCATTACCTTTCACCCTCATTTATGAAAGGAGGCCTATGCTCAGCAGTGGGATATTATGGACTGTGTTTTACATTAGATTGAGGTAGGAAAACGAAAGTGACGTTAGATTGTTTTTATATCCAAGTAGTGGAAAACATAATTGGATTGTTTTATAAAAAACTTAAACCGACTTCAAAGTACACTAAGAAGTAATCAAATCCTGATTTGACAATGAGACCAAACGGAAAGTGTACTTTTTCAAATAAAAAAAGATTTTTCCAAATCGGTTAATAAATGACGGAGTTATGAGGTAACAAACATAAAAAAATACCAAAAAAATATACAACCGAATTGAGAAGCTCCTCCTTTTTTGTAGTCGGAAGATAATTGAAGCGTAAATGACTAAAATTTTATTTAACTATTTGTGAATATAGGCCAAGTATGATATAGGTACGAGAGTAAATAACCAAGTTTGGCAACGAATCCCAACTAATATAATAAATCTGAAAGTGAGTTTGTTTGTTTGTTACCTCAATTCTTTTTATCCCAGGAATGCGGGTGAAACCGTAGGCGACTGTATCTTTTAATGTAAGAAGTTTCTTATATTTATCTCTTTCTTCTCTTTTAGAAATCGTGAAATAGCTTTTTGTATGTTTTTGGCTGGCCCCATACACTTATCCTCACTACAAACAAATTGTACAAATTCTAACCAAGAATCGTACCAAAATGAATGCAATTCTGAACGTTTTATATTCAGATAATAAAATCAATGTCTGAATCCAGAAGTCATTTTGGATATCTGATGCTGGCCCTGGTGCAGCACTAAAAGTAGTTAGGGTAAATAATCTTGATATTTAAACATATTTTCAAGTACAACAATACTATAAAATTCCTTTGAAATGAATTATCACCACACACAGAAACATTACATTTTTCATTAGCATATTGCCATGAGCATAATGACAAAAGATTTTTAATCAACAAACGTATATTTCGAATTAAAAACGCCAGAAAGTAAACACAAAGCGAGGGAAAGAATAATTTTTACTTCACACGGTTGCCGCGGAAGGGTTCGCACTCAGCCAGTCTTGGCTTTCGAGCCAAGTTCAGCCAGCCAAATGGGATGACACATATTCATGACCTATATTGTGTATATATATTTGGGTATACTTAAATTTGTATTATAGTGTGGGAGGATTTTATGGATGGTAAAGATTTTAATGTTAAATTTATTGATGTGGAAAAAGGAAATACTATATTTGGTGCAGAAATGGAAGCATTAACTGAAACTGTTATAAATTATGCAAATAAAAGTGAGACTATATCCAAAATACTTGTTGCTGAAAATAAAATTGAATGTAAAATAACTTTGAAAAGAAGATTAAAAGTGTAGGTACCTTTTACAGAAGCAATTAAATAACAAGAAATAATAGAACATAAAACTACGTAAGTAGTCTGATGATTATTATAATGTAACAAAACATGATATCAATGTGTAGACGAATGTAAATATTGCTAAATATAGAACGAAGTAACGAGAACCACAACCTTTCATTCATAAATATATTAATATTTATACATTCCTCACAAAATTAATAAACTCATACAATCTCGAACTCCAAAACAAACAATATTAGCCTCACGTTTCATCGTGAATAATATATGGCTTTTTGATGAAGCTCCATATAGAATTACTGATAAAACACTTACAAAAGTAGGACTTTTTTATGAAATATTTTCTGAAATTGAAATTACTGCGTAGCGTGTAATCCAATCTTAGTAAAAGCAGGAAAAAAAGGAATATTATGATTACGTAAAATAAAATCTCCAGTGCAGAGGAAATGGCTAAATGAATCGTGACTAGGGGTCATAACTTTCCCAGTGGGTGGTATGGCTCTGGCCAAAATCGGCCAAATACAAGCTCTGTAGAGGCATCCGGTCGGCGACCTATCGACGCATTGAGACTTGAGAGGGAACCGATAATTATCTCGACCTACTTGTTTTAGGGAAATATGTAATTTATATCTGCCTCGGGTATAAAATATTTCGTATTAAAATTACGGTTGAATCGAAACGTGAAAACATTCAGAGGATTTTTATGAATGCTTGTGCCTAAATTCAGTACTTTGTGTGATGCTGATGAAATAGTAAGACAATTACAAATATAAATGGAACATGACCTTTTTTATTCTAACATGTAATGAATCAGCTACATAAAAGAAAATTCTCATTTCGCGATTTGATTCAAACTTTATTCAAAAAATAACTAATCGCATTTTAATTTAAATCGGTTATAGGTAATAGTGCCGATTCTATTGTAAATCGCACTTAACAAATTTTAATCACATTACATCTCTTTCTTACAAACGTTATTGAGAAAGGATAAAACATATTGAAAGATGTCAAATTAGTCTTTGCTTTGCCGTTTTCATTTGCGGGTAAATATACGTAACCAATTTTGATGGTGAATAAATTTACGTTGAAAACAAGCATTGGACTAATTTGACACGACCAAATTACATCCGTTTCTTATATTCTTCGTTAGAAAAAGATATAGTGAAACTAAATAAGTTTAGTGTTTCACAACAGAAACAGCAACATTGTCTATTAAAATCATTATTATTTTAAAAACGATAAAATATTACGTACCAAAAAGCTTCGGACCCCCACTGTTCCACGGTATCGATTGCAAATGACATAAAAAGATAATTTAGTCCAATCGATGCGTATTCAAATTTTCCGCACCGTCCACAGCTGAAATTTTTATAATTAATAATGCTGCTCATTATTTTGTTTAGGCATTAGATTAAAAGCTCAAACTGCTGGTGGAACAAGTAATAATACGAAAACAACCTTTACCATTCATAGCTCTACAAAAGTTAAAATTCAGTTTATTGACATCACAGCTATGCAACAACAAATAAAAACAAACAAATTCAATAATGCTGCGACTACACTGAGTGCACCAAAGTCAAAGTCAAAGTCAAAGCCATTTATTCAATTTAGGCCCTAGTAGGGCACTTATGAAGGTCAAAGGCCGGCTGACTGGATTAAGTGTCAGTCCATACTATATAGCAGAATGCGCTTTTTGTTTCGTTCTTGCAATACTTTGCTCATCATCATCCCGCTCGGTTTTCTCATTTGGGGACTCCGCAATTTTGTGTGCATTTTTTATCCCTTCTGTGTTTCATACTCATTTATCTCTTCAAAAAATCTTTCAATCTCTTCTTCAGTCTCTTTCACGGACCAAATCTAAAGGCACGTTTTTTTCATACATTGTGTTTTTTTTTATGTAGAATTGACCTGAAAGTCTGGTGGTTTTACATCCTTATGTATAAATCGGCGAGCACTGAGGGCTCGCAACCGGGAAAAAAAGGAATTTGGAAGGTTAATTTTAGCACAAAAAGTTTGATATTATTTTTGCTATTTCAGACTTAACATAACGAAAAGATGCCATCTCAATTTACCACCTTGTGTACTAGAATTCAAGATAGAGAACATTATTAAAGATCTGATTAAGAATTAAACATTCAGTACAGTACAGGTTAACCCGTTGGTTCTCGGGGACACGCGTCCTCTTATAACAATTGATGTCATTTTTATATTTTTAACCGCGAGCCAAGCGATCGAAGCATGTAATTATCACCAACTTTGTTGGTATCATCAGTTTGACAACGTGTAGTATTATTACTTGATCATCAATCATCCAAATCTCATTGAACCTTTTTTACGAACACGTTTACTTTTCATGGCCATAAAATGAATAATAAATGAATACTTATTTCGAGTGATAGAATTTAAAGCACCACCATAATGTGAATGGGCCCTTTTTAGGGGAAATTTAAGAAAGCTATCATCGAACGTATTGGGATGAGGTGGAACGTAAAAGACGGATTTTACGATTGTCACGGCGAAAATATCACTTTTAGCGAAAATATTGCTTGAATTCAGGTGCGAATGGAGATAAACTAGAGGGATCAGAATTATATTGCTTAGATTAAATACATAGGTATCTATTATATTTAGTATCTATTATTATTTGGGTTATGTGACTATTTCAAGTCTTTCCAGAGCTTGTATCACTGCGACCAGACTAGATCTATTGTGATCACCACGTTCATTAATTTCAATGCCTACTCAGAGTTAATAATCCAACGCACAGGTTACCAGAGATGAGTCTCTGACGCTTAGAGAAGTCATGACTGAGCGTATAAGCTTGAACCTAAAGCAGTCTCCTAGATCGGAGTGGAGCTAATCAGGTAAATTTGGTTATCTATAAAATTAAGCGGTTATTTACGCCATAGTGAATAGACATCACCATGCAACGTCATTTTCAGCCATTTACCATTTTTTTCTTGGTCACATAAAACTATCTTTGAACGGGCGTAGCTCCAAAACGCAATTACATTGTATTTTTTTTACAATGACCTTGTTACAACTAGCATTTACATTATCGTTTTTTTTTGTAGCGATAACTAGTTTTTCAGGCGCCATATTTAGATAACGCAACCACTTAGCGTAGACAGACCGATATATTTGGCATCAGAGAGGTGACTTTTATCCCATGAACCCTGGTTCAGCTATTTACCTTATCGTTACCAAAGGAGATTGACCAGATTTGGGCCCACTATTGTGTCATCGAGTGTCTTAATCAAATATGATTCAAAAATCAAGTCTTATTTTATTATGTTCACTCACAAAATATTGATATTTTTCTAACCCGAGGATTAAAAACAGAATTAATAATATATTCGCTTGAATTCCTTTACACTTCCGCACCACAGATATCTGAAACCGTACGCAATACGGATCACAGTTTTATTCATATCGAATGTTGCCAGGTGTTAAATTAGGTTTATCGTAGTTAAAAATGCGCTACATAAATAGTTTTTTTCTGTTGAATAACGCTAGTAATTATGAAACGAGATTACGAGAGTGATATTAGATATATTCGTCGGTTAATGCAGCAGAAATGCCAAATACCTACACATATTATTTTTATTGACATTAAATAATAATTGTGTTTGATGACAATGATTATTTTCCCAACAGTATATTATGATTAAAATAATAGAAACAAGTAACATAAGATAATTTCTTAAAAGTATTAATTTATTTTATGAAAAATATAATCTTCTTAGTTTTATGTTTGGCAACCAAATCGTTTTACGGGGACTTATTTTTGCCAGTGTCGAGTTATATTATAAAAAGGTAAGTTTGGCAACTAAATCTTTTTTATGAGGACTTATTTTTGCCAGTGTCGAGTTATATTATAAATAGGTAAGTTTGACAACCAAATCTTTTTATGAGGACTTATTTTTGCCAGTGTCGAGTTATATTTTTAATAGGTAAGTTTGGCAACGAAATCTTATTTATGAGGACTTATTTTTGCTAGTGCCAGGTTATATTCTAGTTCTAGTTACAAAATAAAACATTCTCATATAGTCCGCACTATCAGTCACCGTCCATAACAGACATATTTTAGTAAAATAGTTGTCATTGTACTACTACTTCTCACGGACCTTTTGAGACAACTTGAAAACTCACAATATGCATAATTCGTTTCACTTCACTAGTGCACATAGATTTATCTATATTGGATAAAACTCCACTGATAATATGCAATAAACCTCAAAATACATTTATGGAATTTGGAATTTATGGAAATAAAACGAAAACGCTACGTGACTTTGCAAGTTCCCGCCAAAAAGTCTAGCATACCTATGTTACGCGAAACATTAAAATAAACACAATTGGTTTTTTTGTGGCATTACTGACTTACTACTTCTAAACCATTGAACTACTAAAACAAAGTATGTAAATAACCATTTTTTTGCATTTAATAACCTTAAATTCTGCATCAGAAAAAAGAAAAATACTCGTAAACCCGGGTCAGAAAATTAAAACTGTTTACTGATTATGAAAATATAGTATTTTATCTACAAAATAAAAAATAAATCATTGTGACACAAAAAAAATCGAAGTGGGCCCAACTCCCCTTAGAAAACGGTCATTCTCTTTTGGTTGTGACCTCCTACGATGCAGATAGTATCTAGAAAGAAAAACTTTGAGATGTTTTCTACATTGTTGTGACCTAGGGCAAGTGACTAATAGATTATCCTTGTCTAGGGTCCTTCAAGGATAATATATACCATTTTATGAGCTAGCTAGTAACACATACGACCTCATAGTGTCCGCTATCTCTAAAAGGTTTTGTTAGATAATAAGCAGAAATGAACTCTATTTTAAAGTAGTTACAGTCATTAGTGTGTTGGGGTTAGTTTTCAGGGTCACTAAAGCCTTCTCTAACATTAGAAGCTTAGTGCTATTTTACTGGTTTGGCAACTTTCCTAAAATTATGAAGTTTAATTTGGCCGTAGCAAGCAACATTTCTTTTTATTATGCTTGGTTTTTTTAATTTTATTTCTTCGAAAAGTTCTATTTACTGCGCTAGAATGACTTCAAGTAAGTACGTACCTACTCGTTTTTTTTATACGACTATGTCGGTAAACAAGCTTACGGCCCGCCTGATGGTAAGCGGTTACCGTAGCCATATGGATGCTTGCAACACACGAAGCATCGCTCACGCGTTACCGACCTTTCCCCCCTCCCCTATGAGCTCTGGCGACCTTACTCACGCGCAGGAACACAACTTCACACAACATAAAGTTATTTGGCTGCGGTATTCTGTAAGGTGGAGGTACTTCCCCAGTCGAGCTGCTCTTTGAGCGAATAAACGCTACGCTCTACCTCTCTTCAAATTATTGTTCCATTTTATAAATTAAAACCAATGCCCATCTCTTACTCCTCTTACTAAAGTTGTCGAGATCTATGAGGCCCGTTTTGTCAAGAGGGTGTCTCTTCTTGTCGCAATATGTTTGTCTCTTTTTGATACATTGATGAACATGTGCTGTCAAAACGGGCCTATTAGATCTCGCCTACTTAAAAATAACCTCTTTACTAAATTATGGACTTTACTTTGTTGAATACAATAGCGAAAAATATCTATTAGCTTTTGACACCGCGGTTGATCACTCTTTCCAGAGGGATTATTTTGCAGAAATAACTGTATCGTCTGTTTTATTTCTGGGAAGAATATAATGTTAAATGTATAAAATGTATGTCTGTAAAGATGAAATAAATAAATAATAATAATAATATATCAAAATCCTATGAGCTTAATCCGTTTTTTCTCGCAAGGGACGCGCGTCCTATTATAACAATTGATGTCATTGTTATATTTTTAACCTTAAGCCAAGGAATGATTAAGCATGAAGATCCACATAAACGTTGACGTTATATTAGTAGAATACGTACAATTTCATATTGCTGAATTACTGAATTTTCATGAAAACAAAGATGCCTAAGTATGGCCGGCATCGACACTTTTGAAACTGGCTTTTGTAAAACACGCGAAAGAGTAAGATCCTACTTATACTAGTGACTCTGTGAGCTGCAGACAGAATTTTTTAGGGTCGGCAACGCGCGAGTGATACCCCTGGTGTTGCAAGTGTCCATAGGCTACGGTAACCGCTTACCATCAGGCGGGCCGTATGCTTGTTTGCCACCTTAGTGGTATAAAAAAAAACCCTACCTGCGGGTAAATAACTAAGTATTTTACCATAGTCTTGAGTTTAAATGAACTCATATCTACGAAAATTTTTAACTTAGTTCGTTTAACAACCGTTCATCTAAGAAATTGATCGTCAAAAATAAAATTAAACGAGCAAATTATTTACTTGCATAAAATCTGTCGTAAAATCAAATTTTTACACAACTCAAAAGTTTAAGTCACAGATGGTGCGTAAAAATGTCAGAGACGTCCTTTTCCCAGGGAGTTTTATGGGCTAAGATTACAGTGCTGAGAGTCAAGTCTCATAAAAATACCCTGAGATTTATAGGTCCCTTGCGAGAAAAAGTCCAATAGCTTTTACGAGATTTAAGCTTTGTTCATAGTAATACATAGTACGTGAAATATTATGACAAATTGTCTGCAATAATCGGGTATACACTCTTTATTTTAGCTAGTTACGTCACTGGCTTTATGGGCCTAAGAATTGTAAGGGTGCTACGCTTTTAGCTGATAAATTATTACTGGAATGAGGTCTTGGCTGTGAATTGGCCCAGTATTACTCATATTTTCAATTTTCCACAAAACATTTTTTAAGGCGATGATAGCTTAGTGGTAGTGACGTCGGATACCGAGACGAAGGTCCCGTGTTCGAATCCTACAATGAGCTTGAGTTTTCCGTGAAGGAAAACATGGTGAGGAAACCATAGCACGGTGGTAGGGTTCTTTGAAGTACCCTTCTGGCTGGCTACCATCCTCAAGTTGAAAATCTGTCGCTAAGCACCTATCGGTGTGTTCCGATAGCTGCACTTGAGAGCCAGTTCCTTCTAGGATTTGTGTGCTTACCACCTTCAGCCACATCATCACTTACCATGGTGAGATTGTGGTCAAACATAGGCCTATAATCAGTAAAAAAAAACTAAAACATTGTTTATTTAATATGTACCTAAGAAATGGCAGTGGCGGTGGCCCTTTCTTCTTATTACTTACCCATTTTGACCAAACACCACATTTATTACAATTGTCCAACATATCAGAATAAATAAAATATAAAATGAAAATAAAAATACACCATAAAAAAACCCATGACTCGAACTATTTCGCGGATAGCTATAAAGCGGAGCATCGATCACGCGCCATAAACAGACCCATGTGGCGCAGTGTGACGTCATGGACCCAACAAATAAAACTTGCAATAAACTTGGAGGTTGGTGTAAAAACTGGCATTTATTGTTTT
This sequence comes from Polyploca ridens, assembly GCA_951394255.1. NCBI lineage: Eukaryota > Metazoa > Arthropoda > Insecta > Lepidoptera > Drepanidae > Polyploca > Polyploca ridens. Next base: position 15,202,906 of record OX596254.1, on the reverse strand, counting down.
CTGCGCATCTGTATAAGGTACCACAAATACATACGAGTATTATAAATCGCTGCGATCACCACAAATAAGGTCATAAACATAGAGATATAATATGAATAGAGCGACTGTTAAGAGTATGTGCCGTAAGCACGGGGGAAACGCTGTCTTGAAACGAACTGCGCATTCATAGTTGACTAAATACATTATAATATAATGAATGCCAATTTCTAGTTTTTTATTATTATTTACCGAGCCGAGAACAAATGACAAGAAACTCATCGATTTTTTTTTTGACAGTAAATCACTCGTGTAAGATATATCTATGAATGCATCTGTAGATCTACAAACTTATCTGGCCCGGTGAGAGAGGCGCTGTTATCGCATTTGGTGAAGTAAACAACCAATGGCGAATGGCAGGAAAATTGGCATTTCAAACGGCGATGGCGCGCCATATGGCGTTCCTGTTTTGGTCACCGGGTTAGATAAGTTTTAATTGCTCACGCTTTTAGGTAATGTTGATTACGCTATTACTCTATTTATATTCTTACTCTATGGTCATACCTAATCAGAAAAGCGCTTGTTGGTAAATGAATAGGTATTTCATAATTAAATCGGCTCAGCACTTAATTTCTAATTGCCAGATAAGGAAAGTCTGCATGTCTATTTGAAATAAGATTTTTTGTAAACATTTATCCGAGGTTTATCTATCGATTGAAAAAGCCAAAAGAATAAACGCTTGTGTCGTTGTCGACTGGTTAAAATCAACGTTTTCAAAACCGCGTATTCAAATGCCGCGATTAACAGCGTAACCCTGAAATGGCCTTTAATCTTTCAAAGGTCACACCACACACCACCGACACACCGAAGCGTTCGCCGAAATGTGACATTAATTTTGACAAATACATGTAACCAAAGATTTTCATACGGCATCGTGACGTTTTAAATTCTTTGCATGTAACGTAGCTTCATCTTTGTTTTATTGGGAATATTTTTTTAACAGCTTTTATTCAGTTTCATTTGTCCCGTGTCTGTAATCGAATCTTGCAAGTAAAGTTTGACTCACTTCCCTGTTTCCGATTGAGTTGAAATTTTGCATGCATATGTAAATCAGATGACAATGCAATATTATTATGAAATAAATGGAGCTGATCTGATGATGGAGCCGTAAACTCTGTAATAAAACGACGCAACCCCATCGAGTTTGGGCTCGTATGATTCGTCTTGACAAGAACTGTGGTTAGTCTGATGATTTAGTTTGTTGACTATTATATAAAATAGTTTGTTTGAAAAAAAAAAAAACAATATTCTTTTTTAATTGCAGTTAGTCACTGGCTACCAGATTCTATTTTTTTTTTATAAATGTATTACGTTGTTTTCAGTAGGTATCTAATATTATAGTAGATGTAATTAAATATTACTAAAACCATACGTTAACTCCTTATCAATAAATAACGGAGATTTATAAATGTTAAAGTTCTTTAACATTTTGAATGCAAAATGAAAACAAACGTGATACGCAAAATTACTTCACATAGGCGTCTGAAAATAAATAAATAAATATCCTGGGACATTCCTCACACACGGCTCTAATCCCAAACTGCAGAGCTTGTACTATGTAAACCAGATAACTGATATAATACATAACTTTTTGTTTGTAAATACATACTTAATATACATAATTACACCCAGACTCAGGACATACAGATATGTTCATGCACACAAATGCATGTCCTGTGTGGGAATCGAACCCACGACCTGCGGTGCGATTGGTGGAATCTTAACCAGAGTCTTAACCAACCGCGCCAACTGGCCCGTCAAATTGACTTACCGCCGGTTGCTAGAAAGCAAAATTATCGAAAAATTACGTAACATGCTGTCAATTTCCAGTCAATCGTGTTTTGGGTTGCTGAAAGAGGCAAATAACAATCTGTCAACAGTTTGTTATTCCAAGTGTCAAATCTCCAATTATTCGTCAATTATCGCATTTTTAGGTTTCTGAAAGCTAATTCTCATGTCAACGCCTTGTCACATTGTCAGTTAGCTAATTGGAGATAATGGACCAATTATTCGAGAATTAAAGTGTTTGTTGTGATAAATAATAGGTTTTAAAGCAGTTCAATATAAAAACTGAATATAAAATTAATTTTAAACCTTAAATTAAGTACTTTTTTGCATGAAAAGCTATTTTAAAATGCAATAAACGACCTATTGAACTTGCCAGGGTCATCTTGGTTGATATGAAATAAAATGGCTGGAATAACCAACATGACACTGGCTGCTTTGTAAGCCATAATATGTGTTTGGTTATATTGTCAAAATAAGATAAAGATTTTTTTGAATTGGATGAATAATTGAAAATAAGACTAGGCTGTATGGCTTTTGACTTTATGACCTTTGCCAGCCTTTTGGCGAATATCATAAACAACAACAACGACAATGAAAGGGACAGTGCTACGCGAGAGACAGAAACAAAACACAAAGGAGTGAATGAAAGTGAATGAAATAAATAAATCATCCGTTGAAAATCAATTAGATAATTTATCTTTGTTTTTCTTTTCAGCAACTCAAAGGCTGTCAACAGATTGCTAATTATGACGGTTTGTCACCTGATTTGACATTTCATACACGTTCTAGCAACCCGCGGTTAATGAATTAAAAATTCAGCTTTATTATTTAAATGTCAAATGTATTAAACTTTCATGAAACCTTTAATACCTTAGCACAAAATAAAATAAACATTATGTCATACCTAAATTACAATAAATAAGAGATGTTAAGTATAATATAAACCGCTAAGCTGACCCACGCCCTAATCGGGGTAACATTCAGTAAAAGAAAATAATAATATGTTAATACTATGCATATTCTTTGAACATAGGTATTTTCAACTCGCCTGGGGAATTCATCTGCGAATTAATTTGTTTCCAAGGTTTATTCTTTGGTGTATTAAAATTGGTCCTCGAGATTCAAAAAATGCCAGTCGTTATTTAAGTTTCGATTAAAATATAAATTAGAATGCGAGTGCGTACAGAGTTACAAAATTGGTTATTAGCTTGCTTTAGTTGCTAATCTAGAAAAAAAAAATTTGTTCAGTACATAATCGTAAAATCAAAGACTTTTTTTTAAATCTTATTTATTTTTAAAAGGAGTTTTGTCACATAGTGACTCTGTCATCCCCGTAAGTCTTAACACAAAAATATAAAAGAAAAAATTGGTAAAAAAAAACAATAATCAAAGACTTGTAAAATATTTCTTCTTTGAACCAAATCTCGTCCAACCTGACTTAGCATTCATTGCCTATGAAGTAAACCAACATTAAGTTGTTCAAATCCACCACTTTGTAAGCCACGAAGCGTCATTTCTTTGATCTAGGGCTCATCTCAAGTGCCAAGATCTTTCCGTGACACTGACATTCTAAGATTCCAGACCGACCTCGCAAGGTCTGTCGTTTGTTATGTATGTGGCACTTAGATACCTCAAAATAGATTGGCTGAGAAGGACGTTAAAGGACGCTAGAAATCGAGCAATAACTCAGATTGTTCTTGGCAGTTGGCTATATTAATCCTTAAACAAATTTGTCTCTGTAAAGTTAGAGTCTAACACGATTTTACGGGGTTTTCGATTTAGGCTAGAAATATTATTTGTGCCTCAGTCCAAATTTATTTAAGTTTTTACCCCAAATTAGGCAAAAACGCAATTTGTATGCATATGTGTTTCCTGATACCTACATCCTAGATGTCTTCAAGGCCAGAAAGAATATGTCTATTGCCAGAAAAATCTAGGCAAGTGCGCTACATCCTTGGCCTCGTTATAACCCCCTCGGGCCGGGGTCAGTCGATGGCCTAATGCAAGCCCATTTTACATTCATAAAGATTAGGCAACTACAACTTTCTCTAATGTGTAAATTACCTGGTATCTCATCGTGATCGCTTGTAGAAGGTGAAATATGTAAAAAACATCGATTCGAGAGCAAACCTTCTGTGTGTATCGATTAAGTGTCACTTTTATTCGGCGCTTTAACTTCCGTCATTATATGGATCAATCTGCTTAGTAAGCGTGTGTATTTTGTCTCGCCACTTTATTACTGCAGTAAAATGTTATTCGTTTCTTTTCGGATTGCCTTTCTTCTTAGATTTTTCCCTAATTTTATTTCAACTTTGATGTTGTTGAGAGCAACATTCACATTTTCAATAATAAGTCTCATTATGAGCAGCTAAAGTGTTTCCATAATCATCATGAAAATAAAAACCACGTGCAAGTGTCCCAGAACCTACTTAACCCCGCTCTGGAACGCTATTTCCTGAAGGAAATTGACAGTGTCTTCGCCACCAATCTGGGAAAAGTTCCTTTAACGAGAAAATATCTAGGAAAGGTTTCTAGTTTGTGTCTTGTCACGCACGCTCACGTAAAATCGTTTCATTTTGTTCCTTTTTCAAAAGTGAAGCAAGAAAATTCTTATTCTTATTTTAAAGTTTATCTAGTGTCGTCGTGTAAATTGGTTTCAAAGTGTTTGAATTCAATTACAGTAAGAACTTCTTCCTTGTTTTAATTATCTTCTCTTCATTTCCTGGCCGTAATTTCTTAAAAAAGCAGGGTTTTAAAAGACAATTCATCACACTAATCCTGGGTTCGTAGTAAGTGAAATTGATTTGGAATCCGAAGCTTAAGATTCGCATTCAACCTTTTTTAACGGCTCCTGAATATTTTATTAGCACTTACCCATGTCTGTAGATTAATAATGTGTGGATGGGTTTTTGAATGAATTGAAGGTTTGTGGGGTCGAATGATATATCGACTTGTTATTACTTACTTCGTGCCTTAGTAAAACCTTGGTTTACTTTATTTATTACTAGGTTGTATATTATGCTGTCTTACAAAAATTAAAGAACTAAATTAGTTTTTATTAATATCCATTTTGAAAGGGCTTCGGAGTCAAAGAAAGTTATATTTTACATAGGATTTAAAACATTTGTACAATTACATAAATTCAACTGCGTACAATTACATTTTACACTATTTTGATAAATAGATTCTTTCTCATATTTTTCTTGGGTAACTTTATTTTAACAAAAGTATCAGCGAAGATGCACTCGTGGTGTAGCATGATTAGCCGTTCTTAATCTATCGTTAATATACGCCTGTCGTGGTCGGTACCTGGATGGGTGACCGACTAGTGGTATTTCAAATCGAGCGTTTCCGTGCTTTGGAAGGCACGTAAAGCCGTTGGTCCCGGTTATTCCTTAATTGTGTAAAGTTTCTTGCCAGAGACTTCTCAGTTTAAGTGTATTCCGAACCGGTGGTAAATTCAACTGTATATACCTATGTAACGTTCATAAATGCCTTACTAGGGCCAAAACTGAATAAATGACTTTTTGTTTTTTATTTTTTTATTTTTTTGTGATTGTCGTTAAGCTAGTTGGATGCCTCCTAGGCGGATTGAAAAATTCCAACAGTAGGTTGACCACTAGCCTACCTCCACCGATCTGCAGTGGGCACTCGTGGTGGATTATTGCCCATTCCCTTTCACCTTCATTTGTGAAAGGAGGCCTGTGCTCAGCAGTGGGACATTATAGGCTGATGATGATGATCATCGAAGTCGAATGTAATGAATAAAGTCAATTAACATACATTTATTTTGTTACAGGTTCATACTGACACCACATAACCGAAAAGCAATGGAACGTCCATGCGACAAACGCAAGTCCACATCAAACTCCAAGAGAAGAAACGCCTAAACACAGTCCTCAGCATATGGTCTAAATGCCTTATTCAAAAGAAGTGTGCGCTGCTTCTCGCATGCGCCGACTATGTTTGACTCGACCAAAGGGGCATTGCTCATAGCACCATACCTGTCTAACAGTTCCTGTTGGCTAAATGGAAAGGGCTGGCCTTCGACCTTCCCTGCACCAAGTGACATTTTGAAAGCATTCTTCATATTTGCTCTGTCGATGGCAATTGTTTTCGGGAATCTAGTGCTGATCTGTGTGCTTAATAATCGGAGATACATCAAGTATATTGATAATCAGGTAAGTACGGCCAGTAAATTGACGGGCCAGTTGGCGCAGTTGGTTAAGGTTCACCTTACGCGCCGCAGGTCGTGGGTTCGATTCCCACACAGGACATGCATTTGTGTGCATGAACATGTCTGTATGTCCTGAGTCTGGGTGTAATTATGTATATTAAGTATGTATTTACAAACAAAAATTAGTATATGTATTATATCAGTTATCTGGTTTCCATAGTACAAGCTCTGCTTAGTTTGGGATCAGATGACCGTGTATGAAGAAATGTCCCAGGATATTTATTTATTTATTTATTTAAAGTAAAGTTAAGGGTGTGGTCAGTCGAGTTGCTCTTTACCTCGCTTAAAAGTAAAATTATGAAAAGTCATCACGATAGAGTGATCATTATTAGTTTAGCACGTATTTCAATATCTGGTCTAAATTATTGATAGAAATCTAGTAATTGCGATAGTGCTACATGGATCTCTCTCTCTGTAGTCGTTCCCTCATGTCTGAGGATCGTGGTCAGCATCGGGTTTGCTTCTAGAGCGGATGATCTACCTCCACCGGTTTCTGTCCAACGCGTCCCTTACGACCGTGTAAAACTTGGAGGACGATGAGTCTTTTACTTGATCGGACCATCTAGTTGGTGCTACATGGATATATTATAATAATAAAACCATAATTCAAAGCCAGCATTATACTTTGTGTCAATACTCTCAATAATTTAACTTTGATAATAAAAACGAACTTATCAGCCTGATCTACAGGTTGAGTGCATATGCTTGAAAAGTACACAGATCTTCAAATGTCATCTACTAATATATCTATATTTTATTATGTCTCAATATTTGCAGCCAAGATACCTCCTAACCTCGCTGGCTCTGAACGATTTGTTCACTGGGATCTTAATAGCCCCAGTGGCTCTCCTGCCGGCCCTTTACAAGTGTTGGCCCTACGGCGAGATATTCTGTCAGATTCAGGTGAGTTTGATGAGCTATTATGAATGATTTAACTATACTGTGTCGTCGTTACTTTTTGATTTACTTTTCTGTTGTTTTACATTATATGTATGTTAAGTTTAGTCGTAGATCAAATGAAGTTAGTTTAGGTAAGTTTTTTTAAATAACGTGATACATATTTGGTAATGTAGATAAATTATTAGGTCTTCTAAGTAGTCAAATAATAATCAATATAAGTATTTTAGGGCTAAAAATTGAGTTATTAAATGAAATATATGGTGTTGACGAGATTATAGTGGTTGGCTCCAAAAGTAATAATAAGGTTAAAATTGCTAATTGACGACCAACATCAATAATCATTAATTAAAATGAACCATTTTATAGTTATTCTCAAATTTTATTCATTCATTTTCTAGCATGTTATTTGAACAATGTAAAACTTTGTCATTCATTACTCATCTCAGACCTGGTGTCTGTCACAATTCAGTTGATGTTTCTTGTGTATATTGTACTTAAAATTTGTAATGTTTTGTGAGGAAAATCAATTATATTATTATTATATTATTAAATTATATTTATAATAATTAGCATTCTAATCTTCTTCATTATTTACTTGAATAATCATTAATCTACAAAAAGCAATCACTATTATTTTCAATATTATGAAAGTTTTTGTTTTGTTAATATTACAATGTTCACCTCCAAGGTTCAGCCAAGGTGCCTTTAAACTCATAGCTTCTAGATACGTTCTCTTAACATTTACATTTGTATTATTATTACTAATGTCTTGAAATCTGTGTTAAAATCTGAATATTAGTCTCGTCTTTTCACTAGACTAGAATTCTACAGTGAATTCTATTGTTTAACTTTGAAATTACGAGTTTGTCTGCGATACATAAAGCTAAATTAAAAGCATAATTTTTTAAGCGAATAAAACCTTTACGAATCTTGGGTTGTCGGTACAATTTAAATATAAAGTAATTTATTTATTTAATTTGGATATCCAACAAAGAATACAGTTCACATTCAAATAACAATAATCACAGTTTATATACCTAGTGCTTCTTTAATTACAGGACATCACAGAAAGCACAAACAGATAACACAAAAAAATACAATAATAATAAATACAATAATGACAAAAAGAAACAATTAAAATTCAAATTAATTTAAGCTTGTTTTGAAAAGATTGTAATTGCTGAGATTGTAAAACAATCTTTTGAACCGGTATTAGAGTCAAACTATAAGTACAACCTACACTACATGTATTGGTCTATTATTCTGATTTGCATTTATTTGTCGATTACAAAATATAATAATTTAATAAGAGACTAAAGAAGCCGAATATAAACAATTCTAAAAGTCAATTTAGAAATTGCTAAAAGCACCTTTGTTCCTGACTGATATGGCGTACGCCCCGGGCAGAAGGAAAGTGCGACGCCATGTATTTTAATAATCCAGAAAAAAGCCTGTTGATTTCATAGAATATCTACAGTTTCATCTGTTAATATTTTATATTACATCTTTGAAATAAACAAAATACCTGCGCGAAATAAATCCAACTCGAAGAATGTTAAAGCGTAAAAATTGTAAAATTAATTTCCCATCAAAATTTCAAGAGAGTTGTTTAATCCTGTTAGAGCTAGGCGAAGCTGCGAAGTCCCTGCGAACTTTATTTTAAACAAGATACTGGGAGAAAATGAGCAAAGTTGCTACTCGGTAAAAGTTCACAATTTGAGTTGAAAGGTAATCGTTTGTTAAAGATAAATGCTTGTCAACATTGTAAATAAAACGAACCAATCAACTATTGTAATAAAGTTTTTAGGCGATAATAGTTTATTGAGCTTTCGACGAGAAAAATATATAAAAAATAACCAAGTAAAAACTGAAAGTATAACAAAACGTTGCCAATCAGTTACCCTAGTTCCTAATATTTTGGTTACTACTGTAAATGTTATTGAATTAAATTAAAAAGAAAGACAATTTTAAAATCTATTCCTGAAATTATACCTCTTTTTTGAACCGCTCTTATTTTATCGAATGTTTAGCAATAGTAACAAAAAAGGCGGTGCGCGTGCAATAAATATTAAATACAATAGATACATTATTGTTTTCTTTTGTAAAAAAGTTAAGAGCGAGTTTATATTGCATTGTCATCCAGTTCTAAGCTATGTTTAAAGTTTTAAGTCTTTAGGAAGTCTGGTTCTTTACGAAGTTATGTTCCATTTAGAGAAGAAAGCAAGTAACTTAAATCTTGCTTTCTTCTATAATAATTTAGTGTTTATTAGTTTTTTATTATCTTCAAAGACTTAATAATTAAAGCTACATCGGTTTCAATATTACGTTCAAAATGCGTAACAGTCCACGTAAACAACATCACTCACCAAAACTCCACAGAATTTATATCAAACAACGAAGATCCTTAGCTCATTGTTACACCACAAAGTCTTTGTACAAGAACAAATTTTGCGGATAAATGAGTAATTGTTGGCGACCCAGCCAGGCGTCAATCCACGAACAATAAAATTACTTTAACTTTAACAAAGTTACATAATGCGGTATCGACTAATGGTTTACAGTGACCGAGCATAAAGCCCAAGTTGGGGCTAACTTATGTCAGCCTTCGGGTGCTTTCGGGTGGATTCGTGTTGACTCGTAATTTTTCCTCTTTAGTATTTTGTTGATCAAGGACATTTGGATTCACAACATTTTCCCTATCTTCAACGTGACTTGTTTTCGGTGGATTTATTAGAGTTTTTATTGCAGGCGCTGCTGAGGGGGGCCATTAGTCAACAGAGTGCTGTTATTCTAGTGTGCATGGCAATTGATCGGTATTTGTATTTGTTGCACCCGAATACTTATCACAAGCATTCTAGTAAAAAGGTAAGTCAAATTATTTCAAAACAAAGTTTAGATATGACTACAAGTAACTATTGAAGATAATAATGAAACATGTGATGCAATAATTGAATTTCTTTCTTTTACAACCATGAGTTGGATTCTTGTTGGTGTAGCCTCTACTTTTTTCAATTCTAAAGCTGACAAATTGATAAGTTGCCACCTTTATTCTATGAAAATTATTAATAGCAAAGGATTGCCAATGTCCTGGTGAACTTTCCAAATTTAGAAGGCATTTATACTGAGGCTTATACAGAATGCGGTGGTTCTGTTAGGCTACGATTTTTAAATCTTTCAACCCGAGTTTGTTTTGATGTTATGAAATAGAACGTATGACTTCTCCTATACCTTTTTATTATTATTCTTATTTTTTACTTCTTTTACCTTCTTGTACGACAAAATATCTACTTTTACGTTGACTTAATCCTCGTAGATTATCCTTGGTGTTTATCTTCTTCTTCTATTTTCTGTCTTTAGGGTTCGGGACCCTATTTCTAAGGGTCCACTGTCCTTCCTTCCATCCGTTATGGAACCCCTCGTGTGCGAGTCCGAGTCTCGCACTTGACCGGTTTTTTATGTATTGTATGAGAAGGCTACGAATATTGGCACCTTAATAATCTCCCTAGAGGGAGATACATTTATTATTCAATGATACAGTGGTGCTGATTCTGTTGTTTACAACTAAACTAATTTAGTCTCACTATGTGTCTTTCTAACAAAGAAGATACGAAAAGGATGTTAGAAATTTAGTCCTGACAAATTAGTCCAATGCTTGTTTTCTATATAAAAGTCGCCATCTATCGCGGTTACGTCTAAATACCCGCAAATTAAGACGGCAAAGACTAATTTGACAGCTTTAAATAATATGTTCTATCCTTTTTCAATAATGTTTGTAAGAAAGAGATGTGATGTGACTAAAATTAGTTTAGTGCGATTTACAACTGAATCGGCACCAGTATCTATCAAAAATATAAACTCAAGGCTAAAACTAATGAACTAAAAAAGAAATATTCATAACACGATATTAGGTAATAAAGCAAAGACAATAAATTGAAGAGTCAAATTCAAGTAGGCATTACATTTTCAAATAAACCCGTGTATTCGCTAAATCTGTTTTGCGAACACCTTTCTCGCTTTTGAAACCTTTGAGTGGCTTAAAAACTTTTGTATATGAGAGTCAAACCTTACTCAAACAAAAAGGATAAGCCGCATACATAATGTTGAGTTAACCATTGTTACCAACATTGGCTATGTTAAATAAATTAACCGACTGCAAAAAATGAGTGTTTTTATTTATGGCATATGTATATAAAAGGATTTCGCCAGTGGTTTTTTACTGACTAATGTTGTGGTTCTGGAAATCTTGTCCCTCTTACGCGGACAAAGCGGCGAGAAAGCTCTCAACCTGAAGCTCGTGAGGCGAAACGCTAGCACCTTATAAAGTTCTATTCTATGACGAATACTGGTATACTATAGTAAATTTATGAAGCTTATAATTTTTGACAAGATATCTTCGTCCAGTCCCTTTATATCTTTGACATTCATGACAACTTTTAGTAACCTCAGTAGTTACGGAATTGATTCAGTACAAATACCGAAATTAGAATCATTAAAGTTAGTATTTTTTCTCGTATTTATTTCATTTTCATTTTAAATGACACCTAATCTAGCTTTAGAATTTTCTAGTACGTGGGTGATACCTACTCAATTTTTGAAACAATGACACAAGCTTTTCAAAATTCATGAAGGTTTTATAAATAGTAGAAATTCATATAATATACGTACTTATTAATATTGATTTATACATCCCCCTTACTCATAAAGTGCTATTTAACTAATATACTGTTTATATGGTCACGTAAATAATGTCACATTATTTGACAATGCCAATAGAGTGACGTTATTTACGTGACCCTTTAAACAGTATATTAGTTAAATAACGTTTTATGAGTAAGGGGGTATAGTTCTAATTTAATTACCGGTTACTACATTGTTCCGCCACAAAATAAGAAATAGGTTTTACAAATAATAGTAAATATAAAAAAAAACTGACTTTTTTCGTATCTCCTATTATCATATAAAACTCAATGTCCGCTTTCATTAAAGTTATGTTTGCCTTGCAGGGTTGCGTGCTAGTCATAAGCATAACTTGGATACTATCAGTGTCACTATTTGCAATAATGGTACTACCACGATCAGGATATTACTTCAACTCAACTGGGCTGATGGCGTGCGATGTATTCCATTCCAGAGTTGCATTCAGGTAAGTATTTCAAAATACAAATATTTTTTTTATCATTTTGAATACGATTCAACAGCTGAGTATTCAATACTCATTGCGAAATGAATTTCGTTCGAATAATTTTAGTAAAAGTTCTATAATTACAATATTTTAGTTACATATTATGATTATTAAAGATATATAATTATGTAAGTTATTGATGCATACATATGTAAAAGAAAATTATTTGAAATAAAATGTTCTGTTATCTTTTGTCATAAATACATGTAATATTCATAAGAATATACTTACTCTCGGTTCATAATCTATTCAGATGTTTCCTGAATATTTCTTAGCGAATATAATAGAAAATCTATATTATTTTTCTAACGGTATACCATTTTTTCTTTGTTATTTTAACACAGGTTGTATTATAAAGAGCTTTTATACTAAAATTGTAATTAGTTCTTGCTTTGTAAATGTACGTATGCATAATACCCTCTTATTCATAAATGAAGTTATGAAACGTTGAATTGTTAAAATTCCGAAGTTTTTATCTGACACGTGACTTATGGTGATCGAAAGAGTGAGACGTAGGACTTAATACTGATTTAATGAATATGGGGGTTATTGGCCCTGATTCTGTTGTTCACAACTAAACTAATTTTAATGTCACTATGTCTCTTTCTAACAAAGAACATAAGAAAAGGATGTAAGAAATTTAGTCCTGTCAAATTAGTCCAATGCTTGTTTTCAATATTTTAGTCGCCATCTATCGCGGTTACGGCTAAATACATGCAAAATAAGACGGCAAAGATTAATTTGACAACTTAAAATATGTTCTATCCTTTTTCAATAATGTTCGTAAGAAAGAGATGAGATGTGATTAAAATTAGTTTAGTGCGATTTACAACAGAATCGGCACCAGTATCTATCACTTTGTTGTCCATCCGCCCGAATGGATTCGACCTAAATCTTTTTTACTCAGGAACGTGTGTATTACGTATTTTATACCAAATGCTATGATCTACAGTCTCTTGGATTTGTTAAAAAATCATTGGACTTCCCTTTGGTCTTTCATGAAATTTAGCAAAAAGCAAGGTCTCTTGAAAATTGTTAACAAAAAAAACATATATTTTTGCAGTTGGAGTGTTAGTTGCATAAGGGTCCGGTTTATTTTTTAAATGTGTATCTGTATTTTATAAGGATTTTATCTTGCTGCGCATACTACTTCCCAACGACAATGGCGTTGATGTACTGCTATGGATCTGGCTTCCATGTCAGCAAGACCCGGAGTAAATGTGACCCAGATCCTGCGAGACACAATGGGGTTCCAGCACCTTGCACCAAGACCTTACACGGAGAACATGAGGTTGTGGTAAGGAATCAATATTAACTTTGTGCTCGATCTTCCAATATGAAGATAACATTAATGTTTTAAACAATAGTTATCGGATAAACGTGAATACAAAGCCTATAAATATGGCAATGTCTGATGAAACAAACTTATGTCTAATCTTCGCGTGGCATGAGACGGAGATAGCGTGTTTCGCGGAACAAAAATGAACTAAGCGTTTCTTTTCTAAATAACTCGTAAAGTATAGAAAATGAAAATTCATTATTATTAGATCTATTGGAGTATCTTTGTGATTTTTTTCTATCGAGGAATTTTCATTCCATTATGTTTTTGTTCAGATAGAACCCTCGCGTATATAATGAAAATACCCATAAAAAAATTTTTTTTCATTTAAATACTATTTACTTGGGTAAATTTCAATTCTAAGATTGTTATTTTGCTTTATTAGATTGTTATCCATTGGTTCTCGCGATGGACGCGCGTCCTATAATAACAACTCATTGTTATTTTTTTAACCGCGAGCCAAAGTATTAAAATCTTTATTGATAATACGTTTTAATCATACCTCAGTGAACAATTAATTATCCAGGCAGCGTAATTTCTGCAAATAAACGTAATGAAAACCTTTCTCGTGAGTTAATTATATCAATTTACAAAATCAAATATTTTTCACTGTTATTATATTATTCATCATCATCAGCCTATAATGTCCCACTGCTGAGCACAGGCCTCCTTTCACAAATCAGGGTGAATGGGCAAATACTCCACCACGCGTGCCCACTGCGGGTTGGTTCCATTCTTAATCCGTTCTTAATCGATCGGCAAGTTATGCTACCACCGTCGTGGTCGGTACCTGGATAGGTGACCGCCTAGTGGTATTTCAAATCGAGCGTTTCCGTGCTTCGGAAGGCACACCAGTAGGTTGACCACTAGCCTACCTCCATCAACCCGCATTATATTATTACTCCAGAAAAAATTCTAATCATGTTACGAGTATTCATTATAGAAAAATAAAATATACAGTCAGATTTTATTAGATGAGTATTGTATTTTTAAATTAAAAAAAACAACTTACTTTCGAGAGTTTAGGTTTATCTATTCTACTGAAATTTCAATACCTTTTAAAGCTTAAAATATCTACATTTCTTGTTTTACTTAATTGGAAGCTCACAAAACAAAAGCTGAAGCTTTATGACATAAGAGAGTTGTGACTAAAACTTACGGTAGACGTGAATTTGAACACTTAGGTTCCTACTTCGAATTTATACTCATTTAGGCCTGAAATGGCTATACTAAATGTATACTATATTGGTATATTATATTGAATAATAGATGTTGTATAAACGATGACTCCACCGCCTTGGAAAACACTTTCATAGAACTTCAGTAAAATTAGTAAGTGCCTGAAAATTTTAATTGAACATATTGTGCTTTGATCTATGCGAGAAAGATATCAAAGTACAGTAGTACCCAACTGATATGGCTTACCAATGTACCTGCGCAGAAGATACTTTTTGTACATATTCAAAGCGCGGGAAATCGCTATTGGTCAGCAGTTGCCGCCATGTTAGCGCGCGCCGTGCGGATGGGCGTGACTTGCGAGTGAGAAGGAACTAACCGCTGCAGTGTATTATGAACCTTGTAGTAGTGATCTAAGGTTGATTGTAAGTTTTAAGCATTCTTTCGTTAATCATCGGGGCCATACTTTCTTTTCTGTGCGAACGAAGATTCACGACGCGCCTTATCAGTTGGGTAATACTGTAATTATAATTACCAAATTAATCCAATTGGGCCATAATCAGCATGAAGAAACTTTCGATTGTACAATATACCGTAATATTTTCATTCAGTATCACTTAGACACATTTTTCCAACTTCTCATACGTATAACTTACTAATAACATCTCCTTCACCACCTTTCGCGAAAACTATCTCACCAATATCTTCATTATTAATAACAGCCATTATATCTTTCAATAGATCCAAGCACCCGTGAGACCCCATAGCGTGAGCACGTCGCGGACAATGGCTGCCATGTCATTAGGTTTCATCGTTATGGTCACGCCAGCCACCATTCAAGAAGTGGTCGCTGCGTGTACTGGCTGCAAGGTACGGGTTTTCATTTATTTTAGGATAAAGATTATCTTGCAGACTATTTTTAATCTGTATGAAATTTGACTCTGAAATCGAACGAATTTACATTAGAAAACAAATAATATTACTTGTATTCTGGTTGAGCATTACTAGATGCTGCACTTAGAAAACCTTTTAATTAGATCTGATAATTCTGTAATTTACCGAATCAAGCAGTGATCGTTTCTAGAGAGGTAACGATAATTAGGAATTTAATTTATGTCCAGTTTTATGTTATTGACACAAAAAAGTCATTGATTTAATTATGGATTTTTCTAACAGGTTCCACCGTCATTAGACTTCATAGTTACCTGGCTGGCGTTGAGCAACAGCTTCTGGAATCCATTCCTCTACTGGCTACTGAACAGTCACTTCAGAAGAATCAGTCATGAACTTGTACAGTACTATGTATGTGTTTCAGAGAACTTCAGTAATTTTGGGTTAATAATTTAATGCAAAAATATTTATTTATATTTAGTACCTCTTGACCAAATAATCTTCTTAAATAGTTTTAAAGTAGGCAAATTATTACATTGAAAATTACATCTTATAGTAGATAAAAAAAAATAAAAGAATTTCATCCACAGGTATGCTGTCGAAGACCAAAGTCATATCCCACCTACGAGAAACCAACAGGATGCTGTGGTTCTCCTGTCACCTCGGATGGTTTACACTCTAAAGGAGAGTTTGAAGGCCTTGGAGAAAAATATTGGGGCGAAATATTAGAACGTACAGTCTCGTCAACTTCACTACATGCCATTCAGAAAGCTTGTCATAGAGACCCACTAAGATGTTCAGGTTCATTCAAAGGATGTCCCAGTAGCTCTTGTAAACAAGACCCGAGGTTTTTTGAAGGCTATGGACCAACAGATTACAGACATCTCGACAGATCAGCTTTTCAAATAGAATCCTGTTCTCGGCAGTGTAAATTAAAGAATTCAGATATTTGTCTGTTCAGACCTAACACAGCTCTAGAGTGTGGTCGATCTAGGTCGAATTTGAGTTTAGATGAAAGTAACTTCAACAAATCGTGTAACGGCAGGCATCCGGAGTTGTGAGAGTTTGTAAACTGTCCGGTTTTCGGGCATAGGAGTAATAGTGTAGGCATGTATCCGGGAGTGGAGCACTTTAATTCGAACATTAAGTGGAAGTTTGAGGATTCTGGTGTAGATGATGAAATGCAGACTTTAGAGCATAATCTTGATAGGATACGTAGCTTAAGTCACGAGAGAAGTTTCAGCGCCTATAGTTTAAAAGATAATGACAATTTGTTGGAAGTCGAAGTGAATGATGTTGATGATGATTCAGATGAAAACAAAGACTATGAAGGTGGTGTACGTGATACTTGTGAAGACAAAAGCAATTATAGTGGTATACATAAGTTTTCAAGAAATTCTTCGGTTTCAAATAGAGAACTTGATGTGATTAAAGAGAGTTCTAGAAGTTCGAGTGATACAGAAGTGACATTGACGCGATGACTTCCGAGGGTGACGTTTGACAAAGCGGTAAATGTTGTGCATTTGGAGTTATCTCCTGAACATAGACACCAATGTAATCAAAAGTGTTTGTTGTCTGTAAAAAGACACACATAACTGGGTACTTAGTTAAAGTGATAGATATAAGTGTATGTGGACCAGTAGCTTCGGGTCTAATTTTTGTAATTTATTTGGAAGTCTGAAGTTGTGAAAGTAATTAAATGACTATTTTAAATCATATGACAAGATCATAGATAATAAATGCCTCAATTTAGTTTCACTGTACATACATAATTCTTTCAAATAGCAAATAATATTTAAATAAATATTACTTAAGATAAAAAGCCGAATGTATTATGAAAATGTTAATTATCTAATCAGATATAGAAAATTTTGTATTTTTTGTAATAGTCGTGTCATGGAGCTAGAAAAAAAATTATGATAATTATTTATTAATAGTATATTTTAATCTTAAGCAGTAAAAATTTCAATGAATAATTTAATAAAATATTATGTTCACTTATAATTTTGTTTAGAATGTTAATTTCGGAATTATCAAATTTAATGTCTTTTGAACTAATAAATCATTTCTTACCACTTGTAAATAATAATAAGACTGTTTTAAAATGAAGTTCTCATACCTATACAGAATCGCACAATACTTCTTCTATATAAAATTAATTAACAAATTGTTGATGTCTACCTAAATGTTAAAACAGAAAAAAACGGGAGATAAATAAAGTGTTTGTATTATTTGATGTTTTATTTTATTAATTCCCATTTGAAAGATCTAGTTGGCACTTTAATTCACACTGATAATACTTATTTTAAAAATACATAGGTTTAAACAAATTAGTTACTTTCCATTATTTTTAAAGACATAGGTTTCAATTCTGTTGTAAATCGCACTAAACTAATTTTAGTCACATCTCATCTCTTTCTTACAAACATTATTGAAAAAGGATAGAACATATTTTAAGTTGTCAAATTAATCTTTGCCGTCTTATTTTGCGTGTATAGGCGTAACCGCGATAGACTGCGACTAAATTTATATTGAAAACAAGCATTGGACTAATTTGACAGGACAACATTTCTTACATCCTTTTCTTATGTTCTTTGTTAGAAAGAGACATAGTGAGATTAAAATTAGTTTAGTTGTGAACAACAGTATCAGGGTCATAGATAAACTTTCTTTAACTTATAAAATAGCATAATTATTTAATAATAAAATATATTAAAAATCAAAGAAAATCAGACACTCGTCTGACATTATTATTATAATCAAAAAGTATATCACTTCCCTATGATCACGCAATAGTAAATGTTATGAATAATCACAGACATGATATTATATGTCTGTGTGAATAATCTATACAACGAACAAGATTAAAAATATGGTCCGCTAGATTACTAGATTTTGCTTTTTGAACATCCAAGTGTTTTACTAGATATTCTTGTTGTTTCTATTTACAAAAACAGTCAATCAAAGGACGTGAACAGTCTTGCACTTTTATACTCCGTGACTTTTTATTCGTCTTAGAAACGCAGCCCACATAATGTACCCAATGAATAGGTACAAATCATTCAATTTTTTTTTTATCATTTGTAAAAAAAAAAAAAAAATATTCATTCTGACACATGACGTAGTTTTAAACACCCTGTCACGAGCGCAGTGTACTCGACTCGTGCTCTGGGTTGGTATTTTATACTTAAACTTTAATCATTAACTCGATTTGTCATAATTATAATGAATTTCAATTTTTTTTTTTTTTTTTTATTATTGGTTAGTACCTTTTCATCGGGTACATTAAGTGGGCTGCGTTTCTAAGACGAATAAAAAGTCACGGTGTATATTGCATATTAGATCATAAATGCGCAGTTTAGAACTTAACTAGTATTTCTTGATATCTCTTAGATACCTAGCTTTATAGCTATTTTTATGGACAGTCCAGTTACTTTTACAGTCTGAAGCGGGAGTATTGAGCGACATTAAACTTAATGATGAAAGTTTGCACTCGATCCGTTTATCTATTACGTCTGTTATCAGCTAACTGTTTATGCCTGTTTTAGTTTGATTAGGTTAGGTCCAGTAAGGGTATTGAATTTCCTTTGTTTTGATCAAACTTGAGCTGCACTTTATACTTAGTTCCGTTCTAGGCTTTGTGTGCTTTCTCGTACTTCTGGCTACAACATCGCTTACCATGGTGAGATTGAGGTATTCTTTTTACTGTAACAAAAATATGATCATAATCTTACCAGAAGGTAAGAATGAGAGAATTGAAATGAGAGAATCAGTTAATTTGGGTAATCTTTTAAGATGAGACCATCTTCGTAATTTCAGAATTTGTCCGAGTCATTTTTTTCCCATAACAATGACTAAAATAACCTCTGATAATTTGGCTACTCTTTGAAAAATACCCCGCTGTATCCCTGTATATTGCAGCACTTCAGTATTCAGTTTGCCATGGTACCTAGTCATCATGGTTGGTACTAAATAGGTAATACTTTAATGAGCCTTCTTGAATTAAATGATAAATCCACAAGATAAGCTTATTGCACATTCTGCTGATATTTGCTTCAGATTTATATTCGAAGCAAATGTCCCCTTTCATTTAACGAACATATTTGGCCACTTTATAAATAACTGCCTTGGTATCACGCCAGATACGATCTATGTATGGATATTTACCCCCTTACTCATAAAACGTTATTTAACTAATAAGCTGATTAAGTGGTCACCTAAATAAAGTCAAATTGTTTGACAATGACAGCAAGGTGACGTTATTTATTTGACCATTTATTCAGTAGATTTAGTTAAATACCGATTATGGGTAAAGCCGTTAATCTCTATAATGCCTTACCCCCATGCGTCACACATTTACTCAATACTTGCAATCAAATTAGATAGCCAAGGAATCACTAATATTTTAACACACTTACCTATTAAATCTACAAGCAAAATACCGTTTTCACACCAATTCAGATGTATTTGAACTTTATTTCCTCTTAAAATTAAACATGTTTTCATAAAAAATGTGAAAGCGGATTTGAAAGCTATTGTAAGCGGTTTCTGAAGCTTTGCTCTTAAAACCATTTATGGCTTTTTTCTTCACGAAGGTTAAAAGAAAAGGTTCGATTTGAGCACAAAAGATGGACAAAAATGCCTACTAAAGTACATTAGAGGGTTGAAAATATAATAAATAGGTAAAAGGAAAATGTTATATAATCATGAATTTCCTCTTTAGAATGATGTAGGTTCGTATTTACTTTTTTTCTGAGCTACGAACGAGGCATTCGAAAACGTATAGTTAGTTACTAGGCTGAGATTTCCAGTATACGGTACCAGTTCTTTTTGATTCATACTTGAGGATAGTATAATACCAGAAACTGAAAACACTAGAATCAAAAACACGAACAAAAACAAAAGCAAAGTCAACTCTGCATCCAAAGCGTGTCTTTAAGCTTGTTAAACTGAAAGTAAAAACTCAGGAGGACCATGAAAGTTAAAGACTTTAATGAGAGAATCAGTAAGTACCTTTGGAGAAGAATCGTTCCAACAAAAGGCCTATAATAACCGGTTTAGATTCAGTTCGAGTGCCCATGGGTACGTGATAATAGCTTCCTTGGTGAAGAGCGTAGAAATCTAATTAATATTTAGAACTGGTACATTGGAGTAATTTCGACAAAAACTCGTAGGATTTGCTACACGCATTCCACCTTTACTACTGTGTATAATCATCATATAGGTTATCCATATACTTCTGTGAGAAACCTTCATTTTTAGTATTTTTTTACGATAGACCCCATTCTCACCCTGGTAAGTGATAAAGAGACCTTAAATGGAATCTTCATTAAGTATATAGTTGTTTATCGCTTGCATATGAATAAAAATAAATTAAGACTACAGCAGGTTCAAGGAGGAACTAAATCATGGTTCAAGCCCCAAGTTTATAGGAATGAAGATCAAAGAATGTATACCACTTCTATACTATCTTAAGATTTTCAGACCGTGAAACCATCCCGTCTCATTTTTATGAAAATTTTATTGAGATTTTGTTGTATTTAACTTGGTTAATGAAACCCGAGGTATGGTAATGAGATCTAATTAGATTTTCAGGGCAGGATAGCATCATGGCAAGTAAATTTTAGAACTTTATTCATTTCTGGCTTCGTATTTTTAAGTAACTTTGTAAGCGGTTGCTCCCTTCTCTCTCATTGCATGTTTTAGACGTTGGATAGTGATTATTAGTAGTGTAGGATTAAATAAATTATTCAAATATACCATGTATTAAATAATAAATGGTTCAGTAACATTTTGATGACCATTTATTACTGTTCTACGCCAAACAGCCATGACCCCTTAAAAGTTGGACCGATGACTTGGTCAGAGCCACTGAATACAAGTAACTCAAATAAACTTGATGTAAAAACATATCGAAGAGGCCTAATAATGTTCTACTTAATAGAGGACATCCCGAGAGTGTATTGGTTTTTTATGTATGGCAGGCAGGTAGGTAGTCCATCTAGGGGCGTCTACTATTTTAAATCAAAAAAATAATTCTGACACGATCCCATTATGGTCAATTGATTCATTATGGTTTTCGTTGTTATTGTATCTGTAGTGTACAATTGTAATAGCAGACTTGGACTTGGGACCCTGGTAAGTGTTACTTTTGCTAATAGACACAAGCAATACTTGGAGGATTTCCAATATGCTGCAGACATATAAATAGCCTAAGGCATGATTAAATTAAAATCGGTAGCTTTTAGTATTTTTTTGGTTTCTGAAACCTATGCAGTGTGTTTAGCTTTAATTGGAAGATATATTTTCAATAAACGTTTTCCATTGAAGTAGATACCAAAACTGTAATAAACGTTAATAACAAAGAGTTGAGTGTATGTAACAATTTAATAATGGTATGGTAATAGTGAAAAGAAGACTGGTGAAACTGCTAAAATGGAAATAATGGAAACGCCAATTCGGTTTTTCGGAATCGCAATGAGAGAATCGTTGAAATTTCCATACAATAAAGTTTAAACACTAAAAAGTTGGGAATTGTAAAAGTTGGTAACTCACGTTCCCCACCTATTTATTTTCTCATTACATTAACCTATATTTATAATTCATTAGAATATTAAAACTACGTGATATGCAAGTGTGAGATTTATTTACAACAAATATGTACAAAATACAATCTATATATAGAAAATTTCCTCAAGCCTGTCGCTGCTTCCGATTAACGGCAGGGTTCCCAGAAGGCTGGCAGCGTTTCCTCTTTGGATAGCCAAGCTGACGCGTTGGCGGAAAAAGCTCCCCGCCCGCTGGTCTCCGGTGGTCTCGATCAATTTTGATGACAGTGGCAGTGTGAGATATTATATACTCAATAGTGTTGTTTTTCCAATTGATGATTCTTGTTGGTCTAGATGTATTTTATGGATGAGAGGGGTCGAAGAAGGGGCTACTCTGCCATGAAAAGACTAACATGCTCAAGGGCATCTCGAGGACGGTTCAAAACCTCGGAGAATTACTATTATAGGTATAGCCAAGACGAGGATTGCGGGGGTTATCGTCAATCGACAACGAAAACCGACGATAATTTCACGAAGGAGTGAGAGTCAGTCTTTATGTAGTAGGTACAGGTATAGCGTATAACTGAGTAGGTTTCTGCGGTATTGGAATGGTGCGGGAGGGGATGACAGTGACACTATCAGAACTGTCTCGCTATGCACAAAAATACATCATTAGTTCTCTTTTGTCATTTGTCGTAATGAAAACATACCCCTCCCGCACTGCTGCATTACACGAACCTTCTCATCTACTACATAAAGACTGATTCTTACTCCTTCGTGAAATTATCGTCGCTTGTCGTTGTCGATTGACGATATCCTCCGCAACGTAATGGCGTGTCAGTACTTCTATATTGCCCCGCATATCGACCTATGGCCTCACTACTCGCTACGTATGTGTGTGTGTGTTCCAAAGTGTAGGCATAGTACATCTACGCTAAGCGAACCGAGCACGAGCCGTGCACACGTGGAGCACGGATTTGCAAAGTGTGGACGGACTTGCGAGCCTCGAACGAGCGTTCTTCTTGCGCTCGACTGCGCTTCGCCGATTGTCAGTTAACGGGGAATAATGTCACAAGTTTAATTTAGTTAGGGTTTAATAGGCGATCCTATTTGTCAACAAAACACATTCCTCGCTACACATCTCTGGTGGACATGCAGCCTTATGCGAGTTCCCTATCCGCGTGAAACAGTTTCAAAAGAAGAGCCTCTCCCTTTTTGCACAGTTTTTGACACGCAAAGTACATACACTTGCGTCATCTATATAGATTTATATCAGTGTCTACGCATTTAAAATTGAGACAGTAAAAAAGTGAGAGCACAATAATACTATCATAATTTTAGCACCTGAAATTTTTGAAAAATTATGTCTCATTCGCCAAGCGGGAAAGGTATGATCATTTGTCATAATTTACTAGCGTTTTCATGGTACGCAGCTTATATACTAAGGAAATTACAATAAATGGTCCCGCGAGAAAATATTTTGCGTAAAAATTTGTTGACAGTGTTTTATTGTCTCTTTATAGATAAGACACAGATACAATGACAATACAGAAACTACAGCCCTAAACTGGATGAAAAATTCACTCTTTCTCACAGGCATTCGTTCTAAAAAATCCTACTATCCTAAACACAGTAAATGAGAAATGTTGTGTTGTGATTGGATTTAGATATAGATAGACTATTTCCGTAGAATACCTTATCAAAAAACTACTTTTCATTTCAGAAACCCCTTTCATTTGGATCCCTTTGGAACGCAGATAAAACCGCGGGTAGAATTTTGTAAGAATTATTTTAGCTCTTATTGGGATCCTCAGCTACTTTTCTTTGTCTCATGGAAAAACTTAGTAGAGCTTTTACTATTTTACACTATCATAGAGTAGGTAAGTTTCAAGATTACTTAGTTTTTCTCGTGAGTACATACATGTCTCCATTAGATAAAACTTTTAAATATCCCAATGGTTTCTAGTTTATCCTAAATCTGTGCAGATAAAATAATATTATTATGTCGTCGCAGGGACTCGGTCGCAGTGCATGTTTCGTACGTGACTTGTATCTCTATGTGTTATAATCCTTATAACCCGTAAATCTTCTGCGATGTAAAGGAAAATGTTTCCTTTGTTAATACCCGTAGATATAAATTGCCATGGCTTAGTTTTGATAGTGGATAGTGACGTTATCTTGAAAAGCGATTGGACAGCAATTTTTAAGACATTATTAGAACATAGTAAGAGATGTAGAGCATAGCATTTTTAGCTCAAAGAGCAGCTCCACTGGGGAATTACCAGCCAAATAGCAATGTTGTGTTCTTGCGCGTGAGGAAGGTCGCCAGAGCCTTGAGAGTTCCTTGAGATGTGACACTCGTGGCATCACAGCGTCCATAGGGCTATAGTAACCGCTTACCATCAGGCAGACCATATGCTTGTTTTTCGACTTAGGCGTATAATAATATATAAAAAATATATGGGTACATTTGAAAATGTATTACATACTACCTAATAATACTATTTGTGCCAGTACTTACCAAGAAAAAAAGATACCCAAAACCCCCTACGGAAAGTAGGGGGTTTTGGGTATCTCACAGCATAGTGATGCAAGTGTGCATTGGCTTTTGTTTGACAATAATCTCATGGTAACAATTTATTACAGACAAACACAGGCCTATAGTAAAGGAAAAACACTAGACAGTGGGAGATGAACTCGCGTGTTCCGTACAAACTTAGTATTGTAGTCGAAAAAGATGTTCTACCATACACTTCAACTGCAAATGTAAGTTTGTACCTTAGGTGGTAAAAACATTCGTCAGTCATAGGTCTGTTCGTATAAAGATAATCGGGCTAGTATATCCGGAGAAAATTGGCTGTGACAGACAGACAGACAGGCAGTCACATAATAATTTATAATGATTAAAACAGTGGTTTCTAAATATTAAAATATTTTATGCAATACATGAATATTTAAACCGCAACCGGTTATCGGTTTACTCAAAGGCTAGGTCAGTTAATCGTTACAGATCAGTTACTATGTAATTTTAATCCAGCACATTAACTTATGTTCGTAATAAGTTAATTTAACCAAACGATTTTACATTATGCAAATTATACGACCATGTTGATCACCCGTTAAATTATTCCAACCAAAATCTGAAAGCTAATTACTCAGGAGAGTTTAATGTCTCTATGGATGCTTGTAAAAAATAAAATTCTTTGACAATATTATTTTAAGATAGTCAAGTTTTTTTTAGTACGTCTCGCTTATAAAGGAAAAGCCCGTTACAGCACTTATTTTGTGTGCACCAATGCAACGAGCATATTCACAAAATAGTAAAAAAAAGCAGAATATAAACATTCAGGTAAAAATAAGAACGTTTAGCACGTGCTGACAGATCGATTGAAGCGCCGGGCAGTGCTCGTCGACATTACCATCCCCCATGACGAGAACCTCGTGAAGGCCGAGAAGGACAAGCTTAGCAAGTACCTTGACTTGGCTCACGAGGTAACCGCCATGTGGGATGTTGATTCGACGATCATTGTTCCGATAGTTGTTTCAGCGAACGGTCTCATAGAGAAGAGTCTCGACCAACATCTTGAGAGGCTCTCGCTAGATGGCTGGGTCAAGGGTCAGATACAGAAGGCGGTACTCCTGGACACGGCGCGCATCGTCAGGAGATTCCTCTCTCTGCAGCCCTAACCACCGGTAGCTTAGACCGTACCCCGCTGCCGGCGGCACACTAGGATTAGGTTTTTTTATAACATTTTAAATTTTGTAAAAATATTGTAAAAAAATTAATCATATTTACATAGGATTAGGTTTTTTTATAATATTTTTGATTTTATAAATTAATGTTATAAAAAAAAATTTAAGAAACTAAATAAATAAAGAAAATAATAATTTATTTTCAAAAGAAAGAATACAAGTTCACACATAAAAACTAAAAACATGCACAACTTAAAAACACTTGTTGTCTACTCGGTATTTAAATGACATGCAGAACCTACACTAAGATAAACAATCTTGTGTCGTAGGTGCCTGCGTTCTCTTCATGTGTACAGTTTAGTAGTCAAGTTTTTATATTATTAAGATGTAAGCTGTTTAATATATTAGATAGTTATTTATTTATTTATTCAATATTGCACAATGTACATACACAATATAATACAATACAGTATATAATGTATACATAGCCCCTGTTAGGGTGTTGCAAAAAACTTATAATATTTAAAAATTATGCCTAACATTATTATAATTATATATTTTCTTATTACCTAAACATAATATATTTATTATCGCACAATGTTATTATATAAGGTCCTAATAAATTAGTGAACTTCCTCTTGAGGGATGAATGTATAGGTCATTAACTCATTAGTAATCAAAAAATAATATTAGAAAAATAATCCGAGAAAAAAAAACTTCTTTGACTTGTAAGGAGAGTCTCTATGCTATTGTAACTATTAGGGCCTTATATAAGCGCCGATCCCACAGCCAGCGGTCAGAGTTCTACGTTCTGCGTTCACTGTATGCGGCACTTTTAATCACTGCACATTACGTTATTCACATGCATTATATAGCCAACCGGATCATAAACAGAACTGGTTGGTACTGCATACCTAATGTTGGATTTCTCTCCCTTAATTTTTTTACAGTGGTTATCATAATCCTGTCACTTAAATAACTTTTCAGCCAGTAATTAATTTGGCCTCGTATGCCACACTCGGACATGGCCCGTAATAACAAGTCATGTTCGAGCAACCCTAAAAAATTAGTTATATTGAAAAATATCATACAACCTTCAATATAAAATTTTCATATTCTCCGATTGAAGGCAATGGAGCATATCGAAATAATAAGTTCTGTCTGGCATGCCTCGTTAGAATTATTGAATAGCTGTCTGACAGACTGACAATAGAGTCGGTTATCATATTCTAGATTCTATTTTTAATTTAATACCTGCCTTTTGTTAGAATTTATTTCAAAATAAGAGTTTCTTCTAGCTTAGCAGGCTAAACTCCTTTCATACGTATTTAAATTTGAAATTAATTCTAAACCTGTGTTTGACCGCAATCTCACTATGGTAAGTGATGATGTGGACGAAGGTGGTAAGCACACAAAGCCTAGAAGGAACTGACTCTCAAGTGCAGCTGTCGGAACACACCAATAGGTGTTTGGCGATAGATTTTCAACTTGAGGGTGGTGGCCAGCCAGGTGGGTACTACAAAGTACTCTACCACCGTGCTTTGGTTTCCTCATGATTTTTTCCTTTACCTAAAGCTTTTTTCGAGCTTAGTGTAGGTTTTGATGGCATTGCGGTGGCAATGATAGCTCGTGATAGTGACCACGAGTCTTAATATCATCTCAACAGATATTCAACTGAAATTACTGATCACACCCCCCTTGACGAATGAGTTGGAGAGGAATTAGGATAAGTTGCTGTGCCGGCAGAGATAGGAACAAACCGCAATATCATTTGGTACTACACTACACCCTGGTAGGCTGGTACAGTAGTACCCAACTGATATGGCTTACTGATGTACCTGCGCAGAAGATACATTTTCAAAGCGCGGAAAACCGCTATTGGTCGGCAGCTGCCGCCATATTAGCGCGCGCCGTGCGGAGGGGCGTGACTTGCGAGTGAGACGGAACTAACAGCTGCAGTGTATTATGAATAGTTTTTAGCTTTATAGTGGTGATCTAAGGTTGATTGTAAGTTTTAAGCATTCTTTTGTTAATCTTTGGGGCCATACTTTCTTTTCTGTGCGAACGAAGATTCACGACGCGGCTTATCAGTTGGGTACTACTGTACCACATCCTCCGCGTAGAGCTCTGGCTACCTTACTCACCGCAGGAACAACACCACTAATAGAAACCTAATTGAAACTGATACAAGATATTCTTACTTTTTTAACGGCTCGTTGAACTACCCATTTTTCCACCATTTTTAAAAGCCGTTGCTGAAGGAAATCTTTAATTTCACTGCACTCCAAGCTATAAATTACTACTGCTTTAGTATCAACACTGCACAGAAATAGGTTTTTTATTAGTGCAAGCTGGCTCGCTGGTTGGCTGGCTGGCTGGTTAAAACAAACTTTATTTAATACTCCGATCAAAGTTAAACAAGATAGATATCACTCACATTTTTTTTGTTAATTTAGGATGAATTTATAATGTTGCCTGGACTGAATTATATTTAGGTTATCTAGGAATATGTTGCTGTATGTTTTTGGTTGTGTTATTAAAATTCGCTGTCTGCTGTTGTCTCATTCGCATGTCTAGGATTAAACTAACGGCCGCGGCCCTGTCCATAGCGTGGACTACATGCGAGCCAAATTTCATCACAACTGTTGAATCGACAAGAAGTAACAAACAAACAATTCCATTATTGCATTTGTAATATTAGGAGCATAAAAATAATTCGAAATAAGACCTCAAATAAAGCTGCATGTGACCCATTACTTAACAGGGTGAATTTTAAGCCCTAACCTACTATCCTGCTACATCTTTAATCGGAGATTTGATAGTTTCGTTGCTTCAATATTTTTATTAATTTTCTCGTTCGATATAAAACTCCGGTTCGTCTATTGATTCTTTGCAGAGTTTACCAGCGTAGTTATTAGCAGAATCTTACCGGTAGATACCTACTTTCGAGTAAGATATTTTTTATATAATTAGAGTATTGAAAACTTGGTTGAAATGAAATATATCCATCATCGTAAGGATTTGTGAATAATTAAGTGGTTAAAAATAATGTTTGTATCAATTTACTATATACCGAGTAATCTCTACAGATGCACCGCAGGGTCTAGAAACTTTTTGCTGTCAACGTCAAAGCCGTTCAATTTAGGTCCTAGTAGGGCACTTATGAAGGCCAAAGCTACTGAAGTTACCACAGGTTCGGAAGTCGAAGATCAACTGAGAAGAACTGGCAAGAAACTCAGCAAGGTTCATGTTTCTTATGTAACGAAAGCTGGATGCTTTTTTAAGGAAATTCAGCTACTAGCCGTTAAGCCAGAACTTATCCAGAAGCTAGCGATGATATCCCTTTCGTCTAAAAAAATGCGATCCAGTATCCTCTGTTTTCAAAATAACGAAGACGCTTCTTCAATTTATATTAACATATCTTAGCACGCGTTCTCAGATATATTCAAGAGAATATTACATTGTATTAAGCAGGAGATGCACCCGGTGTTGCAGAGGATGTGATGAGAATGCAATGAGGATATACGACATCACCGACAAAATTGTATGTGGCATCGTGAACGCTTCTGAAAGTCTTTCTTGAATTGGACAAAATTAACGAGTTTTTGGAAAAAAACTGTGTTCTTTAGTTCGAAAATTTCGATATGAAATGTATTATATCAATATTTAAAAGAATTATTGCAAATTTAAAAAATAAGATAGTTAAATAAGATAACAAGTTCTTGGAAGGTTGAGCTTATACTTCATAAATACTACTACATATTACTACATATTGGAACCAAAATTGTTTCGAACTGTGCGGTCTCAAAGGAGCTTCCTTCCGCGGACGCTCAGATTGTGGAATGAGCTCCCTGCCGTGGTTTTCCCAATGGAGTACAGCATGGGGTTCTTCAAAAAGGGTGTGAAGAGATTTCTGCAGGGTCGGCAACGCGCGAGTAACACCCCTGGTGATGCAAGCGTTCATAGGCTGCGGTAACCGCTTACCATCAGGCGGGCCGTATGCTTGTTTGCTAACTAAGTAGTATAAAAAAAAAAAAAAAAAAAACTGATAAAATTTGTAAAAGATATATTTGGAAGAAATCTTATTTGTATTTATTGCTAACATTATTTATTTATATAGCGGCTATATACCTACATCCAACTATAATATTGATAATAAGCTATAACATCCACATTTTACCGCAACACATAAAAATGTAACCAAGAAATCGTAAACAGTACGTGAAAGTAATACTATAAGAAAATGTGCACTATCAGTTAACGATAGGATTCATATTACGAGAGATAGGACTTGAAACGATAAAATACGTTATTACCTGCCTAGGTATGTGTTACACCTCCCGCGATATTTAATTTAAAACTATTAGGTAACATTAATTACTTTTCTGGAGTTTTCATCTTCATTAGCCTTTTTTGGTCTTCTGCAAAATATCTCCCAGAACGCGTCACTCCAATCAGTTCCTTGTCACTTATATACTGACCAGTATGGCCACTTTTTTGAGTCTGGAGGTCCCATATTATGCTTGCCGAAATGCGGTCTCCACTCTAAAACTAGTCTGCTCTACCGACCATCCGTTCTTCGGCAAATGTAATCATCCTATTGCTACTTCAGCTTGTGCAAGTTACTTTGATTCTTTTTCGGATGACCAATGAGGGCATCTTTGGAGGATATAATCCGCTTTACCCATTCATAGCACCATTCTCACTGAGTGACTGAATTTTTGGACCAATAATGCGTCTGTGTCTACATCTGAACGCAGTTTTGAAAATTTTCATATCATGAAATCAATCCTTCGCCCGTAAGGGGAGCTTGTTCCTCAGATAGGAATTAATATGAGCTGTTGTTGATGATGATGTGTATACTATAACTAAATTAATTAAATTCCGAGACAAGTAAATTGGCGAGTAGTGAGTATTAACACAGTTGACAATCAAAAGCTATGACTTGCCGATTATATTCTAGTTGCTAGCTCCACTTGTTTTCCAATGGTTGAACTCATGCCTTTATTCTATGGATACAAGAAAATGAATGCAGCTTCCTAGGTCGTTTTCCACAGAAGAGCTATGAAATTGTAGGCAGCTAGTCTGAGAGCTAAGCCAACATAACATGAAGAGACATAAACATCTGTGTTATTGCTTACTGCGGCTGATTTTTACAAGAAACATACGGCTATTACAGTTTTCGAATTTTTGTGGGTATCCAAAATCATTTCTGAGCTACAGTAAATTAATTTGATCTTCTGGGGGCTAACCACAAGCTCTTAAAACAATAGTATTATAACCTTATTTGTCTTTTGTCCCATTTTGATGTCGGATGTCAAAGAAGGACAACACATAAGTAAGGTAATATTGTGGTTCGCCCTCTGAATTGTCCTTTTAGAGCATAAATTGAATAACTTTGACTTTGAATCATTATACTTCGCTCTCTTTCAAATTCAAAAAATACACATCGGTTGGACCAAATAATTTTTTATGCTTTTTGCGGTCCCATGTGCCGTGGCGTTCATTTTGTTTGTTTGAAATCTATTCCGCCAATTCCCCACCGCTCTATATAATGCGCTTGGCTAAGTCAAGCATATCTGGGGGCACGGGAGTGCCCCCCGCCAAGACAGCCAAGCGAAGCGAAAGTGCACTACCTACCTTTTCTCGAAGCGCTTCGTCGTTTATTTGAACCCTCATAACTTGGATTTGGATTATACCAGATAAACAAAATTCTCGGAACATGATGTCAATAGTGAACTTATTAAGCATATTAAGTTTCAATAACATAGCTCTTATACTTTAGATTTTATTGATATCTAAAAAACCCCGATTTCGTCACTGACTCACTGATGATCATCAAAACTCATAGGGTACTTCCTGAAGTCCTAGAAAGCTGAAATTTGGTATTTAAGCTTGTATTAGTACACAAACAACAAAAAAATTATAAAACTTGGAAATTTCAAACAAAAAAAAAAGAAGTGAAATCCCACCAAAAACATTTTCATGTAAAATGTTGCCGCCAAGACATATGGCTCGTACTGTCAAAAAGTTATCAGATCTCATGTAGAGCCAAGCTTATAACTACATGCACTTACTATATAAGCCCTAACTTCACAACCTCTACACACCGTAGTCAAAATTTGTGGCTTGGCCGTTTCAATACTACAAGAACTATTGAATAACAAAAAAGCCATGAACAGTGAATACATTTTTCACCTTACTCCCATGTGACGGTAGCGAAACGGCCAAGCCACAAATTTTGACTACGGTGTGTAGAGGTTGTGAACTTAGGGCTTATATAGTAAGTGCATGTAGTTATAAGCTTGGCTCTACATGAGATCTGATAACTTTTTGACAGTACGAGCCATATGTCTTGGCGGCAACATTTTACATGAAAATGTTTTTGGTGGGTATTAAATATTTAGAAGCAATGATTGGTCCTTACTGTTTAAATCAGTGCAAAATCACAGACTAGTTGCGGCATTGGATTGGTCGACATTACTACTCCAAAGACATTACTTACTACTGTTAGAGCTTATTTACATCAAGCAAGCCCTAAAAATAATATTATAGACTAATAAAACTCTTCCAAACACGCGGGAAACCATCTTGTTTCGATCTGTCAAAATTCTTAATAGTCCTTTAGTGACGGGACACGCTGATGCGAGAGTCGAGTAGTGTTGTGACAAACTCGACTTAACACTACATTACGTTCCTCAATGTAATCATTATAAATCCATTTCTTTATTGCTAATGACGTAAATTATTTTTGACAAAATGGTAATTTTTTCATGGAAAATAAAGACACTAATTTTATTAATGATAGAGGGTACCGGCAATTCGTATTAATGCTTTCACATTATTTCCAATTAATTATCGTATAATGCTCTCAAGTGGCTCTTGATGATAAATTGAACCATAAATAATAGTATATCTGACTCGCAATTTCATATTTCTTTCATTGTGATAACTTAAAAAGACTTAACTTGACGCTTTTTAAGTATCAGTGAGTTGTAGCTATATATTTTACTGCATTATAGTTTCAGTTGAATTAAAATCAGAAAACAGCTTCGGTTAATGGTCAATTTTCTTTTATGTACTAACCCCCTTATTCATAATCGCTTTTTAACTAAATCAGTGTAATAGTGTGCCCCGTCTCACTCTTTCGATCACCTAATGTCACCTGTCAGATAGACTTAGGAATTTTAGCTAATCAACGTTTGATAACTTTATTATGAATAAGGGGTTTATTTTATAAGTATAATACATTATTTAACTAATAACAGACTAAAAACGCAAAAATTCACAAATATTTACGCACCGATATAAAAAAAAAACGGAATTTAAACTTTGGCCAAAACCTAGCTACGTTACCTCACTGGATGGCGAAGCCTATACTTTGGCCACGGTAGGAGCCAGCAATTTGGTCCCCGGAGGTCTCTCATTAGGCGAAATCCCTCTATTGTATCTGATACTGATTTTTGCACATTTATTCATCATCAAATAATGTCAGTTACTATTATCCCTATTCATACCGTTAATATGAAAGTGTTTTTTTATTTTATCGAATCATATCTCTCGCGTAAATTTAATATAGATAATAACATGCATTATGGAATAGGTACTGTTTTAATACAAATGCTAGACTATCATGAAATAAAACAAAAACATAATAGGGTATTTGACGACAGTTCAAATCAGCAACTTTTAATTTAATGTCAAAAAATATAGTTTATATGGAGGTTTGTATGAAATACAAGCAGGTGACGTCACAATTTAACAGCGTCAACTTGTAAAAAAAGAAATCATTAAAAGCTTAAAATATACAACATATATAACTTTTCGGTGTATTTTTTGTTGTATAATACACTGAATAGTGTTTTATCATTTATTTTTCACACTGTCAAATACCCTATTAATACATGTTACGTCATCACATGAGCATCGCTCATAAGTTAAAGTAGAACGTGATGGAACTAGAACTATCTCAGCGGATATTGGAGAAGGGAAATAGGCATCCAACACTACAGACACTAGGCTTACAACTCGTCTCGAGGCTTAAGCCAGGAAACATGAGTGAATGCCTTGCTTGTAGACTTTATGCTGTTTGCGTTCCGTTTTAGTATACATATTAGTTTAAGTGGGAACGAAAATTAAGGGGGCCCTTCATGGCCAACGCAACTTCAACGCAAGCATAGCCTAAAAGCTTGTACTTTCATCCAACGTAATGTTTGACTGCGAAAAAAGAGAGAGCATCAGAGCCGTCGGTTATCAGTCGGTAAATTCCGCTGATCACTCGCGGCCACTTCGGTAGGTCGTCATTCAATGATATCATAAAACTTGTTCCAGGAGTGTACTTCTTGTGAAAAAATCTTACAAGTTTGTGAAGATAAAGTTTGTTATTTTGAATGTCCAATACATTTGCAATGTCGGATCAAGATGTTTTATTTGTGCAAAAACGCTGTTTTTCGGAGGCTTTTACTGAATTTGTTTCAAACAGTTTTTTATTTTTACCTATATACAGACCTAGATATAGTGCACAAGATACATATTTGCTTAAAACATCTAACGAAAAATGTTTAACAAAGCCATAATAAGTACAGAGTTTTTGTATGAACAGTATAGCGGGATGCCTGCTCTGAATAATTAAAATAGATCCAGTATTATGATTCTGGATTCGACAAATCTAGACAAATAAAGAGATAAATTTTGTAAGTTTGGATGTAAGAGGTAATCTCTGGAACTACTGATACATAATTACACCCAAACACAGGACCTACAGACATGTCATGCACACAAATGCACGTCCTGTGTGGGAATCGAACCACAACCTGCGGTGCGATAGGTGGAATCCTTAATCAAACGCGCCAACTGGTCCATAGTATCATGTTTGGATACAAAACTGAAAATACCATTATAAATTTGATGGTTTCAAAGATATTCCTTCTAAAGATATACGAGTATATCTCATATAGTAACGATTCTTGAGGCTTCTGACAAATGGTTTCTAACTTCATTTATAAAAATGAATTCTGCACTCTAGATTTTACTTGAGGATATTTTAAAGAATTGACCTCATTGTGGAAATGATGAGAATAATAAACAATACAATCCTCCGTCTGCTACTTCCTCTGCATGGAATTAAATAACAAATTACATTATTTCACGATCCCATTTCAGCTCCATTGCCATGATGTCTGCTAAATTCATGATTTTCGACGCCATTGAAATAATAGCTATCAAAACTGTCAATTTTGACACCTATACGATAGGTCATTGGAACACAATTGGGTACTTTCCTTCGTAAAAATATATAATTCTATTTAATCCTCATGATGCCAATAAATTATAGAAATGTGACGTCACGCGGAACTGTAACGAGCCCGTTACAGTTCCCGGTAAAATATGTAGATATAGCCATATCTACATATTTTTTTGTTTGTTTGACGACAAAAATAATACTTTCCAAATATTTTTTGATAATCTAACTAACGGATGATATATCATTTTTTTAAAGAAAGTAGCCAATTAGTAAACTTGGGCCTCAGTTGTCAATTTTTCAGGCCCAAAAATGTTTTGTTTCCTTAGTTACTAAGCATCCAAAGTTGGACAAAACATAGTCTACTTAAAGACTACTTCAATTTAGAAATTTCGCATCAACCACAGGATAGCTAAGTATTTATAATGTATTTTTATATAATCACTTTAGCAACTATTATTCCTGAGTCCTATGTTGACAGACAAAAGTAATTTTAGCCGTGCGAGCCCTTAACGTCTCTTTCATAGATAATGCCTTTTTTGTGTTTTAACCCGTATTATCCCTCGGGAATTAGACTGAGATTATCCTCTGAAAACTCACTTTACAGTGTTAGATTCTCCTGTAATAAGCCGAGTTTAGGATGGATTCATATTGAAGTGTCACCTTAGTAGAGTTTTTTTAAATTCACTTAAAGGAATTCTCAAAGCGAGATCCGCTTAAGAGGAAACGCTGGTGGTGTTTGTTCCATACAAACGTAATCCTCAGTTTCCTCTCTGGATAATGACACTAGAGCTATGATTATTTTACCATACACTCTGTAGGTACCACTGTGTGTCCCTCGGTTTTGTTTTTCTCCATAAATT
This sequence comes from Polyploca ridens, assembly GCA_951394255.1. Classification (NCBI taxonomy): domain Eukaryota; kingdom Metazoa; phylum Arthropoda; class Insecta; order Lepidoptera; family Drepanidae; genus Polyploca; species Polyploca ridens. Next base: position 15,167,012 of record OX596254.1, on the reverse strand, counting down.
TATTATTATAAGAATTAGGAGCCTTCTAAAATCACAAAAACTGACCATTTTTACTGCCCTTATCATACGTCCAGCAAACAAATTTGACGAATATAAAAAATAAAAGGAAAACCGACAGACATAGCCAAAGCCCTTCTTATTCCAATTCTTGAAAAAAAAAAAAAACGATCCAGTATTGGAGGAGGAAACTGGGGATTACGAAATAGCGATTTCGTCTATTTTAAATAGGTATAATCGATCAAAGCTGCAGTTGTCTCTATCGTCCCTCATACATTTATATCCCAGCAACAGCGCGACAGCAATAGATTTGTTGAATACCTATTTTTCAAATTTCTTGCAGCCATCCTATCCTCTGCACAATAGATTAAATCAAGTTTATCCCGAAGTCATCCCAAATTCTCTATGGTTTGTAACGTAGAACACCTACGAGCGTAAGATCTGATAATACTGAGGAAAAGAACAGCAAGCTAGTAGCAGTACTTTTTAGTAGATTTTTTCAATTTGGCCACTGGCAAGCAGTGGAGTCGACTATACTTGTTTACTTGAGTTGCACTTATTATATGTATTATATCAGTTATTTGGTTTCCATAGTACAAGCTCTGCTTAGTTTGGGATCAGATAACCGTGTGTGTAAAATTTTCCATGATATTTATTTATTTTGTTTATACAGGGTGTTTGGCAGACGGTTGAACAAATGAAAATAGTGAATAGGTAGGGCCTTCTGCTATGAGCTCAGCCCCAATAATTGGACCTAAGCCCCACGGTTTTTTTTTAAAGTATTTTTTTAAATTAATTCTGATTTCGCCACTTTCAAAACTTTAAACTCCAATAACTTTGTGTAAAATTGATAAAATTGGCAATTTTTTTTAAATTTGTATTTACAGTAAATGTAGGTTGTTCCAAAATTGATATTCGGCGCAGATAACTATCATAAAAAAAAATATGAGCCTTTAAAATATGAAAAGAGGTAAAATAAAAACTGATAATCTAACTTCACATTGCATTAAAAAAAAAACTAAATGTGATGGAGTACTTCTAATTCTATCAAAACATCTCTAGTTTATGGTCTTTCCAACGGTATACAATTTGCTTTTTTTTTTTTAATTAACTAAAGTTACTCGTCAATTTTACCGGGCCGGACAATTTTGACGAAACTCTACTTTTTTAATAATTGAAATGGTTTGAGAAATTAATTAGATGCAAAGTTATTTAAACTTAAATGGCTAATGGAATGTTAACTTAAGATGGTGACAAAAAGCAGGTAGAAATGCTGTTTGACTTTTACACAGTCATATTGCCTCTCTTTTACTCTTGGGGACCGCAGCCGGCGCGGCGCCTTACAAAGCAGGTAGAATGTTGTTTCACTCTTGAGCATTAATAACGTATCTTTTCTCTCCTTTTCTTGCGGCTGGCGTGACACTTCAGAGGCAGGCCTGAGGGACGTGAAACGTTCCTGATCCTTTTTCTATTCTGTCGAGACATAACTGCCTCTACGATCACACGTGTCTGTTGGTACGCTAACGCTTGTTTTTGTTCACTTGTTTTCGTTTACTTGTTTTAGTTTTGTTTTGTTGTTATTTTTCGTTTTGTTAAGTTATTCGTTAGTGTTACGTTTGTTTATTTATTGGTAAAATGGCTGCATTTACCAACGAAGAATACGCGGACATTTTGTTAGCGTATGGAAGTGTTCATTCTAATGCGCGTGAAGCGCGAAGAATTTATCAGGAGCGTTATCCTGACCGTCGATTACCTAGCCACCAGACGTTTTCCACTACTTACCGGCGTTTACGGGAAACCGGCAATTTAAATTTCCAAGAACCAAGAGTGAACGTGCGACAACATAATGTTGCCGTTGACGAGCAAATTCTTGCTGAGTTTAACGAAGACCCTACCAGAAGCGTTAGAGTGGTAGCTGCAACACTTGGCTTAAGCATATGGAAAGTGTGGTCTGTCCTCCGAGCAGATGGAAGGCATGCTTTCCATTACACTCCAGTACAAGGTATGATTTTGTACAAATTTAGACGGTTAACGTTATGCATCCAATCCAAATCCGTGGAATGTTTTTTTTCTTATACCACTATTGTGGCAAACAAACATACGGCCCGCCTGATGGTAAGCAGTTACAGCATGTAGTAGGTATGAGAGGCAATTTAGAGATTTCCCAGATTAGGATTGAATGCAGTACGTAATCGGTCTTACTAGATACTTATCTTGATTTTGCCGTTTTGTTTCTTTATTGTTTAATCTCATTTGAAAAGGGTATCGAATTCATAAAAAAAACAGACGAATTAAGTAACTCTGTTACGCTACGCGACCAAGCCCCTGAAGCTGAACTAATTCGAAAAAATTAAATTTGAATAATTTGAATTTCGAGAGAAGGTATAGGCTAAACGTTTGTGGTTTCGTGTAATAAATTCTTATGCGTGTTTTGTTTTTGTTTTTTCAGGCCTTGATGACAGTGATTTTGGGAGACGTATGCAGTTCTGCCGTCATTTGCTTCACACTGATGTGGAAGATGTAAACTTTTTAAGGAGCATTCTATGGACGGACGAGTCAAAATTTGACAAAGAAGGCATTGTAAATTATCATAATTTACATCATTGGGCACCGAAAGACCAAAACCCAAAAGTAAAGAGGCAAAGAGGGTTTCAAAGACGATTTAGCGTGAATGTTTGGGCAGGTGTCATTGGTAATAAGTTAATCGGGCCTCATTATTTACCCGACAATATCAACGGCACCAACTACCTGGAGTTTTTACAAAATGATTTACCCGATTTAGTGGAAGAAGTATTCCAAGAAGACAGACCCATCGTCTTTCAACATGATGGTTGTCCAGCACACTGGAGTGTACCGGTTCGGGAGCATTTAAATAATTGTTTCCCCAACTCGTGGATTGGTCGAGGTGGTCCAATTGCCTGGCCTCCACGATCACCAGATCTCACCCCGATCGACTTTTACGTCTGGGGAAGGGCCAAAGAGTTAGTTTACGAAACAGAGGTCGAAAACCGCGAAGATTTAATGAATAGAATCAACGCTGCATTCGAGAAGATGAAAACGGAAATGGTGCTAAGAACGACAACAGTTGAAATACGAAATCGATGCCGAGCATGCCTAAATAATGAAGGGCGTCAATTTGAACAATTATTATGAATAAATGATACATTTAATTACCAACTTACTAAATGGTTTCCTTTATGTAACATAATGTAGGTATCAATGTAGGTAATACAAGTAATAGCTTCATTTTAATCCACTATTTAATTTGTATTTACTTTGCATCTAATTATTTTCTCAAACCATTTCATTTTCTACAAAAGTAGAGTTTCGTCAAAATTTTCCGGCCCGCTAAAATTGACGTGTAACTTTAGTTATTTTAAAAAAAAATATGCAAATTGTATACCGTTGGAAAGGCCATAAACTAGAGATGTTTTGATAGAATTAGAAGTACTCCATCACATTTAGTTTTTTTTTTAATGCAATGTGAAGTTAGATTATCAGTTTTTATTTTACCTCTTTTCATATTTTAAAGGCTCATATTTTTTTTTATGATAGTTATCTGCGCCGAATATCAATTTTGGAACAACCTACATTTACTGTAAATACAAATTTAAAAAAAAATTGCCAATTTTATCAATTTTACACAAAGTTATTGGAGTTTAAAGTTTTGAAAGTGGCGAAATCAGAATTAATTTAAAAAAATACTTTAAAAAAAAACCGTGGGGCTTAGGTCAAATTATTGGGGCTGAGCTCATAGCAGAAGGCCCAACCTATCCACTATTTTCATTTGTTCAACCGTCTGCCAAACACCCTGTATATTATCAGATCTCATGTAGAACCAAGCTTATAACTCTACACGCCCTAACTCTACAAGCCCTAATTTCACAAACTCTACACCCTAGTCAAAATATGTGGCTTGGCCGTTTCGCTACCGTCACATGGGCGTAAGTTGAAAAATTGATTGACTGTTAATTACTTTTCTGTAATATTTTGACTACGGTGTCTAAAGTGACGAAATCCGGGTTTTTAGATATCAATAAAATCATTCATTGAAACTTAATAATATATTTAATAAGTTTACTATTGAAATCATATCCCGAGAATTTTGTTTAGCTCGTATAATCCAAACCCAAGTTTTGAGGGTTCAAAAAAACGTCGAAGCGCTTCGAGAAAAGGTAGGTAGTGCCCTTGCGCTTCATTTGGCTCGTCTTGGCGGGGTGCACCCCCGTGCGGGGGCAAGACGATTTATTTAACTTCGTCTTTTCTTGATTCCGAATTCCGATCTAACCGAATCCAAATATAAATATACACCAATTCTGACACATTATATTCAGTTATCGTTATTGCATCGTATAACTTTACTCACACTATCATTCAAAGCGATATATGGATAATTGTTGCCAAGTGTTGGTATATACTTAACGAAATGTTATTACCTTGGCCGACAGCCATCTTGTCTTCAAATATCTTGTGAATTGATATTGTTTGATGTTCAGATATGGCATATGGAGCTTATGGACATTCGTTGGCAGATAGCATTGTCCTGCCCAATTTTTACTGAATCAGGTCAGACGGTTAGATGCAGAAGAGACACTGTTTCATCAAAGTCAGTCTAGTAGTTTTTACGTGAGACTCGAATAAATAAACAGACATCGAAATAAATCCGGTATTAGAGTCAGACTTTTCATAAGTGCCTGCGAAGGTATATTTGAATAAATGATTTTGAATTTTGAATCTGTAAATCGGTGATTTGGTGTCAATGACTCCTAAAAACCATATCGTAACCTTATTGCTAATATATGTACAGACTTCTGTTACGTTTTATAAAGTATCTACGGAGATTCAGCAATAGGTACCAATTGCTTGAGTCCCTTTTAAGAATCCCTGGACAAAATAAGAACCAAAAAAGATGCATATATCACTTTGGATCCGCTTTTTTGTTTTCAACAAAATTCTATTGTCTTCTCTTAAGTAAGACCGACTCGTAGGTTTGGTACATGCATTCCAAAAACAAGTATTTACAACTTTTAATTAAACCAACTTTTTCTGAGTGAGTCTCCCAGATTAGACCTTATTATGTCGGAGTTATTTTAAACGAGCGGTTTTTAAAAATAAGTATAGGAATTACTATACTACTTTTGGTTTTAAAACCATTTTAAAGTTTATTTTCATGGTTTCACCATGCTATTTCGTTTCCAATATTTTACGAACTACTCAATGTATTACAGGGCTACATATTTTTTAGAGATGTCGATCGAGATTTTCCCAATGGAGTAGGTACAGTATGGGGTTCTTCATTTCGAAGCGCTCGTGGTGTAGCATGATTAGCCGTTCTTAATCGATCGGCAAAGTTAAGCTACGCCTGTCGTGGTCGGTACCTGGATGGGTGACCGCCTAGTGGGATTTCAAATCGAGCGTTTCCGTGCTTCGGAAGGCACGTAAAGCCGTTGGTCCCGGTTATCACTTAATTTTGATAGTCGTTAAGCTAGTTGGATGCCTCATAGGCGGCTTGAAAAATTCCAACAGTAGGTTGACCACTAGCCTACCTCCACCGATCCGCATTGGGCACGCGTGGTGGAGTATTGCCCATTCCCTTTCACCTTCATTTGTGAAAGGAGGCCTGTGCTCAGCATCGAGACATTTTAGGCTGATGATGATGGGGTTCTTCAAAAAGAGTGTGAAGAGATTTCTTCAAGGTCGGCAACGTGCAAGTGATACTCCTGGTGTTGCAAGCGTCCATAGGCTACGGTAACTGCTTACCATCAGGCGGGCCGTATGCTTGTTTGCCACCATAGTGAACTAAAAATAATAATAATAATAATGTTGAGCATTTGAATTACAAAAGTGCGTTTATTAATTCTACTGTAAATAAAAGTAAAATATTAAGATCCAGAAAAAAATATCTTATGGTATCACTTGGATGTCCGTCTGTCTGTTACCGTCAAAGAGAGTAAAATACTAGGAAATAACTTAGAAAATGTCGTGAACCGTTCCAAAAGTAGTGTTATGAAAAAACTGAAGGTGATTTGGATATCATTTACAAAGAATAATATATTATGTGAGAAGGAAACATTTTAAAAAAGATAGTGAATAGTAATAAGTAAGAATAATAATATATAGTAATATTTTTGTACCTAATAACAATGCGGACATAGAACGGGAGCGGAGGGCCTTGTCGGTACGGGCAAATATGATAGCTCACAGGTTTGTACGTTGCTCCAAGGACACAAAGGTCACGCTTTTCAGAGCATATTGTACGTCATTTTATACGTGCAGCCTGTGGGCAAATTATACTCTGAAATCGTACAACGCCCTCCGCGTCCAGTACAATAATGCGTTTAGGGCGATGTTGGGGCTGCCCCGGTACTGCAGCGCCTCGGGTATGTTTGCAGAAGCGCGAACTGACTGCTTCTATGCGACTATGCGCAAGCGGTGCACGTCTCTGGTCCGCCGGGTGCGGGCCAGCTCCAACACCATCATGCGTCCATACATGCGTCCATACATGCGTCGTTGTTGTGACATACACGTAAATATAATAAAATAAATCAAAATCATAATATTATTACTTACTAACATATAGATAATAAGGTGTACCTACTAACAATATTGAGTCTTGTTACTTGAATAAATGAATTTTATTATTATTATAACAAATGCTTGAACAGAACACTGATTACAAAAAAAAAACAATTTGCTTTTCAAATCATCGTTTTTAACGTTAAATAGCTTTTTTATAAAAAGTGATAGTTATCTAATAATGATAACCGCTCGCTGAGCCAATTTGTGTCACTCATTTTAAGATAAACTGTCAATATTATTCATTTTATTTACCATGATATCAATCTTATTATTTAGATTTACTATGCCTACAAACATTTTTAGAAAGCACACAATACCTGGAGCTCAAGTCTCTTATTACAATTTTGTTCCAATTATCTATCAGTGGTGTCAACGGGAGCTTATTACTAAGCCCCCGCTGTCCATCCGTCCGTCCGTCCATCCGTCTTTCTATCAGTGGCCTAGAACCCTCATGAACCGTAATAGGTAGACAGCTGAAATTTTCGCAGAATATGTATTTCTATTGCGGCTATAACAACAAATAATAAAAAAGAAATAAAATTAAAGGGAAAATATACAAGTTACGTCAAGATACAACAACTTAATTGGTAAGGCACGATGCCCTATGAAAATCTTTGATTGGTAATTATGTGTATGGGAAATTGACAGAATTGTCAGTTTTCGTAGTCCACTTATTCAATAACTTTGATAACCATTTTCAAGCTATTTATACAGGGTGTAACGGAAACTGTATATACATTACAGCAATCCACTTTTTTGGTACGAGGTGTACAGATCGCGGAAGATAAAATTTTATATTAATACTAGCAGCGAAACCCGGCGTTGCTCGGGTTAAAATACATCGCATGTTTAATGGTATAAAAAATATATAAGGATACATTTTTTAACATATTATAGATTTCTATTTTCGATATTGAGAGACTTTCCAGAACATTCAAATAGTTTGTTCTTTTTTTTACTCGACTGCAATCACAATTGAACTGACGAAAAGTCACTGAACTTCGATTTACATACCGAAATTTCCAGTACCAGATCACTCTAGAATATTTAGATGTACATCACTTCGATTTGGTTTTTATAGATCAATAATAACACTCGTACACATTTTGGAACATTCCAGACCAATCCAAAAATTCTTGATCATAATAAATTTCACTCATTTATGAACTTCCCAGATAATTCGGAAAATTTCTAGAACGTTCTCGAACATTCTTACTCGATAATAACAGTTTTGGGACATTTTGGAACTTTCTAGATGAAGCCAGAAATTAGTAGAACTTTCTCAAACATTCTATATCGATTATAATAGTTTGCATTCATTCTAGAATTTTCTAGATCATTCCAGATATTTGTTGAACTTTCTAGAACACTCCAGATAAATTATAACCGTTTTACTAATTTTGGAACTTTCTAGATCATTCAAGAAATTTCTCGAACATTCTAAATCGATCATAATCAATTGCACTAATTTTGTAACTTTCCAGATCATTCGGAAAATTTCTAGAACGTTCTTGAACATTCTAACTCGATAATAACAGTTTTGGACATTTTGGAACTTTCTAGATGAAGCCAGATCAATTATAACCGTTTTATTCATTTTGGAACTTTCTAGATCATTCAAGAAATTTCTCGAAAATTGTAAATCGATCATAATAAATTGCACTCATTTTAGAACTTTCCAGATCATTCTGGAAATTTCTAGAACGTTCTCGAACATTCTAACTCGATAATAACAGTTTTGGACATTTTGGAACTTTCTAGATGAAGCCAGAAATTTGTAAAACTTTCTCAAAACATGCTATATCGATTATAATAGTTTGCATTCACTCTAGAATTTTCTAGATCATTCCAGATATTTGTTGAACTTTCTAGAACATTCCAGATCGATTATAACCGTTTTACACATTTTGGAACTTTCCATTCCAGAAATTTTGAGATCTTTTCAGAAGTCCTCAATTCCTCATGCGTTAGAAAAGGACAGCAATATATGTTTTAACATTTTCGCCACCCACAACCACCCCCTTCCACCCACCGCGACCAGACTCCCTTACTACCACCTGGAGACCAAGGGGTATTTACCACCCCAATGGGAAGTTGATTGGGGTTGGTGGTGATTGAGAAAACTGCGTATTTACGTACCCACAAAAGCATTTTATATATATTATTAGATTAGCAATGGACGCACAATGATAATGACCCTCATTGACCGGTGACATGTTGGTTATGATTTTAATACAATAACTATACTATATAACTTGAATGCAAAAATTTGGTATGAATTTTTGAGTAATTTATTTTGAGCTGAAACTTTTTATAGAGAGTCTGTACCTGATGTAGTCTTCACCCCCTTCGGATGTATATACCCTTTCCGTTAAACCCAGTATAATGTATATGATATAAAAGCAATAAACTTAAAGTATTTTAATTATAATGGTATACTATGGTGGCACTTATAATCTGACTAAACTGAATAAATGACTTTTTGATTTTGATTTTGATTTTAACAATTGATATCATTGTTATATTTTTAACCGCGAGCCAAGCGATAACTTGCAAGATTCGATTACAGAAACCGCACAGGTCATCATCATCATCATCATCATCAGCCTATAATGTCCCACTGCTGAGCACAGGCCTCCTTTCACAAATAAGGGTGCAAGGGATAGGGCAATACTCCACCACGCGTGCCCACTGCAGATCGGTGGAGGTAGGCTAGTGGTCAACCTACTGTTGGAATTTTTCAAGCCGCCTAGGAGGCATCCAACTAGCTTAACGACTCACAATTAGATGAACCGGGACCAATGGCTTTACGTGCCTTCCGAAGCACGGAAACTCTCGATTTGAAATACCACTAGGCGGTCACCCACCCAAGTACCGACCATGACTGTGGTAGCTTAACTTTGCCGATCGATTAAGGCTGCTTAAGCAAAATAACAATCTTAGAATTGAAATTTACCCAAGTAAATAGTATTTAAATGAAAAAATATTTTTATATGGGTATTTTCATTATATACGCGAGGGTTCTGCCTGAGCAAAAACATAATGGAATGAAATTTCCTCGATAGAAAAAAATCACAAAGCTACCTCTAATAATAATGAATTTTCGGTTTTATTCGTTCATGGTGTATCTAATTAAGACAAAAATTCGATAAATAATATCACTAACATATGACCTAGGGCTGCTACTAACGATTTTTTAAAATATTCTATACTTTACGAGTTATTTAGATAATAGCTTCGTTCATTTTTGTGCCGCGAAACACGCTATCTCCATCTCATCTCCACGCGAAGATTAGACATAAGTTTGTTTCATCTGACATTGCGATATTTTTCTGGCTTGGTACGCACTCTTAAGAACGGCTAATCATGCTAAACCACGAGCGCTTCAGAAACCGCACAGGTCTTCGACTGAAACTAAATAAAAGCTTGAAAAAAATAGTATGTTCTCGTCTGACTTTGCAAGATATGTGTTCGACTTAATAAATAAAAAATGAGTAGAGGGACTCGCTTAGCGCAATTTAAAATGCATTGCGCATGTCTTCAACTAGCAGGGTAAAGTACAAAACGTAAAAAACACATTTTTATTTTTGCAAAAGTACGAGCACTAGTATTCATAACAATATTCTCACTTTTCAGAAACATGCAAGCCCTTTCAAACGTGAAACGGGAGTCTGTTTATTTTCTTTTGCTGTGAAAATGCGGAGTTTAGCTGGCGCTGCCTGTATATGCAATTGTTTATGCACCCCTCCTTTAACCCTACGAAAACCGCACAGTAATGAGTGTTAAGCGGTTGCTAGCGAAGCGCTTGAATCGCTTTAAAATCAGATTTGCTGTATACGTGAAATGCTTATACACCGAAGAATCAGGCACCTTGTTCTTTGTAGGGTTAAGTTAATGTAATAAAATAATTAATGCGTATGGGCGGAAAACTTTGCGTTTGCGAATGATTGGCTTTTTTACTCAGCTTAATTAATTAGGACGAATTAAATTGGTCCTTACTATATATAAAAAATAGTTTTAAAAAAAAAACGACTTCAGTATATGTACATTAAAAAAGTATGAAATAACTCTAATCTGACACTGATTTGAAGTCAGCGAAATATTTTCAATGGAATACCTACGTCGTGCTCTTTTGCTGTGGATCATTTTTTTTTAATGACTTTTTATTTCGTCATTTATAGTTTTTCTTAAATGCACTAGAATTTGACCAATGTTTTGAGATGTTTTCCTTTGACACCACACCCGTAGCTCGTATCAATAAGCCAGGCCGTCACACATATTTGTCCATATCTTGAAAACGACTGAACTGATTTCGATAAAACTTGCACTGTTCCCTAATTTGTAGTAAATGTAAACCAATAAAAAAGAATGGTTACAATCCGATTTATATCTTCGGAGATATGCGTGGACAAATATACATACATAAATACACCTATGAAATTTTGTATATTTGTTTGAAAGCCGTAATAGATCATCATATGTGAATATATTGCAGTTCCAATAATATTACATACATACGTGTCGTATTGATAATCTCCTTTTTTTTAAGTCGTTTAATAATAGGTATAGATAGATATCTCATTCCTAAAATGTGGCTCTTCGCACAGAGAGATAACACTATTTTCCACGCCGCACTCAATGACCTGAAAGTGATTTACAAGCTTTGAATATGTTTAGTTCGCTGCTCAAGGGGTATTATTATAATGTTGAATCATTACAAATATTGCAAGTCATAACATAAAAATCATGCGTTCAAGCTATTGCTCCAAAAAACATTTCAATATTTTTCCTCATACTCCCCTAAACACGATTGTTTACGAATCCGGATGTCACACGCTTAATGAGCGTCAAGTGCATGTGACACCATGCGTAACCATTACTAGAAGACATGGAGGTAATAATTATTTACTAAACAGAGAACGGGTATTTAAAGAAAACAGTATGAAAGTTATATCAGTGAATAAAATCCCTTTAAACTATCATTGACATAAGGACATAACAGACCATATGCAACTGAAAAATAATATCCTAACTTCCTAATTAATGCGAAAGTAACTCTGTTTGTTTGTTACGCTTTCACGCCTCAACTACTCAACTGATCACCATGAAATTTGGCATGCAGATAGCCTATAGTATGGAGAAGGACATAGGCTACTTTTTATCTCGGGAACGTGGGTGAAACCGCGGGGGACAGCTAGTTTACCATATTAATAACTCAGCATAATTCCAACAGAGTGAGTGAGATACACTTTACTGGTTTGACGCTCTCGCTCGACTCGATATATTATATTATATCTTATACCCCTCACGTTAGAGTTGGTTTTTCTTTGTATACCTTTCCTCAGTTATCAGTCTCTGTGTAATAAGTTCTTAGCAGTTCTATGGTAGGGGGACATTAAATCCACTCGACTTGACTCACACTCGAAAAAATATCACCGTCCCTGACATTTGAAAAATGAAAATGTATTTTTGAGATCAACTAGGAAACGAGGTCAAGTTGTTAGGGATTCTATTATTATGGGCGTAGGGGTTTTTTCGACTTAATATGTAAATTATTATCTTAGATCTATCTGCCTAATGTTGATGTTTTTATTTATTTTTGCTATGATAATGGCTAACCGCTCGTGGTGTAGCATGATTAGCCGTTCTTAATCAATCGGCAAAGTTAAGCTACCACCGTCGTGGTCGGTACCTGGATGGGTGATCGCCTAGTGGTATTTCAAATCGAGCGTTTCCTTGCTTCGAAAGCCACGTAAAGCCGTTGGTCCCGCTAATTGGATGCCTCCTAGGCGGCTTGAAAAAATCTAACAGTAGGTTGACCTCTAGCCTACCTCCTCAGATACGCAGTGGGCACGCATGGTGGAGTATCTGCCCATTCCCTTTCACCCTCATTTGTGAAAGGAGGCCTGTGCTCAGCAGTGGGACATTATAGGCTAATGATGATGACGATGAATTGCTACCTATTTTGAACAAGATTGTATGCCAAAAGGATGTAATGAGCTAAGATACACAAATTGCTTTGAAGGTGGCTTTGAGTCTATGATTTTGTAGATTATATTTTTATTATACGACGGTTAATAAGCATACATCATCATCATCGCCTGATGGTAAGCGGTTACCTAGCAATATGGACGCTTACAACACACGAGGCATCACTCACTCATTACCGAGTTACCGACCCTTTCCTCCCCAATGAGCTCTGGCGACCTTACGTACGTGCAGGAACAACGTAAAGTTATTTGGCTGCGGTATTCTGTAAGGTGGAGGTACTTCCCCAGTCGAGCTGCTCCTTGAGCGAATAAACACTATGCTCTATCTCTTCATAATAAGCATAAATACTACTTGCAACCGAAACCTGAGTTGATGGGTGTCCAAATAGTCTTGACTGGCTATTCTGGAAAAAAATAGCCAATACAGGGTGTTGTTTTGGTCGGTGACAAGCGACCCAGGAGCGGTAGTACAAAATATATATTCCCCAAAAATGGACTTAATTCCATTAAATACTGTAAATATGATGAGAAATACCTTATTCAATTTGAAATAAAATTACTGCAAAGTATGGTTACTAGGCACGTGCACAGACTAGAGCTAGGCACAAGCCGCCATCGCCCCACCCCTTTACTCCCTCGTACTCCCGTTGAGTATTATGTCTACACTTTAGCTTATTACATGATTTTCAAAATTTTATTTTTTTTTATTTTTATTATTTAAAAAAAAAATAAAGTAATTTTTTATATTTTTTTAGCACCAGTATCATTTGTATTATCGACCCTGAGTCGCTCGTCGCTGACCAAAACAACGACCTGTATAGTCAGATTGTTCAAAAAAAATATTTAAAAGATGTAACCTTGCTGAGTTTCTTGCCTGTTCTTCTCAGTTGAAGGCCGACTTACGAACTGGTGGTAACTTCAGTAGCTTTGACCTTCATAGGTGCCCTACTAGGGCCTAAATTGAATAAATGGCTTTGACTTTGACTTTGATTCACATCTTACTAATAAAAACTTGTGTGAGTGTTATTCCATGAAGCTGTAATGGCTGAAATTTGACTCATAGATAGATCATAGACTGGAAAAGTATAGGAGTAAAATCTCAGGGCAGAAGCTAGTTGCATACAAATTTCCTGATACCTAAGCTCGACTAAAAAGGTTAGCAAAAATGGCTTTGCTTTCCCCGCTTTTAATTTTAAAATGGCGTTTAACTAATTGACATTAAAATCCTCGGCTACGACACGGAATACTAATTCATGAGGTTAAGGTATATGTCTCACTGCGTGCGACGATATGTCTGGCGATCGAATATTTAGTCGCTCTACATTTATCATCCATTATCCTTGAGAAGTCGGCAAAAGGTGACTATATGATTGGTAGGAGACATTTTGGCTTTTATTGCAGATTTTTAAAATAAACACCAATTTATAACTGAAGATATTGATATTTTATGCCCAAAGTGATAATGTAGCCAATATAGCTGCCATAATATAATATGCAAGTAGCCCGTCTCTCCGATAAAAAAATTACAATATTCATGTGACGACTCAAAACTTTATGCAGAAGTCAGTCAAATTACGAAGTTACTTAAATCAAATATATCATTTGATATTTAACAAATAAAGCTGAATAAATCATTTAAACCTATCAGCGATAAAACTATCGCTCGATAGTTCTCACTGCTAATTGTGTGACGTACCTTACTAACTGTAGTTAAAGTTGACAAGCGACTTCGCGGTCGGGACTTGTTCAGTAATTGAAATGAACAAAGTTACGCTGTCATAGTTCCTTTGTTTGTTTGTCGGGCCGGTCTGTTCATTGGCATAGTCACAAACTTACTGGCTCAAGGGGATTTAATTGGAAAGATTTTCTTTGTTGTACGCACATGATTCGAGGGTACAAGACGGCTTTAACAACTGGAACTTGCTGATGGAGAACTGCACCGTAGAACGCTTGCTTGAGTAAAAGATTTAAGTATCCTGTAACAATAATGTTGAATATCAGTTTTTTTTTAAGTTTAAAATGTAATTCATCTTGCTGTGAAGGATAAATCATAAGGGAACCAAAGTATGAATACATTCCAGGAGATAAACAAAGGCATGTAATTAACGCCCTACTATTAATTCCCTCTATTCGAACAAAATAATTCAAAACTAGAACCAAAAATACCGAATTGCACACTAAATACGCACACTATATAAAATGCAAAACTGTTTGAACTGAATATCATCTAGCGCTCGCCGGCCGCTGCCGTGACACCGCTCGTTTCGCTCGCTCGGCTCGCGGGCGTTATTGTCACAGTTCTACCCTAACCTAACCAACTGTATTTGGAGTCTGGGTGATAGAACATGTTTTGATGAATAGGTAGTTTAATTGTAGAACAGTAATTTTTCTGATATGCAATAAGTAAATTAGAGGAGATTCTTAAGTTTGCGTCATTTTTAAACAGAGGTGCAATTAATAATTTCCCATAAACAAACACCTCCTTCGGCTAGCATTAAACCCTTTCCATAAGACTATAACTAAATATAAAAAGTTAATAAAAATAACACTTCCAATATCTGCCCATTCCCTTTCACCCTCATTTGTGAAAGGAGGCCTGTGCTCAGCAGTGGGACATTATAGGCTAATGATGATGACGATGAATTGCTACCTATTTTGAACAAGATTGTATGCCAAAAGGATGTAATGAGCTAAGATACACAAATTGCTTTGAAGGTGGCTTTGAGTCTATGAATTTGTAGATTATATTTTTATTATACGACGGTTAATAAGCATACATCATCATCATCGCCTGATGGTAAGCGGTTACCTAGCAATATGGACGCTTACAACACACGAGGCATCACTCACTCATTACCGAGTTACCGACCCTTTCCTCCCCAATGAGCTCTGGCGACCTTACGTACGTGCAGGAACAACGTAAAGTTATTTGGCTGCGGTATTCTGTAGGGTGGAGGTACTTCCCCAGTCGAGCTGCTCCTTGAGCGAATAAACACTATGCTCTATCTCCTCATAATAAGCATAAATATTACTTGCTACCGAAAGCTGAGTTGATGGGTGTCCAAATAGTCTTGACTGGCTATTCTGGAAAAAAATAGCCAATATAGTCAGATTGTTCAAAAAAAAATATTTAAAAGATGTAACCGTGCTGAGTTTCTTGCCTGTTCTTCTCAGTTGAAGGCCGACTTACGAACTGGTGGTAACTTCAGTAGCTTTGACCTTCATAGGTGCCCTAGTAGGACCTAAATTGAATAAATGGCTTTGACTTTGATTCACATCTTACTAATGAAAACTTGTGTGAGTGTTGATCTCAGGGCAGAAGCTAGTTGCATACAAATTTCCTGATACCTAAGCTCGACTAAAAAGGTTAGCAAAAATGGCTTTGCTTTTCCCGCTTTTAATTTTAAAATGGCGTTTAACTAATTGACATTAAAATCCTCGGCAACGACACGGAATACTAATTCATTGAGGTTAGGGTATATGTCTCACTGCGTGCGACGATATGCCTGGCGATCGAATATTTACTCGCTCTACATTTATCATCCATTATCCTTAAGAAGTCGGCAAAAGGTGACTATATGATTGGTAGGAGACATTTTGGCTTTTATTGCAGATTTTTAAAATAAACACCAATTTATAACTGAAGATATTGATATTTTATGCCCAAAGTGATAATGTAGCCAATATAGCTGCCATAATATAATATGCAAGTAGCCCGTCTCTCCGATAAAAAAATTACAATATTCATGTGACGACTCAAAACTTTATGCAAAAGTCAGTCAAATTACGAAGTTACTTAAATCAAATATATCATTTGATATTTAACAAATAAAGCTGAATAAATAACTTAAACCTATCAGCGATAAAACTATCGCTCGCTAGTTCTCACTGCTAATTGTGTGAGGTACCTTACTAACTGTAGTTAAAGTTGACAAGCGACTTCGCGGTCGGGACTTGTTCAGTAATTGAAATGAACAAAGTTACGCTGTCATAGTTCCTTTGTTTGTTTGTCGGGCCGGTCTGTTCATTGGCATAGTCACAAACTTACTGGCTCAAGGGGATTTAATTGGAAAGATTTTCTTTGTTGTACGCACATGATTCGAGGGTACAAGACGGCTTTAACAACTTGGAACTTGCTGATGGAGAACTGCACCGTAGAACGCTTGCTTGAGTAAAAGATTTAAGTATCCTGTAACAATAATGTTATAAGAATTTTATTTACAACAAATATGTACAAAATACAATCTATATATAGAAAATTTCCTCAAGCCTGCCGCTGCTTCCGATTAACGGCAGGGTTCCCAGAAGGCTGGCAGCGTTTCCTCTTTGGATAGCCAAGCTGACGCGTTGGCGGAAAAAGCTCCCCGCCCGCTGGTCTCCGGAGGTCTCGATCAATTTTGATGACAAGATGCGAGCAAAACGGCGAGCTTCGGACCCCCACGGTCCCATGGTCTCGACCGCAAAAGGCTAAAAAATATAGTTGGGTCCAATCGATGCGTAAAATGTTGTATCAATAACGTTGAATGTAATTTCAGTTTTTTTTTTAAGTGGAATTCATCTTGCTGTGAAGGATAAATCATAAGGGAACCAAAGTATGAATACATTCCAGGAGATAAACAAAGGCATGTAATTAACGCCCTAACTATTAATTCCGTCTATTCGAACAAAATAATTCAAAACTAGAACCAAAAATACTGAATTGCACACTAAATACGCACACTATACAGGCTGTTGTTTTGGTCAGCGACAAGCGACCCAGGAGCGGTAGTACAAAAAATACATTTTTCAAAAATGGACTTTATTCCATTAAATACTGTAAATGCGTTGAGAAATACCTTATTCAATTTGAAATAAAATTACCGCAAAGTATGGCCACTAGCCACGTGCACTGACTAGAGCTAGGTGCAAGCCGCCATCACCCCAACCCTTTACCCCCTCGCACTCCCGTTGAGTATTACGTCTATATTTTAGCTTATTACATGATTTTCAAAATAATATAATTTTTATTTTTATTATTATAAAAATATTAAGTATTTTTTTTATATTTTTTTAGCACCAGTTGTATTATCGACCCTGAGTCGTTCGTCGCTGACCAAAACAACAACCTGTATAAATCAAACTGAATATCATTTTTATGGTTTATGCAAAACTGTTTGAACTGAATGATCATCTAGCGCTTGCCGGCCGCTGTCGTGGCACCGCTCGCTTCGCTCGCTCGGCTCGCGGGCGTTATTGTCACAGTTCTACCCTAACCTAACCAGCTGTATTTGAATTGCCTCCAGTCGGGTCTGGGTGATAGAACATGTTTTGAGGAATAGGTAGTTTAATTGTAAAACAGTATTTTTTCTGATATGCAATAAGTAAATTAGAGGTGCAATAAGTAAATTAGAGGAGATTCTTAAGTTTGCGTCATTTTTAAACAGAGGTGCAATTAATAATTTCCCATAAACAAACACCTCCTTCGGCTAGCATTAAACCCTTTCCATAAGACTATAACTAAATATAAAAAGTTACTAAAAATAACACTTCCAATATCGGTAAAGTCACCGATATTGGAACTGTTATTAACAAGCAAAAGCTTTTCAAAGATATTTTCGTACATCACACATTTGATCAACAAAACACTAAGTCATTAACTCAGTTCAGGCCCTGAAAAGGCACTAATCTACCACCAATTCGGAATACACTTAAAACTAAGAAGACTCAGACAAGACTCAGCAAGGCATCTAGCAAGACTATCTAATAACTCTCTTTTCTATAGCTAGTACAAGTTGTAAAAAACAGCCCCATGAAGTTTCCACTGTGTAAAACATGTTTAATGGTATATCGGATATTATAACTAGACTAGCTGTACCCAGCGGTTTCACCCGAGTTTACGGGATAAAAAGTAGCCTATGTCCTTCTCTATACTATAGACTATCTGCATGCCAAATTTCATGATGATCTGTTGAGTAGTTGAAGCGTGAAGGTGTAACAAACAAACTCACTTTCGCATTTATAATATTACCAGCTGTCCCCCGCGGTTTCACTCGCGTTTCCGGGATAAAAAGTAGCCTTTGTCCTTATCCATGCTATAGGCTATCTGCGTGCCAAATTTCATAATGATTCGTTCAGTAGTTAAGGCGTGAGAGCGTAACAAACAAAGAAACTCACTTTCGCATTTATAATAGTTAGGATAGTTATAGTATGGATGGATAGTTAGGATATGTAGATAAGCAAATATGAGATTTCATTCCATATGATAAATTATACAGTGAGCTTAAGTAAACTAAAACCACTTCTCATATTAACATACATTACTAATGTAAATGTCTTGAATATTTAGGTATATACAAACTAAAATGTATAAGGCTGTGTAAAACCTTATTAACTTAGTAATGTGGTAGAAAGGAGATAGATACTACGCTCATCTTGCACATTATACACATATGTTTCTTTTAAGAGAGGTAGAGCCACAGATATAGATATAACTAGATAACGCAAGAGCACCTACTTCGCATGCCAGATTTAGTGCCCGACTTAAGCATAAAATGCTTAACATGGCCACAATCGCGCTCATATTGCATCGGTTCACTTGAATTGATTTGGTTTTTCCCGTCGCTAAATAGTGCTAGTGATGTCATAGTATGTATTCAAAAAAAGGCACGATTCTAGAGTTGGTTTTTCGTTATCAATTAGTGGTTGTGCCGAAATAGTACGTATTCAAAAAATGCCACGTTTGTTTTTCATACAGATCATGATACTTGCGTTATCTAGTTATATCTATATCTGTGGGTAGAGCGTTGCGTTTATTCACTCAAAGAGCAACTTGACTGAAGAAGTACCTCCACCTTACAGAATACTGCAGCTAATTAACTGAATTTTGTATTTATGCGCGGGAGTAAGGCGCTGCGCAAACGTGGACACTTTTGTGTCTTGTGTCGGATACAAGCTACCAATGAATATTTGAATTCTATAGAACCAGTATGAAATCACCCACTCCCTCCGCAGACGTAAACATGTCCACTTTACACATACTCGTTGACGATCAAAAAATGTTCGGTGTCGGTAACTGGAAACTAAAATTTGTCAGTTGAAACAACATTAAAAAAAATCGTTACAATTGTACTGAAACTGACGGAAAACAAGCAATGAATTGTATAAGCGACTAGAAGTAGCGACCGGTGACTGTTTTTTTTCAAATTCAAATTCAAAATCATTTATTCAAATAGACCTTCGCAGGCACTTATGAAAAGTCTGACTCTAATACTCTAATACCGGTTCGGAAGGTTGCATTTGCTGAGAAGAGCCGGCAATAAACTCAGCAATTACTCTTTTCAAAACAAGCTTAGATTCATTACATAATATTTACATTCTAATCGCCCTGACAACAATTGCGTGCCCCAGCGCGGCGGCAAAACTACAAAGTACTCTGTGTCCGATCACCGCCACTGGATACAGTAATTACGGTTACCGGTGACCAGGAGTAGCAACCGGCGACTGTGTTCGATCGCCGTTACAGGACACAGCAACTACGGTTTTCTGTTATGGTGTGCCGTGTCGCTAACACGTTTGCGCAGCCGCTAAGGTAGAGAGCTTCCAGAGCTCATTATAGGAGGGTGAAGGGTTGTTAACAAGTGAGTGATAGAGGTGGGCAATATCGGTTTCCTTACTTGGAACGAAACTATCTATCGGATTCTAATAGCAGTTTTTGAAACCATCTACATATTTGAATAGCTGGTTTTTCACCGTACTGTCGTAGCATCTAGATGTTTTCGTACTAGCCGAAACTGTCTATCGAATATCAATAGCCAATTTTTGATACCTGCATAATTACTTTCTCATTACTAATTTCGCTAATATCAGAAGGCAATACATTTTATGTGCGCGAATCGACCCGATACAAGGCAATACGTCAAATGCAATATATGTGTGTGAGTGAATGAGACAAAACGAGTAGACCACGGCCGCGCGCGGCTGGCACTTCAACAGCCGAAGTTTATGCGTTTTTATGCTAATGTATTTTATTTTGAAAATTTAAAAAATAGGTACGTATGTTTAATTTTTTAGGAAAAATAGACAATAATGTCGTAATTTCCACAAAAAATTTTTTTTTAATGTTACCTCGCCGAGTTACGAACTGGTGGTAGCTTTTAGCCTTCATAAGTGCTCTACTAGGGCCTAAATTGAATAAATGGCTTTGACTTTGAAGCCATTAGCGAGGCGTAGCGAAAAAAGGCCGAATAAACGATTTGTTATATCGCTCGTTCGGGGGACGTCTAGGAAACAGATGGTTTCGGCGGACTGTGCAAGATCACTGACTCAAATCATCTCAAGTGTAGTAGTTGAAACTACTTGGTGATAAATATTCAACTCAATAGTGATGCTTACCACCAGGAGGGCCTCACGTATGGTACGAATGTAGTCAACCACAATACTTTTTAATCCTCTGACTGTTTGATGATCCGCGCGGGCGAGGAAAACTAACCGCAAGTCAAGGGATTAAAATAAAAAAAGAAAAGGTTCTTGAGAGGAAATCCCACACCAAATTGCACTGCATTGATAAACAAAGTAACTGACACACATTTTGATATCGACATACAGTTTATAAACTACTAGCTGTCTCGCGCGGTTTCACCCGCGTTCCCGTCATAAACAGTAGCCTATGTCATCCGGGGAGAGTGTAGCTTCCCAACAGTGAAAGAATTTTTCAAATCGGTTCAGTAGATTCGGAGCCTATTCAATGCAAACAAACAAACAATCAAATCTTTCCTCTTTATAATATTAGTTAGATTAGATAAGCGATGTTATGGAACCACGGTACCACAATTCTCATGAAACATGGAAAGATAATTAAAATAAACAAACTAAAATATTGGTTAATTTCTAAATTGAGAATCTGTAGAACCATTTGCAATCATCAAATGTGTGTCTGTTTGAATTACTTCAATCAATGACTGTAGATATACAAATGATTTGATTGGACGTTTGAAATGCGTTTGAACGCCAACCAAACTAGTACATACTTTGCTATTGAACATTGTTTGATGAGTTGAACAAAATAAAGAACCTCAAAAATCTTCTTGGTAACCAAATATTTATAAGGCATGTATTTAATGCCTTTTTTTTATAAATCTTGATATTCTATTATATCGCACTAATATTACAATACTGTTGTAACTCAAAATATGTCTTTTTTCAGAATCGACGAAAAACTGATTATTCACTTCCTGTTATAGATTATAAAGAAATGAATACTTTATGAGGTTTATTAATAAAATTAAAGCAATTATCAATTTACCAATTATTTAAAAAATAACGGATACGAATTTAATTTCAATATTTTTAGTTAAGACTGTATTGCCTTGAATAAAGTTTAAAGAAAGATGAATTATTTTTAGTTGTGTAGTTATTGTTAAAACATTTTGAGTTACTACAAGTTATGGTGACTTTCTCTTAATGGTTTTGAGAAGCTTTTTTAAGTTACAACCATTTTTAAATTTAGTTTTATGTTTTCTAGTTACCTCCAACACAAACATTTTCACTCTAAGGTTAGGAAATTGATAAATAAAACCAGAGAATCAATAAAAATCATTCAGATAATATTATTTTTTTATAAAAAAAGATTGTTTTTTTTTATTGAAATTGCAATGTTATTTATACGACTTCAAAAACATTCTACTCTAACCGTTTGAACTGCTTATCTACTAGTTGAAGCAACGGGGCTTAAAATAATTATCAGCTTCATCATCTGAGCTACTTCATGAACAACTACTAGAAGAAGAGTTATTTGACGAATAACTACTTGACAGTTTTGTTGCTCCGCTTTGAAGTAAGCTCGGGGCTGTACTATTTGAACCAGGTATAAAATTAGGGTCATAATCGGAATCATCAAAATCACTCTGATCAGTGTCATCATCATCATATCAGCCTAAAGATGTCAACTGCTGAACATAGGCCTCCCCTATTGACTTCCACATTGAACGGTTTTGGGCCACTTGCATCCAGCAGCGCCCAGCAACTCTGACCGGACCTGACTCAGACCAACTAATGGACGGTCGCCCCGCTCTCTCGGTACTTTTCAGTACGTGGTCGCCACTCGAGAACCTTCCTTCCCCATCGGTTATCGGCTCTTCGAGTGATGTGGCCTGCCCATTGTCACTTCAGCTTACTAACTCTACAAGCTATGTCCGTCGTTATTTCGGACCCTGTCACGTAGAGAAATTCCGAGCATAGCTCTTTCCATAGCTCGCTGAGTGACTCTAAGCGTATTTAAGTGGCCAGCAGTAAATGACCACGTCTGTAGGTCATAACTGGTAACACGCACTGATTGAATTAGTATGATCTGATCAGTGTGCAAAGGTGAAATGTAATATTTCCTTTAGTTGGATTCAGTCATCGATTCAACATTACTAAACGTACTCAATGCATTGTTGCCGTTAATTTCATGAAAACTGGGCAAGTAGATAAGATCGTTATCGACAATCATCATCGTTAATAAACGATCAACCTGTTTGTATGGGATTGACATTTCAAATCGAAATATCACGTGATTTTTAACAATCTCTTATGTCAGTCCCATACAAAGGTTGATCGTTTACTAACGATGACGATTGTCGACAGCCATCTTGTCTAGGGCGGCTGGATTTATGTAGAAGGTCCTTCACTTTCGAGTACGCCGATTGTTATTTCACAGCTTTGTTGTTATAATTCTGTAAGAATTTAAAGGGAGCGTGGTTTCCTCAAGGGGTTGTTGTTTTCCTTCTCCTGATAATAGTTTGACGTTATATTTGTTGCCATTTCAATAAGCAATTGCCCACGGTGCATACTTAATCTACAAAAAAACAAATATTTATTGAGTAAAACACCTTAAATATTTTATGTCACCTAGAATGTAGTAACTCTAAATTATTTAAAAACAATACTTTATGATAGTATTATAATTTTTACTTTGACATGTCGAATAGGTGATTTTAAATGCTATGATTAACTAATAAGTATTAGTTTAAAAGTCATGAAATTATCACAAAAAACAGCAAATGAAAAATCTTCAACAATACTGTACTATGTCTGAAATTCCTTAATAAACCAACAAGAATGAAGTAATTAAAAATATTATTTTCAATCGCATTTTTGTGAATCAATAATAGTGTAACAACTAGAAATACACCAAGTTCATCTTTAGGTTTAAATCAAATATAATGTATTAACTTGAATTAATAGTTTAACTTTTACATACCTGTGTCAGTAATAACGTTCCAATTCGAATTAATGCGGTCTAAAACGCAAAGCGGCACGTCTCTCCCAACCGAATTTAGATCGGAACTAAAGATGATGTGATATTGGGAGGCGGATTACGACAGTCAGTGAATCATGAATAATGACTCAAGGCGCCATCTCTTATTTGTTTCTTGTATTATTCTAATGATGGTATTATTGACGTGTAGGGAATTGAATTTTACGTTTAAATATGATGTTATCTCAAATTTTAAATTTTTTGAGTTACGACAGTATTGTAATATTAGTATCGTGGCAGTTTGAATTGAACCTAGAGATGTATCCAATCCAAACGGATCATAAAACTGCTGTCAGGAAAAAATATTATTTTGCGTATTTTTTTTTGACAATTGAGGGCCTACGCAGACCGGGACGGCATGGCAAGGGATTTTAATTTTTACTGATGGACATTCAACCGTACTGTTACAGAAATACGACATAAATTGCTATACTTTAAAATGATGCCGTGGCATTGAAAGAGATTTTATCGCACGGCATTAAAAGACGCGCCACAGGCTCCCGTGGCGGGATGCCGTGGCATACTGCGGTGGGCAACGGCATGCCACGGACTCGGGTTGATAATTTCCATAAATTATCAACCCAAAATCTTCTTCTATCCCTATTATTAGCCTGTGCACCTTCTTCTTCATCTGCAATAATCGATATCAACACCAAATCCCAATCTACCATTTTAAAACTGAGGCACACCAACACTCGATCAAACGCAACTAAAGATTAAAAGTGTATCAGGCAGCAGGAGTTGCTGAGGCGTGCTTTGTCGTGGCAAAGTGCTGGAATGCCGCGGTATCTAAGCGGCCAGTGTGCGCTGACTCACGGCAAAATCCCTTGCCATGCCGTCCCGGTCTGCGTAGGCCTTTACACATTATTGCTTCTCCTCTTTGACCAATCGAAATCAACATCAAAGTAATTAAAAAAGAAAACGCTTCGAATTGATTCAATTAACAATGGTTTAAAGTTAATCCCTCAATAAAATATTTTTGTTTGTAGTTCCCGGGTCGGTATGCGGTGCCCCGGTTTTAATTTAAGCCCGCATTGATTGTGCGTCAATAGCTTTTTTATTGACTTTAAATTATTGATATTGTTGTTAATCTCAGTTGTACACAAGGTTTTATTGGATTACTGTACAGTATACTGTACTGTACTGTATAGCAGTTCATTTGTTCTAAAAGAGATATGTTGGCTCGCTAGGATGTCTCTGGATGATGAGTTTTATGTTATACCATTTTACATAACTAAGACACTAAAGAGATACTAGAAGTAACAAGAACTGGAGTGAAGGAGGTTTTATAGAATTTCTTCAAAAACTGATCATTTTGCATGAGTTAGGTGTCACACTACAATTAAATCTGTAGTTCTTAAAACTTACAAAATCCTCAGCTCTCGATCAACCACTGAAGTTCTATACGAAATGCTATCGCGCTTACTGATTATTTCCTAAACCAAGGGCTATTTAGTACATCGAAATATCAAATTTTGGACCAAAACCTTTAACCAAAAGCTTAAGTTAATTGCATGGACGTATAAACAAATCGAGACGATAGAAGAAAAAATAAGCTTTTTACATGCCATAGAAACGTATTATAGTGATAAGTATAAGAGTGTGAGTCACAGTAAATGTAATACCAGAGCTAAAACTAAGGGGACATTAGTTGTACCTAAGATTCATAACTATTATGGTAAAAGAACTCGCAAATATGTAACCCCAAAATTATGTAATATGTATCCTAATCTGCTATTAAATGAAAATAAAATTAAATGTAAAATAACTTTAAAAAGAAAAGTGAAAGAGAATTTATTAGAGAAGCAGTCTAGTTGCTTAAGAAATAAATGATATATTATGTTTATTTCTTAAGTAACTAGACTAGACTAGAATAATATAGGTATAATGCATGTGATTGTTAATAAACTAAATAATGTACGTACAAAACCAAAACTGTGAAAGAGTGCACGCCTACAAACTGCAATAGTAGTTTGGCGACTATTAAATAAGCAAAACATGTAAGGTTTTTTTGGAAATAAAATAAATAAAAAAAAAAAAAAAAAAAAGACGGAGTGTCGCCTTATACGAAGTGAAGCACCCCAAGTAAGCCGGGCCGTCTCGTAATTACAAGCCTCACACACACATGTTTACCATAGTAAGCCGATTGGTTGTCATTTCACATTGAAACGTCGACAGTGACAATAAGGCTCAGTATCACTTGTGCCTGCTTGGGCCAGTACTAATTTTACTCACATATATGTATGAAATATAGTGCTTCACTTTCTTATAAGCTGGTGCTGCGTCCTGATTTTTTATAGATCCATGGCTAATTATTCGAAGTATTCCCATTTGCGCACCGATTTTTTGAGCACCGATCCTATTCCCTTTTCAGCACCGATTCATATTTTGGATCGGTGCTTAAATGGGAACAAAAATTTAATTCGAAATCATTCCCTTTTGAGCACCGACAGATTTGTAGCTTCTAGTGTTGTGGTATTTTGATCTCTCTCTAAATACTTCCAAAAAATTATACTTGGTAATTAAAGAAAAAATGGTACCAAGACTTAGTACTTACATTATTTTATTGAATATTCCCATTAGAGCACCGATTCTAGAGCATCAGCTAATATTTTAATTGTACCAGTATAACATAAGCTCGAAGGAGCTCTTTCCTTTTTGATAAGTTAAAAGAATATATATGTTGTTTTTTTACTAGAGAGAGCTCCTTCATACTTCTGTTATACTGGTACAATTTTAAATATTAGCTGATGCTCTAAAATCATCACAGATCATTTTACCTAAGCTCTTCATAATAATAAAAAACGTATGGTGACTTGTATTGTTTGTGTTTTGTTCGAATTGAGAAAATTTAAGTCTAGAAAAGTAATAAATAATTAATATTCATCTGTAATTGATAATAAACAATTAAATTATTCTGTACAATAAAACGAATTTTTTATCGATATATTTTATTTAAACACCACAGTTTTAAATAGTACCAGTACAACAGAAGCTTGAAGGAGCTCTCCCTAGTTACAAAACAACATATATTATATATTCTTTCCACAAAATATACAAAAATCTACTTATACCTCAAAAATGTATACTTATGAAAAAATGGTACCAGGTTTTGTTTTTAAATTTTATTTGGAGATATCTCCTTCGAGCTTATGCTATCCTGGTACCATTTTTTAGGTATTAAGAGAGAGATTTAATATAAGTAAAATGGAGAGTACATATTATGTTTCCATAATTAGTCAGTACCTAGGTTTTCTAATACAAGCTAGTCTTTGCTTAAAAGGAGATTCCAAAAATATATAAATTAACATTAGTTATTTATAAATAAATTTATTATTAATTTATTATTTTTACTAGGTAATATCAACAACAGTACGTATATTTTGTTCAGCAATTGACAACCAACCTAACATATTGATCAGTACTCAAAGCGGAATAGTTTTAATGCTCTAAAAATGGGTTCTCTAACGATAATACTTTTTACTTTTTATAATAAAACTATTAATTTTTATCGATACGTTTTATTAAACACCACAACACTAGAAGCTACAAAACCGTCGGTGCTCAAAAAGGAATGATTTCGTATTAAAATTTTGTTCCCATTTGAGCACCGATCCAAAATATGAATCGGTGCGCAAATGGGAATACTTCAATTATTGTAGTGTTCCAACATAAAATGGGTCTCTAAAAGTTATCTTTTTTTGCCGATATCTAGAACTAAGAACAAGCCAATAAATAAATCACAATTGTTGGACATCCAACGTTACTCATCAAAAGTCTGCATTGCACTTACAAAGTTTATCCTCGGCCGGGCGTAAAACACACAAACTTTGTGTCAACAACCGGATAGTCTCCAAGCACATTATGTTTACTTTACATGCCATGACCCTCATGAGCAAGCAAGGTATACTTACTACATACAATGTTTAAAGAAGAGAATCATGTTTCACTGCCAGTTTTATGACGCCTGCAGGTAAGGCAGCATCCCGTTCTGCTTTATCACCACCACTATATTATAGTCACCTCTAAAAACCGATCACAATAAGAAGAATTTACATAGTTTAATAAATCAAGAGCATGCAATAAAATTTGGACGCTTGCAACCCACGAGGTACCACATGGTACCACTGACGCGTTACCAACCTTTCTCCTTCCCCGATGAGCTCTGGCGACCTTACTCACGCGCAGGAACACAAGATAAAGTTATCTGCAGTATACTGAAAAAAATGGACTACAAATGACTACAAAACTTTATTTAACAGTAACACAAAATTGTATGACCAATGACCTAAACAGAGTGACTTGCGAACTAAACTTACCAGTAACATAACTAGTTTTTGTTTTTTACTAAATGATTTGATTAAATGTAACTAAAGTTAATTTCCCGACAACTAAAGTTAGTTTCCCGACAACTAAAGTTAGTTTCCCGACAACAAAACGCCAACTTACATCACTAGTTTTGTAAATCATTTTTTTCAGTGTATTCTGTAAGGTGAAAGTACTTCCCTAGTTAAGCTGCTCTTTAATAAACGCTATGCTCTAACTCTCTGAGACTTAGAGCATAGCGTTTATTCACTCAACTTTCTTGATACATGAATAAGAAAGATTTGCTAGTTAGATGAAATAATACCAGCAAATAATAGATAATTGAAAACTGTTTTACAAAAAACTTAAACCGACTTCAAAGTACACTAAAAAGTAATCAAATCCTGACCTGACGACAATGGGACAAGAATTTTCCAAATCGGTTAATAAGTGATGGAGTTATGAGGTAACAAACATAAAAAAAACAACCGAATTGAGAACCTCCTCCTTTTTGTAGTCGTTTAAAAATAATAACAACGCTACCAGGGGCGTTAATCAAAACAGCGACAACGAAACAAAAAAAAAATCACAAACGTCAAAACATACCACAGAACATCATTGTTTATTTCAAATTCAATTTTAGAAATAAAAGGAAATGTTTCAACACAATTTCAACTCCCGGGAAATTCGATATACGACCGTAGACTTTCACCATTCACTCACTTGTGAATAATAGTCGCGCTACTCGGTTCTACAAAGTAAGAGTCCGACACTACCCAGGAAATGTACCCCGGGAATTGTAGATCGGGAAATGCATCCCGCGGGGATACGTACAGCTGTGCGCGATTTAAACTAGTACCCATGTCTGCGGCACACGTACCTACGATACGAAATGTAGGAGGGTC
Organism: Polyploca ridens; assembly: GCA_951394255.1. Lineage (NCBI taxonomy): Eukaryota > Metazoa > Arthropoda > Insecta > Lepidoptera > Drepanidae > Polyploca > Polyploca ridens. The sequence continues at coordinate 15,137,961 of OX596254.1, read as the reverse complement.
ATATTTTATACTGATCCAAGTTTGTGTCTAAGGATTTATATTTAAAAACTCAACTTTTTTATATTAGCATCAAGAATAAAATAGGTTTATGTTTAACCACCATTTTACCATAGTAAGGCCGAAGTTCACTGGCTCTCGTACTACTCATACGTGATTGGCGATTGGTAATTCTTAGTTCAAACGTTATCAGTCTCATGACCTTGCTTATGATCTTTGGGTTTAGAAAAAAATCAAATGCTATTTTTTTCGAATGCTTTTTAAACTTTCAAACAGTCTCGCTGAAGGAAAGTAGCTCTTGTCTAGAGGGGCTGATCAGATCATGATCAGTGTTATAAAGTTCATTATTATAAAAGAAAAAAAAGTATACTAATAACAAGACTGTACCTAATTTAGAACATGAAATAAAAATTGTAAAATTATATTAGACTAATATGTTCTTACTCATTTATTCACATATACATGTATAATCATGTATATTAGCTAATAGACGGAATGTATTGGTTACTATTAATTTTGTAGAGTAAGTTTGTAATATCAACGTGTAATTTTCCGCATTGGCGACCGCCTCAATATCACAAACGCATCGCAAATGGGTGTAGACACAATAATTACCAGCATTTCCCACATGTTTTTAATATTTGTACCTTTATACAACGTTATTTTTAGTAGGTATATATTACACTCCAATAAGATTTTGTTTGATGATGATCTTTTCATACAAAAATCTATTTCTTTTTAATTTTTAGCTTGACTGGGGAAGTACCTTATAGCTTACCGCAGCTGTTGTATTCTTGCGCGTGAGTAAGGTTTCCAGAGCTCATTGGAGAAGCAAAAGGTCAGTAACGCGTGAGTGATGCCTCGTGTTTTGCAAGGTTACGGTAACCGCTTACCACCAGTTGGGCCACTTGCTTGTTTATACCGTCTCCGTCGTATAAAAACATACAAAAATCATTTTTTGATCAGTTATGTCACAAAATAGCATAGCGTAGAACAAATAGTGATAAATTCTACGAGTGCTACTACATCCAAACTAATTTCTCAAATATGGTTGACAATTAATAATGCTGTTCAATACGCTAGAGTATTAGACGCCGATCCCACAGAAGAGTTGTACAGTTCCGAGTTCTGAGTTCCGCGTTCACTGTAATCTATGCTGCGCCTTTGATCATTGCACACAGAGAACTCGACGTTCAAGAGAACGCGAGTTCTGTCGGAGTTCCATTCTCTAAAGTTGGTAGTTGAGGTGACACATCTGCTATCACTGTCTTATTTACTGAGGCAGGAAAACAAGGGGCATTCTGGCCCATGAACGTCCACTAATTAAACTTAAGTAAACAAACTTTTGCTTGCTGTTTGTATATAATTAAACCTTTTGGTACGGGATACTTATTACACTTAATGCAACTACCTTGCAATTTCATAATATCTCCAATTATTTCTTAAATCTTCAATACTCTATAATAAACTTTCAAATTTTGTTAATATATTATTGCCTAATAGAAAACATAAATTATTGCTGGCCGCCAATGAGACAAGCTCCATACTTTGCTCCTTTACCTTTAGAACTCTAGACTGCTCGCTCGCTGTGTGTACAGTAGTGATAGCGGAACTCGGAACTCGGAACGCTGAACTCTAGAACTCTTTTCCGACCACGATTTTTCTATGAGCTGCGTGCTGTTGGTCAAGCCTATCCATAAAACATAATGTAGGTATATTGTCTGAAAATTTTATTAAAAGAAGGCCAAAGAATAATAATACATTTATTTTCTTCCAGAAGAGATGGATGGATTGTATGAAAGGTGATATGGGTAAGAAAGGAGTTGATGCTGGTATGACGGATAGAAGACACGAATTGAAGAAGAGTACATATTGCGTCGACCCCAAATGATTGGGAACAGGGCAGGTAGATGATGTTGATGGAAGAAGAGTAGGATGAAAATCTTTATAATCGGTACGAATATAATAATGCCGCAAAGCTTTTCTCTGGAACTACCAGTCGGATTCGAAAGATTCTTTCACTAATAGAAAGTTACATTATTCCCGAGTGGTATAGGCTACTTTTGATCCCAGGAAAATGGGTGAAACCACGGGAGACAGCTAGTATTACATAAAGTTTAGGAATTCTGAAATTGGTAATTTCCTCTTAATCAAACGGTATGTCTAAAATGAATTTACTACTCGTACATATGGACTAGGGTCAGGATGTTCATTTCCTATCAGTAACTACCGGAACAGTCCTCGAATTAATTAGTTTCCCGCACTTGAGATGGCTTAAGTGCTTTCTCTATATAAGAGCATGTCTAGTGACCTACTTTTGAATATGGACTCTAAAATTAAGGTTCGTGAGTTTTTTTTGTTTTGGCTGTATTCCAGAAATTTATAATAAACATTGCTGTATTTGCTTATTAGAATACATTATCCAGAGCCCGGCTTTACCCGCTTTTCTAATGTTTTTACAAAATAAATGTATTCTACGTTTTATCCCAATTTTATCGTAATCCGTTCGTAAATTAGGGCGTGATTAAGTTACGATTTACATGCATTTATTATTACAGTAGGATATAAAAATATTTTATCTTATTTTCACAGGAAATGGAGCTCTTTATTAATGAACAAAATGTTTCTACTATAAATTGCAGTACGGCGACTCAGCGCTGTAAAATCTCGGAAATAATTGCTTTTAAGCGACTAACTATGCTATAAACGAGAGGAAATTCTTTTGAGCTATTTATTTATAACTGTTTTATGACGCACAGGTTTTAATATAATAATACTTTTAAAGTTATTTAGGTTTTTTTTTGCCATTCGAAAGTCCAAAGAATAGTATTTTATTTTTTCATTAAAATTTCTAAGAAAAGGAAATATAATACTTTGATGATTACATTGTATCCTTTAACTATTTGCTAATGCAGAACAGTGTCTTATATCTAAACTTGCTTTTGCCTCTTGGTTTCACTCGCATATATTCCATACCATCAACGAAGCAATTTTTTTTGTTAGCTCAGGGCACGAATCACAGCTCAGGGGGTGAAGGGATGGACTTTTACGCGTTACGACTAATTGGGAACGGTCTGATTACTAGTCATGGCATTTCGGGCCGCTAGAACGGGACGAGACTGGGCGGGAGTTCGCGACGCGCGTCCTCGCCGGCGAGGACAATATTACGGTGATCGGTTGTGCCATAAAGGCCTTATTACACTATTCGATATCAAGCCAGTCTTAGTAAGACTGTCTTAAAGTCTAATTAGACAAGCTCGCTATTACACTGTGCTGAATACCGCATGCTAACTCACTTGCAAGGCATACGTAACCGGTGACGGTTGTCGCGGTGTCTATTCAGCAAGCAAGCACGGCCGAACCCATTCGGTCGGTCTAATTAGACAGACTACCTTGCTTACTACTATTACACTTTGCTGAATCTTAGTAAGACTGTCTTGATATCGAATAGTGTAATAAGCCTTGGCTATGCTTAGTAATTTTTTTTGCAGTCGGTCCAGAAGTTTAATCATGAAAATCTGCTAAATAGACAGACTATTAGTAGGGTTATGTATATAAATAATTCCACACTCATCTAAACACAACGTTTAGCACAGCGAAACCCGCAATTTCATGACCGACATGACTTACGTCACGTCCAAGTACGTCAACCACAAAACAAAGACACGGAGACAGGATGTGATTACAAAATTACATAGTCCGCACATTACGGTCACTTCAGTGTCGGCTTCACAACACTGTGTTAGGGGTTTGTATGATAAGAGATTTACCCCCTTATTCATAATAAAGTTATCAAACGTTGATTAGCTAAAATTCCGAAGTCTTTATCTGACAGGTGACATTTGGTGATCGAAAGAGTGAGACGGGGCAAACTATTACACTGATTTACTTAAAAAGCGATTATGAATAAGGGGGTAAGGATTTTAGAATAGAGTAATTAGATAATTTCTTGATAAACGTGTCACATCTAAGAAAATAACTCCTTTTGGAGTAAGCTTTACAAACGCAAGCATAAAAATAAACAGTCACGTTCGGCAATACCATTATTAGCAAATCATAACTTCATTCTGTTCAACAGCATGATTTCAAATACAGTTTCTAGAAATTATCGGCAAAAAAAGGGGGTAAGACCACACTTTACGCAACGCACTTCATACAAGTGAAACAGACAGGTTAAAAATCTCTTTGTTACTGCCTATTTCCATAAGCACCCATGTTTATTTATTATCAGACCAGCTATTCCCCTGCGGTTCTACCGGCGTTCTCTGGATAAAAAGAAAATTATAACACTCGGGAATATTGAAGCTTCCTGTTGATGAAATAATGTTTCGAATCCGACTGGCAGTTCCAGAGTTAAACTTACCCGTTTAAACAAATAAGAAAAATCTTCTACTTTATTATATTAGTATAGATAGAGACTGGTGCCGATTCTGTTGTAAATCGCACTAAACTAATTTTAGTCACATCTCATCTCTTTCTTACGAACATGATTGAAAAAGGATAGAACATATTTTAAGTTGTCAAATTAATCTTTGACGTCTTATTTTGCGTATATTTAGGCGTAACCGCGATAGATGGCGGCTAAAATTATATTGAAAATAAGCATTGGACTAATTTGACGGGACTAAATTTCTTACATCCTTTTCTTATGTTCTTTGTTAGAAAGAGACATAGTGACATTAAAATTAGTTTAGTTGTGAACAACAGAATCAGGGCCATTGTCTGCTTGTCATCCTTCTGACATACTAAAAAAGTTATGAAAACTCTATTTATATTCAAACCATACTTACACATGGAAAAGATTTATGTTCACCAACACTATTGCCAGCGTACTGATGATAATGGTACAATTGAAAATTCACATTTAGTTTACATCGCCATCGAGGGAAAATCCCTTTAGAGTAGAAGATAATACCGAGCAATCCAATTCCACAACAAGTGATTTTGCACTAATTAATAAGTTTTTTTTATTGTCGTGGTGAAAATCTTCGAAAAGATACCCGGTTACAAGAGGGGGTGTTACCGGGTTATTTGGGATTTCACCCGGTGGCCTACCAGTGAACACCGGGTCCTCCATTAAATCGGCGCCAGCAAACGACAATACAAGCCACTTTGTATTTGTATTGCCACCTTCCCCGGGCAAAATAACAGTACCTACCGACCAATTATTGCATTTAAATAATTAGTGTGGCATTAACTTAGCCAGTCAGAGCGCATTGTCGGTATTGGGAAGTTGGCGGAACGTATTTCATAGAAAATGAACGTCATTTCGCTTCATTGGTTTAATTGTTAAATGTATAAAGGGATCCATCACAGGACATAAAAATAGCAGCTTGAAACATGCTTATATGTAGATATATCCCTTAATCCGTGCTAAGTAACATGCTCGACAACATTGAGCTGGTGTTGCAAGCGTCCATAGGCTGCGGTAACCGCTTACCATCAGGCGGGCCGTATGCTTGTTTGCTACCTAAGTAGTATAAAAAAAAAAAAAAAAACTATTATTAGTACGTATAGAGAAGCTATCATAAGCAAAGGTTTTTTTTTTTTTTATATTTGTTACCTCATAACTCCGTCGTTTATTAACCGATTTGGAAAATTCTTTTTTTATTTGAAAGGGTACACTTCCTGTTTGGTCCCATTGTCATCAGATCAGGATTTGATTACTTCTTAGTGTACTTTGAAGTCGGTTTAAGTTTTATGTAAAACAGTCCAATTATTTAGAGTCAACTAAAGTTATCTTTAGCGCTGAAACAATAATTTGTCGTCTAAGCAGACAGTAGAAACACGAAGCGCTATTAGAACGCTTTTAGGAGTATATTTCTCGCGAACACCATGTTTTTCACGGCGCTTACGCGTTTCGTTCATCGTTCTACAACAACAATTGCGGCCGGATGGCCTCACTTGAACGGAACTTCACTAGTTGTGAGGTCTTCTCTATACGTAGTAATAATAGCTCAATGCTCGACAATTAATACTTTATAATCGTATAGGTATGAAAGTAAATTATATGGTTGATTAATAGGGTGCAGATTTTTAATTAAGTATGTAGATTTGAGTGTAGAGCTCTGGTATGGTAGCTTAATTGGGTATGGTATGCATACCTCCTTACAGCCATGATGTTGGAAATTATTTAGGTAGTTAAACTGATAATTAAGTAGATATTTTAGTGCATTTACTCAGTTTTCATTACCGTTAATAAAGATTTGATAGCCGTTTTGATATAATGTCTTTCCTTGTCGCGCTATGCATGTATCTTTTTAGCGCAGTTATTTCTTGACAGGTTTGAAACAAAAATAAATGATTTTCCAAAAATTATAGTTTTTGTGGTAAATTCAAATTGTTCGACGAGTTTGCAATTTCTGAAAAATAAATGACCTATAAAGAAACCTGTAAAAATAAATCGTAAAATAGTCAAAATACATGACTGCAGCAGTGATTCATTTAACTCCATTCCACTAAATGTTGCCTCACGTCTATAAATCGTTTGCCAATTTTTAGGTAACACTGCAGGCCATATTTTACATATAAACGAAGCTAGGGGTTGCCAACTCAATACCAAGTGTGTGATTAAGTTTATCACTCGGCAATACATTCCAAAAGTGCCAGTAAGGGTATGGGGCGATAGACTCATTTATAAGAGCTATAAAATAGGTAACGTTATTGGATAACGTTATATTTGGATGTTCAGATGCTCGGATAATGGTGATGATTGTTGTTGTTGACTAAACTTAAGACCCGCTGCACGAATAGAAACCAAAAACTCTCGGATGAAACTCTCAAACTTATGAAGCGACGACCTGAAATGAAGTTGCAGTCTTCAGCTGACTCAGCCGAAATTGGCAGCTAAATAGGCAGGTCTCAAAATCAAAAAATTAAAATCAAAAATTCATTTATTCAGTTTAGGCCCTAGTAAGGCACTTATGAACGTTAAATTGATACATATAGTTCAATTTACCACCGGTTCGGAAGAAACTCAGCAAGGGTTTTTTTTTTAGACAGGTTTGAAACAAATGTAATGAATGTAAATATTATGTAATGAATCTAAGCTTGTTTTGAAAAGAGTAATTGCTGAGTTTATTGCCGGCTCTTCTCAGCAAATGCAACCTTCCGAACCGGTATTAGAGTATTAGAGTCAGACTTTTCATAAGTGCCTGCGAAGGTCTATTTGAATAAATGATTTTGAATTTTGAATTTTTTGAATTTTCGAACGCAACGCGACACGATTTACACCTCTTATTAGAGAGTTTAATGTATTAACATCATGTATCGATGTTATACAACCGAAAATATTACTAATAAATCGGTTGATTAATTATGTTTTTCCAACAAACTACAATTTATTATCTACCAAGAAACTTAGTACCTTACAAAGTTCATACGAAAATATGATTACGACTTAAAGCCAAAGTTGGCAAGGCGGGAAGTAAAGAAAACTAACGACATTCGATAAATATAAGTTATCGTTTTGACTTTCGCGTGAGGCGAACGTTTTCGTTGACTTTACACTTTATTGCACTTTGAAAATGTCTTATCGACTAGTGGATTGAAAATGTATACTTTATTACAAATATAGGGTCGCTTTCTGCCAAAAAGTATACAATCCTGCTCTACTAATTCTATACTCGTAAATGCGAAAGTGTGCATTTATCTGCCCTTCCTTATCAATAGGATAAAAATGACTGAAAAAAAATACGTCATTGGTTTTTGAAAAAACACAAAATAAAGTTAAAAAAGTCTGGATTATAGTTTCTTCTTACAACCCAGACACCGCGCTTGCACTTCAAAGTAGTTGTGGTACGGCGGCACGCCAGTTTTGTAGCAGTTGTGGGACTCCGCCACTTCGTGGCCTTTTGAAATTTTTATGATTTGTGGTATTTTCAAAAACCAATGACGTTTTTTTTTATTTTTGATGTTGTCTGAACAACGTTTGTTCTAGCGTTAAAACGATTAAAACGTCACCGTGTATACCTACTAGATTCCCTCCACAATTTTGCCTCCGTTATAAAAATAATCTACTGAGTCACTTTCCGGCTCTCTATTCCATGCTGTGTAATCTCCATGCAAAAAAATGTCAACCCCTTGATCCGTTGCTGCCTGAAAGATGGATAAATCAGTAAATACACGCAAACGGAACCTATAAATGAATTAAGATTAAATAATATATTATGGCATGAATTCCTATGCGACACGTATCGACAATTTACTCAAAACTATATCTTGATCCATTGAATTTTAACTATTAGCCACTCTCCGCGTCTATGGTTCAATTCTGATCAAACGTATCTCAAGGGAACAGACAAAATTACTAGTACCGTTTTTAAAATGCTTTCCTTTCATAAAATTTTAACAAAGGTTTCCATCTCTCTATTATTTTTTTCACTTAAAGGAAAATGGTAAGTAGTTTTTAGTGTCTATGAATTTAGGAACGCCTTGCTTTTTTTTCTTAAGGTGGAATCTTAACCAATGAGTAAATGGTAAAAAATATGTGACAACATAAACAATGTTTTAGTTAAATAGCATACCCGCCTGGTGGTAAGCGGTTAAGGCCTTATTACACTATTCGATATCAAGCCAGTCTTACTAAGATTTAGCAAAGTGTAATAAGAGTAAGCAAGGTAGTCTGTCTAATTAGACCGACCGAATGGGTTCGGCCGTGCTTGCTCGCTGAATATCGCGTGGTGTAATAAGACTTAGCACGCGAGACCGTTCAGTCGGCGCGCGGCGACGGCAGAGTGAAGTCCTCGGGTAAAGTCCGTGTTTGTTTGTTGTGGCGTGCACAATGGCTTGTTCAAAAGAAAAGGAAGTGATTTTTAATGTTATTGATGTGTATACCGTGACATGCCATATTTATAGCATAAAAGTCACAAAAATACTTCTTAACCTTCTTCACCCATATTTTACTTTTTTCTTTTGTATTCAAACCAATAGTCGCGGCAAGAGTTATGGCGATTTTCTGGTGCTTCGAAAGTCATCCCATGACACCGCGACAACCGTCACCGGCTGCGTACGCCTTGCAAATGAGTTAGCATGCGATATTCAGCAAGGTGTAATAGCGAGCTTGTCTAATTAGACTTTAAGACAGTCTTACTAAGACTGGCTTGATATCGAATAGTGTAATAAGGCCTTTACCTAGCTCTATGAACTCTGTTGCATCATTAGAGACGTTTGCATCACCGGGGGCGGCATTTACACGTTACCGACGCGGGAAGCGCGTAACCAATAAGCTTTGGCAACCTCACACGCAGGAACACTACATTGTTATTTGGCTGCGGTATTATGTACCTCCAGGTACTTCCCGTCAAGTTACTCTTTGAGCAAAAAAAAAATCTACGCTCTACCTACCTACCTCCTTTAATTTATTGACATAGTGCGAAGCGCGAGCGAAACGTCTCAGTTTGGATTAAAATGCTTTTGTACGACTATCCAGATGTCCGGCTGTTCTCCTCTACAGGTCGAATTTCTCAACCAATTCTCGTGAAATTTTGTGAGCGGTTCGGTAATTATATGAATTTTTATTTCGATTCGGTTTTCTAAAAAACTGGGTCGACAAGTGGCCATATTATTATTGAGATTTGCGAGGACTACATCTTACAGAGCCACTAGTGAGTAAGGGTGTACGCACGGCTACATATCAAGCTATACATTTCCAATATAAGCTGACCTCTCATTGCAGGGAAATCCTATACAATGCGAGATCAGCTTATACTGGAAATGTATAGCTTGATGTGTTGCCGTGTGTACGAGTTTAATTATTTTTCTTCTAACATAAGTAGGTACAGTAGTACCCAACTAATATGGCTTACCGATGTACCTGCGCAGAAGATACATTTTCAAAGCGCGGGAAACGCTATTGGTCGGCAGCTGCCGCCATGTTAGCGCGCGCCGTGCGGATGGGCGTGACTTGCGAATGAGACGAAACTAACAGCTGCAGTGTATTATGAACCTTATGGTAGTGATCTAAGGTTGATTGTAAGTTTTAAGCATTATTTTGTTAATCTTCGGGGCTAAACCTTCTTTTCTGTGCGAACGAAGATTCACAACGCGCCATATCAGTTGGGTACTACTGTACTGTCTTTGGAGGAATAACAAATGCTCAAAGCTGTGTCTGCAAATGTTCTTTTATTCCTGCCGCGTCATAACAAATCAATCAACACGATTAACCTAACACCTACACTTGTAACATAACCAGCAAATAGGCCTTAAGAGCTTGTTTACACAATACCAGTGAATCAGAGAACGACATTGACGGATTGTGTTTACGGACATAGCAAGAGGCCCTACCGCTGTATAAACATCAGGTTATTTATTTGAAAACTTTCATGTATATTGTATAGGAATAGCGTTAAAGGCATCGAAGAAGATTTGAGTTACCGAAACTTGGAAGATTTTTATCGGTTTTTTTATGAATTAAGTGGAGTGTGACGGTTTATTAATACAGTATTAATGGCTGAAGTTAGTCAACTGTGTCATAAGTTACACAAATGTATGGTTTTTGTTGTTGTTAGTCATTCTTTATGTTAGTTTTTGATATTAGGTTTTTTAGCTTGATAAAATGTTATGGAGGTGCAAGGTGGATGACACCCCCATTTAAAAGAGGAGATCTTCCGCCAGGCTGGGTCATCCTGCCTGGGGACCGCGGTCCAACAGTACATGTCGGACAGTTGTATATATGCAGATTCTCGAGAAAACTTCGTAAGCGCGATGCAGGTTGTTGCAGCGCTACGCCATCTATCTTTCTCCGTGTGAACTATCTTAGTGTGCTGGTATATGGCTGATAGATGTCGCTACAAACTTATACCTTGATGAAGACGAAAATTTTGTGTCAGAGCTAAAAAGTGATAATAAATATGACTCCTGGCTAACCCGGTCTCTGTCAGAATTGTTTTCAAAATAAATTTAAGCCTTACCAAGAGTTTTCAAATACGAAACATCCAAAAGTGAAATAGAAAATTAATGACGCCCGGTTCTGTATAAAACCATTAATATTAGTGTTACAAGTAAATGAAAACATTGCCACAGTACAGAAAACGAACAGAGAGCTAAATATTTTAAAACTACTTAATTTATTTATAAAGCTTTTTGTTGTGTACACACAACGAAATGTTGTGAGATGATTGTGATATGATCTTATGTAATTTTACAAGATTTTATTTTACTTGCAATGTATGTTTGTACTTGCAAGTCGAATTTCACCCACTTCCAGTGGTCGGATTGACGTGATATTTGGTGTATACCATGTATATAAGTACTTATGTATATAAGTATATTGCAAGACAATGCAGATACAGTCAACAAAAAGTACAGTCACCAAAAAAATCTTGTTTTAAAAATGAAATTTCTAACAAAAACTTATTTCTTTGTAATGAGTGTGTGTTGCCAAAATAAAGAGATAATAAAGAACTTTTATAAAATGTCGTAAATTAAATGCTATTCTGTAATATAGCCAGTACTCATTAAATATTTATTTTGACTTTATAACAGTTTCACAGCAATTACATTAATTAAAGATTTTTTTTTATTATTTACATTATAAAACATATTTATACATTAATAAACACAGTCATACGTCCTTCTTAAAGAAACGCAAACACTCAGACAGTATATCTGTCACTGTCGTGGCAGCCAATAACTGAGGGAGCACATATGTATGAATTTTCCTAATTTTGATATATACATGTAAATGTGTTAGTGTTAACGTCTTGCTGGTTGTCCTTAAATAATAAAAACAAAATAAAATATCTCTTGTACCTTTTTAACTTCCTAAAATGTTTGTCATTTTGTTAAAAAAGACACATCAAAAACAAATTATAACTATCCACACATTTTTCTAAAGCCTGAGCTAGATATTATATAGGGTGTTGTTTTGGTCGGCGACAAGCGACCCAGGAGCGGTAGTACAAAATATATATTCCCCAAAAATGGACTTAGTTCCATTAAATACTGTAAATATGTTGAGAAATACCTTATTCAATTTGAAATAAAATTACCGCAAAGTATGGTTACTAGGCACGTGCACAGACTAGAGCTAGGCGCAAGCAGCCATCGCCCCACCCTTTTACTCCCTCGTACTCCCGTTGAGTATTATGTCTACGATTTATCTTATTACATGATTTTCAAAATATTTTTTTTTTATTTTTATTATTAAAAAAAATAAAGTATTTTTTTTATATTTTTTTTAGCACCAGCATCATTTGTATTATCGACCCGGAGTCGCTCGTTGCTGACCAAAACAACGACCTGTATAATATTTCAATGTAAATTTGTATCTAAACGACTGCTCATATCTCTTCTATACGCCCTCGCGACTAATGGTAAGCGTGGTAATGTCCACACCATCGGTCAACGTCACATCTTCCCGGCTTTTTGTTCCACTTATGAAACTCCTATATTTATATATTCACTCTATTGCTAATACTGTTGCTTTTATTTACTTTGGATAATGCTTGAATGGGAAAAGAAACTCGTTAGAGGATTTTGCGGAATAATAATTAAGAAAATAGTAGTATATTACGATACGTGTGCCTTAAGAGGAAAGGATGAAACCTTAGTATGGCTGCAAGAAATTTTTCAAATTTCTTGCAGCCATGCTAAGGTTTTTTACATATCTATAGCTGTTGCGCTGTGCCCGGGCTATGCTGCCCGAGGGCTATATAGACAACTACAGCTTGGACCGATTATACCTATTTAAATTAGACGAAATCGCTATTTCGTAATCCCCGGTATTCTCCTCCAAAACTGGATCGATTTAAAAAAAAAACAAGATTGAAGGGCTTTGGCTATGTCTCTCGGTTTTCCTTTGCTTTTTTATATTCGTCAAATTTGTTCGCCGGACGACTGATAAGGGCGTTAAAAATGGAATGTTTTTGTGATTTTAGAAGGTTCCTAATTCTTATAATAATAAATTTATGGAGAAAAACACAACCGAGGGACAAACTGTGGTACCTACAGATTGCATAGTAAAATAATCATTTCTCTAGTGTCATTATTCAGAGAGGAAACTGAGGATTACGTTTGTATGGAACAAACGCCACCAACATTTCCTCTTAAGTAGTACAGTTACTTAAGTTTACATAAGTCACGACTATCGTGTAAAATGTTATAACACGTGTGTAAAAAAATGATCGTGCCACCGCGCACCGGTTCAGAAGTCTACACCTATAAAGGATATTACAATGCCTCGTCGGATAGCAATTAAAAATGGCTTAAGCTCGTCGTGTCTGCATTAAATTGAAAAGCTCTATTAAAAGTTTCAACCAATTTTCGATTTATCATGATGAAATTGATATTATACAATAGTAACTATTGTAGATTGGTAAATTCTATTTTTCGCTCTCGAATTATTTCAATTAAAATGTAATTGTTTTATAATCTAGATATTATTATATTTTAGGTAAATCACTGAGTTTTGACATCAACTTAGTCTAATTTCTGTATAGACGTTAAAAGTTTATGGAAATCCTCATAGCATATCCGACTGCCCCGGGGGGAGCGGCCAGGTTATGCCGAACTTTTACCGGCAAAAACCCCACCCATCTGCGCTATAGAGAGGGGGACGGGCTCTCGTATTGAACTCGTACCTGCTCACCCCTCCAAGCGCGGCGCTTAGATAGCTCATCCCGGGGGACGGGTCAGTACCCTCGTTGTGCTATTGCACGATGAGTCGTGACCACATCGACCCATTGTCCTCCTTGGGGTCGCTTCTGAGCACACAGAGCCCTCGCTCTGATTGCCCACGACCCCAAAGGACCTGTTTAGTCGCCTTTTACGACAGGCAGGGGAACACCGTAGCTGTTATTAGCTACAGGATAGGGGCCGCGACGAGGCACGATTGCGCCCCGGTGGCTTCGCCTCCGGGTAGGATCGGCCCTCTACCGATCCCGCTCAGCAGCCTCTTTCTGGGCCATTTCGGTCTCAAAGAAGGAGGCTACGGCCCTCCACGCCGTATCCCCGCTCAGCATTGCCGACATGACTGCTGGCAGGGAGAGATTCCGTCCGACTTGTCCGACTAGCAGGCCTATTTTAAAATGTCGGAATCGATATAGGAAACGGATTCAAAAACTACCGAGGCAATATTCCGCAATTGCTTTTTTAATCCGAATTCGAATATTTTTGATGTTTCTTTACGGCAATATCAATTCGATTCATCGAAAAGTTTTCGGAAATTAAAATAGCAATTGCTAAAATTCGCCTCGGATTTTTTTGAATCCGTTTCCTATATCGATTCCGACGTTTTAAAATAGGCCTGCAGGTTCCGCCGCTCGCGTTCCCACGTGGGGCACACCGATCTTGTGCGATTCACGACCGCGATAGTTTATTTGGCACATGGCATGAATGTTTTTTGTATAACATGAGCCATATTTGAACGGTCCTCCAAAAACCGTAAAACTGGTTATTTTACTCAATGTGCTTCGTTTAGGATCAGATAGCCGTGTGTGAAATATGACCTAAGATGTTTATTTATTTACACCTGCTCATAAAAGTATAGTGTAAAATATTCTACGGGTCTTAAACCATCTATAACATACTTAGCTTCCTTACAAAAGTTAAAAACAACATTATTTTATAAAATCTCTTGCCACAGGTGTTTCTACAACTTAACTTTCCTTGAAGCAACATTGTTCACTTGAGAAAATGATTTGCGCCGGTTTGAGGTCGATTAATTAAAATTAAATAATAAAAAATTTAAAGTAGATCATAATTTAAATGATCTTTCATGTTGTGCATTAAAACTTATAGAAATACATTATTTTAATTGTAAAATTACGGTTTTAGAAATCAGCAAACGTATACGCACCTCTTAGGAGGAAAGGCTAGTGGCGCTTGTTCCATACAAACGTAATCCTCAGTTTCCTCTCTGGGTAATGACACTAGAGCAATGATTATTTTACTATGCAATCTGTAGGTACCACTGTATGTCCCTCGGTTGTGTTTTTCTCCATAAATTAATTATTATAAGAATTAGGAGCCTTCTAAAATCACAAAAACTGACCATTTTTATTGGGCTTATCAGACGTCCAACAAATAAATTTGATAAATATAAAAAACAAAAGGAAAACCGACAGACATAGCCAAAGCCCTTCTTATTACTATTCTTGAAAAAAGAATTAAAATCGATCCAGTATTGGAAGAGAAAACTGGGGATTACGAAATAGCGATTTCGACTATTTTAAATAGGTATAATCGATGCAAGCTGCAGTTGTCTCTATCGTCCCTTATACATTTATATCCCAGCAACAGCGCGACAGAAATAGATTTGTTAAATACCTATTTTTCCATTTTCTTGCAGCCATCCTTTCCTCTTAAGATTACAAGATACTAACTCCGGATGCGATCTGTCTTAAAAGTTCGGTGTATTCATTCCCACTGCCCACCAGTGAAAGATAAATACTGGTTTGACATAATAACAACGTTACAAAGGCCCGCTTCGAAATTGTGTCAACAAGATTGATTAGCCGTCCATTTAATTAAAAAACAAGCTCCTCAAAATATTTTAGACGATGAATTTTACGCTGCATTGAAAATTGATCTGATGTCTACTAACTATTTTTACTGTGATTATTTTCATATAAAAAATAATGCAAAATTTTATTAACATAACTTTATGGTTTGTGTTTAGGCCAAAATACCTATAATAATATTTATAGTAGAAACCTACTCATATTGAGTATCAATGACGAGCCTCTACTTCCCGATTCCTCTCCTTTTCCCACATCATATGTGAAAGCGAGAAAAGAGCTTCGGGAATCTTCGACATACTTCGGCGACGCATCGCCAAACGCGTGTGTGCGAGTGAAACGAAACGCGCGCGCCCCGCAACATTCAGTACGAAAAACGCTACAGACCGAGAAACATTGAACTTTGTGATTTGTGAACTGATATGAAAAAATAGTGCTTATCACTGTGCTGGATTACCATAGGAGTTCCTGGTAAGTCCTTACCTTTATCCTAGGAGGCTCCTCGTTTTCCATATTAATATTTTTACGCAAAAACCCATCAGTTTGCAAGTCTTTTCTAAGTATGGATGTATTTTTAACTAACGTATTCTGGGGGTTCGGGATTTCAATGAAGCCCAGTTTAATTAAGTTCATTAAAATTCATTAAAAGTTCATTAAAAGTTATGCGTTGCTGATGAAAATAAAGGGAAAATTACAATAAATAAGTATTTACACTAAAGTACTATTACTTTAAATGTCTTTTCCGCAGGATCTTTATTCACGTACCATGAAATTGTTACATTTACACTCTACAAACGGTAAGGTGTATTTAAAAGGCCTTGAACACACTTCGTTCCGTTACATTGACTTTTATTGTACGAGTTAACGAAATCATGGGAGAAAATCTTATGGTGTTGCTACTACAGATTGGTTTCTACCTGATAGGCAATACGGACCATTATTGCAGTGTCTATGGTGTATGTATGTTTGTACTTATGACATATGTATCCAGTAAATGGTTTGAGCTAACCTGTAGTTGAATATTTTGGTGGACTATTGACCCAACTGTTTTTTTTTTAAATATTGACAGGAAGTAGCGTAATATCAACAATAGTAAGTATATTTTGTTCAGCAATTGACAACCAACCTAACATATGATCAGTGCTCAAAGCGGAATAGTTTTGATGCTGTAAAAATGGGTGCTCTAACAATAATACTTTTTATAATAAAACTGTAATTTTTTACCGATACGTTTTATTAAAAACCACAACACTAGAAGCTACAAAACCGTCGGTGCTCAATAAGGAATAATTTCGAATTTTATTTTTGTCCCCATTTGAGCACCTACCAAAAATATGAATCGGTGCTGAAAAAAATCGGTGTGCAAATGGGAATACTTCTTAAAATTAATTTAAAAACGATCTAAAGTGTGAAAAGAATTTTACTTTAATTAAAGCATCTCAAAACATTTGCAGTCCTGTTTGTAGCGGGTAGGTGGAATCTTCTTTTAAACCACAAATGAGAGTAATTTTTTTAATTTATAAAACACTGTTGTACTTACGTTTATCAAAGTCAAAGCCATTTATACAATTTAAGCCCTAGTAGGGCACTTATGAAGGTCAAAGCTACTAAAGTTAATTTAGAGGAACAGGCAAGAAACTCCGCAAGGCTACCTTAAAAGTACCTGTTGATAAGTGGTTATATACCGTTGTTTTAGGACTTCCAGGAAGTCCAGGGAGATTTTAAAATATTGCCGCCTTTTATAATGCCCAAGAAGCAACTGGCGAAACACCAACCACCACTAAGTGCTTCGTGACAGATTATCAACTTGGTTTGTGAACCATGAAAAGTTAAAAACCACATAAAGATGAAGGCTCCGAAATAATACCTGCTCCTCATGCACGGGTTAAATTTTAACTTTCTGACCCACATTTCAGAGCACTGAAACATTTAACATAAATGATAAAGCGAAAGCAAATATGAAACTAGGCTGAAACTTTATGGCAGAATCTGCATTTGAGCAAAAATACTTCATCATAAGCATTTATCCGTTATATCTCTTCAAATTGCACCGCTCGCTTCAACTATCGTCGACTCTCTCATTGTTGAGTGAATAATAGGTAACCGACATCAAAGAGAGGAGGTTCCATAATGTTTTAATGAAATAAGTACATCGATCTGTGTGATTTAATGCTTTATTATTTAAAATCCGCTTACCAATGTGTATGAGTGTATTATAAATATAAAAATTAATAAAACATAGTAAAAAAACTACATTTATTTTGTTTGAAACTCCCAACCCCGGTGTTCGTTATGAATGAAAAGATATAGGGATAAAATTTATATTTACAATCAACCATTGCATAACATCAACTCTATTAACGTTATGGTTCAATTTTGATTGTTAAATGATTGTTGAGTAAATCAACATACCCTCAATTAGGTCACTTACAAACTCTGTCAGGTTGTGGAAAGTGACGTGTTGCTGCAAAACTTTAACTAGTTTTGACAGTTAGGGGAAATTTAATTAAACCTTATAGTTTTGACATTGAGGCCTCATATTTGGGCCTCTCACATGTGTTACAGCGGTTATATGAAACTACTTTTTTCATAAAACAAGTTACAAAACTACCCGTGCAATGTCTGACCGGTTTCGTTAAAATTGCAGAGAGTGTTTCGTATAATATGGGGGAAAATTGTGGGTACCTTTAATAATAATAGATTCTGCTCCTCGGTAAAGCCCATAACAGACGTAGCTATAATATTATATTAATATAAATCATAGCAAGGCATCGAATTTTTACTAAACTAAAACTATATTGAAATTATATATATACATGGAAAGAATTATAAATAAAAAACTGCGTTTAAATCGCGCCGCCTGCAATCAGGGTACCCAAAAAGCTGGCGAGGCCCGACGACCTGGTCAAAGTCACTGGGCACCGCTGGATGCAAGCGGCCCAAAACCGTTCGAAGTGGAAGTCAATGGGGGAGGCCTGTGTTCAGCAGTGGACATCCATAGGCTGATATTTTTAATTAAGGTTCACCGTCATTAAGTACTCATATGGCATTTAGTGGCGGTGATTACCTACCTATTCAAAAGGATGACTGCTACGGTAAAACTCGGATGAGTTTATGTTATGCCGTAATAATGTAACAATATAGTTTTAAGTTTTTAATAAATAAATAATAATAATAATAATCGCATAAGCCGTTTCGGAGTAATCGGTGAACATACAAAAATACATATAGTCAAACATAGAACCACCTCCTCCTTGTTTGAAGTCGGTAAAACATTGGTGTAATTTAAAATTTACATTAGCATTTATAATGAATTCAATTTTAATTAATTTGAATATTATATTGTTATTTACGTACCTACGTACCGACTTATGTACGTACATACATAAATATTAAAAACAAAAACATTACTTTAATATAAAATTTACAGATTATGATCAACAATTACTGTGTCATTTAACAATAACATGAATATTTTGATTTATTGCAGTTTAATGTATATAAAGAACTACTAAAGTTCAACTAGGTATCATTTTTGAAGTTATCATGTTGCTGTTCAAAATTTTGTTTGCGTCGTTTTTAATGTTTGGTTTTGGAGAAACGTTGGGTAAGTTAGTTTTCTTTATACCTTCTTCTTTATCGTCAATATAATCATTTATACTCTACTAAGTCTCATTTTGATTTCTTTTTACTGCATTTTTCTTCCAATAATATTTAAATACTTGGTGGGCTGGTCACATATGCCGAAGAACCGATAACCGGTGGGGAAAACGTGTTCTTGAGTGGAGACCGCGTCTCGGCAAACGTAGTGTAGGGCGCCCTCCAGCGAGATGGAGTGACCATCTGCGAAAGGCTGCTGGTAGGAAGTGGATGCGTCGAGCCGAAGATAGAGCGAAATTGGGTGAGGTCTATGTCGTCGTCAGTAGTGGACTGCTGTAGGCTGATAATGATGATGATGATGAATATATAATTATATACAAACTCGATCCATTTTAGGCGATGATAGCTAGTGGTAGTGACGTCTTATACCGAGACGAAAGTCCCGGGTTCAAATCCTACAATGAGCTTGAGCTTTGTGTGAAGAAAAACATCGTGAGGAAATAGCACGGTGGTAGGGTACTTTGTAGTACCCATCTGGCTGGCTACCACCCTCAAGTTGAAAATCTGTTGCCAAGCACCTATCGGTGTGTTTCGACAGCTGCACTTGAAAGCCAGTTTCTTCTAGGCTTTGTGTGCTTACCACCATCGGCCACATCATCACTTACCATGGTAAGATTGTGGTCAAACATAGGCCTATATACAATAAGAATAATAATAATAATAATCTTTATTGAAATAGAAGAAGTGTACAAAAAATAAATGGTTCCCTGGTATCTAAACTAGAATTAAAAATTCTGTATCTTAGATACCAGTCTTCCCTTACAGTGATACTTTGTTCTATATCTAAACAATGGTTCATATTATATTATATAGACAAAAAAAAATAAGTATTAATAACTTTAGTAAAAAAGTGTTTAGTGCAAAAGTTAGGTTACAATACCCAGGATAAACCAAAAAAAATGAACTTTGGATATAAAAATAAGAAATAAGAATAAATAAAAAAATGGAAGATTTTTTGCATAATCTGAATTATTATGGAGGTGGACAAAAAAAGGTTTTCATGTAACGCACCCTTTTTTAAATATCACATATTTTTTGATCTCATAATTTTAATTACCGAAAAACTGCCAAGCTATAATGTATCATCAAAGATACACGGTAGAGCCCCTCATAATTACCTCGATATTTAAAAATATATAGTGAGCATGTTTGCATGAAATCATTTCTCTTATTTTCCAGAAGAAAATCTAAGATGCATAGTAGGAGATGCAGAATGTGAAAAGACCATGTACAACCATGTCCTAGAAAAATATGCAGGTGGTGTTCCTGAAGCAGGACTGCTTCCAGCTGATCCTATGGAATTGAAGGATATATCAGTATCCATCCTTGGAGCTATTAACCTGACACTGATCAATGCAGTTGGTAGAGGCGTTCGAATGTGTAAATTAGTGGAGTTGACGTAAGTGCTAAGATATTTTAAGATATAGATGGGATTACGGCTTTATGTGCTTACCTTTGACCATATCATATCACTTGTGGCCAGATTGTCATAAACAAAAGTAGATAAATTGGTCGCGCGTGAGTATGGTTACCAGAGCTCATTGGGGAGGGAAAGGAGGGTCAGTCAAGCGTCACCATTACCGTCGGGCCATACCCAACTTGATCGTGTAAAAAAAAATCACAGAGGCAAATATTTTACTGACTAAAAAGACTAAAGACTAGAAAGAATGAATGGCTTAAAATAGAAAAAAAATATATTCTATAGTGGTTGTATTATGGAAAGTCCTGTTCTTTGTAAAGCTAAATGCTGCATTACAAGGACATTGTAGCATTTAGCTGCTACGAGTAATAAAACTATTCAATAATGACTTCGTTACAAAATAAGAGATGCCCCAATTTAATAATATTATTTTAAAGGAGCTTTATTGCGAAGACAGACCTTTTGAAAATACACAAAGTGTGCAATATCACAGTTGATGGCCGATTTAGGATATCATCATCTGATCCTGTAGTGCAATTCTGTTCTTTTTTGACAGCTGACGACGACGACGTCCGTCGTCGCGGTCTATTCTCTATACATTCGTAGTGCGGTGCTACATTTTTCAATTGGTCAATTAATTAATGTTTAATTTTAGGAAGCTCCTATTAAGGTCGTATTATGTATCCATTATAAAAAAAACCTGTCACTTTGTGGATCACTTTCATTTATGATAGTTTCTGTGTAATGTTATGATATTTGAAGTAAGTATGTTTTATTACAAATTATTTATTATAAATCCAAGACTGTTCTTTGTCGAAATCAGTCAAAAACAAAGGCCCAGTTCAGCAGAGGAAATCTCGTGACAGAATATGATGATGATACTAATTTTATAGTGGTTACAGAGTTGGTATACATATTTCAGATATCTGCAGCTCGGATAAGTCATATTATGGGCATCCTTAAATCAGCCAATGATGAAGATATCTTGGAAAAACGTCGTCAAGCTCAACAGTTGAGACTTTTGGCGAGTAATTCTTTAACTATTCTTGTTGAAATAAACATTGATTAAATTGTGCACAGCACTACAAAGTCAATGCATTTTTATTTACTGGAAATGCTAAAATTCTTCCAAATTCTATATAGAAGTCTTTGATATCTGGCTTATTTTTATTATTCCTTATAAAAAAATACCTCGTCAATTTAGTAGTATGTACTTACATACGAGTATGTTATTAAACATTATTCGTGAAAAAATGTTAATTGTTTCAATATTTTCAAAATATGGGCGCTATATCTAGCTTTCTTTTTGTGAAGTTTAAGTCGTAATATTAAGATAAAGTTAAACCAATGAATAGCCTTCATATTAAACCTTTAAAATTGGTATATTCAGTAAATTAAAGTTTTACTAAAATATGAAATAAAATTAGCCTTTATCTAGTTTCCATATCATAAGTTTGCTTAGCTTGGGATTACGACTCAGATCATTAAAATAAATGAAATCCACTCGCAGAGCGTAGTTGATGTTTACAATACACCTTCCAGCCCATTTTAATTCTTTTGACCTATTCAAGTATTCAATTGTTTCGACATGCAATAGTCCGGGAGGTACTGATGCATTTTAGGTAGTATTAATACGCCGATCGATGGCCATCTTTTTCAATAGATCTTGAATGACTAATATGTGAACCACGCATCAGCGATGCACCCGCGGTGGGTTTAGGATTGGAAGGTTACGGCAGGGGTAAACTTTTTTTTTTACAAATTCATGCGAGCAGCTGACGCGTGTTCCCCCCTCCACCATGCAGCAGACGATTTTTTTCAGCTCAGTATTATGTCAAATACTTATGAAACAAGTTTGAGCCGGCGTACTATGTCTTTTTTTTTACTGGGAGTGGCTGATGACGGATGTAGAAGACTTGAGCACTTACTTGAGCAGACGGTCGGTTCACTTATTAGTCATATAAGATCAACTATACATTTCAACGTCGGCCGGCTTACTATGACTTTTGTGTTTGCAACGCTACCTCCCGGACTAACCGTCACAACGGAGTCGTCGTCGGTTGCTGTCAAAAACGTTTCAGAATACCAAAGCTGTTATTCTAGAAAAGCTTGGACTTAAATCACTCGATAAAGAAGGAAATGGAACACTTGAATTCAGTAACTATCAACTTATTTACTTTAATAGTTTTACAAATATCTAACTGTCTACCGTTTAATTTATACTGTTCCTTTCCTGTGACAGCTATGCGGTGTAGGAAGAGTGATGATTATCGTAATACAGTAGTACCCAACTAATATATATGGCTTACCGATGTACCTGCGCAGAAGATACATTTTCAAAGCGCGGGAAACGCTATTGGTCGGCAGCTGCCGCCATGTTAGCGCGCGCCGTGCGCAGGGGCGTGACTTGCGAGTGAGACGGAACTCACAGCTGCAGTGTATTATGAACCTTATAGTAGTGATCTAAGGTTGATGTAAGTTTTAAGCATTCTTTCGTTAATCTTCTGGGCCATACTTTCTTTTCTGTGCGAAAGAAGATTCACGACGCGCCATATCAGTTGGGAACTACTGTACCACCTCGCACTATATTTAAGTGACGGCTCAAGATGAGCCATCACACTCCTCGTTTGCTACCTCAGAAACTGTATTGTATTTATGTTAGGGGCAGCGCAGATGACAGACTATCCGTGCCATAATTTTAAGTCTGTGATAATAAAACCTATACAATTCTAAGCAAATACACGTGACGCGTAAAGTCCGGCGCACAACCTTTTTGATACGCAGACTTTTTGTGGGCTGCAGACATCTTCGCACAAAAAGTCTGTCATATGTGCTGCACGTAATATCGGTGGATTTGACAAATTATAATTAATTAATAAGTACATTGATCTACATACAGACACATCATCAAAAACTTATAAGGATATCTATAAGATAACTTTTATTTCAAGAGGTCGGTAAGATTTTTCCGGGTTTGGTAACGCCTGAATAACCCCTGTAATTCAAGCATCTTCTGGCATAAAAGTATAAAAAGCAGGTATAAAAGTTCTCTTTGGGCTCAACTTTTCCTTTGCACATTATTGTAGAATTAATTATATCTGTCACTAACGTTCCAGTGTTTTACTTCGACGCGTTAGTTGTAAGCTGTGATCATAGTATAAGACCATCCATGCTAAAATATGTATTCCTTTATTACAGATGATTTCAATATATTTTTGAATTTTCCATACACCTTCAGTAGGCATGACGATGGAGAGATTTACATGAAGAGTTATTTTAACGATATTAAATACACTATATATGAATTTAAGGAAATAAAATTCACTGCTAACGAATTGTTTATTGACAGTCAGGAAGCAAGTAAGTATTTTTAGTGATCTTCATTTTTTCTTGCTACGTTATTATTTAAGTCAATTGGATTATATCTTCTCAAGGCTAATGCCAATTAATTTAATTCGTGAATTAAACTTGAAGGAAAACGAAGTTATTATAATAAATAACCTAGTTTAGTCATAAATCTGGTTATGTTTTATTTAATGAAATGATTATGAAATGAAGTATAACAATTAATACAGTGTTTGTATGATTGAAACAAATGAGGATAACAATACTCTTTTTTTTCAGATAACTTTATTGTGAAATTCTTGAATGAAAACAGCAATTTTATGATACCAACTATTGGCAGAGATATTGTGAACAAAGTCATGCAATTTTACCATACGTTTTGCGAAAAATTCATACCAACACTTCCAGCAAAATTGTTATTTAAAGGTGATCTAGCACCTTTACTTACAGATTAAAAAAAATATCATCATTAAGATAAGATAATATAAATATATTAAATCCTAATATACAAAATAAAAAATCGTGTATTTTGAGTTTTATTGTGTATTTTCGGTGGTATTTTACCCAATAAAGATCATCCACCAGTGAACTGAAATGAAATGAATTATGTGTATCGTGACTTTTCAAGTTGTCTCAAAAAGTCATTGGAGAGTATTATTACAATGACCACCATTGTAGTAAAACGCGACTTTCATAATTATGTATGGTGACTGAGGACTATGTGAAAGTTTATTGTGACTGGAAACTATAATATTTATAGGTATAATTAATAAAAAATATACAAAGACAATAATAAAACAATAAGAACAAAAGAATAGTTTTGTTAGTAACAAATTAAAATTTAACAATACAAAATATAAAGGAAAAAAAATTTTACATTTACAATTTAAAGGATAGAAACCTTAAATTTTATCTTATTAATTAAATTTAATTTAATTTGAATTTTAAAAGTCTTACAATACTTTTAAAATTAAGCAGTTTAAATAAAAACTGGCCAAGATTCTGAATCTAACTCGCGCACGGAGGGGGCCGACCTTCCCAGGCGTTATTTTCTGTGAGTAAATTTTGAATAATAATATCCTAGGACATTTGTCACACACGGTCATCTGATCCCAAACTAAGCAGAGCTTGTACTATGGAAACCAGATAACTGATATAATACATAGGTACAGTAGTACCCAATTAATATGGCTTACCGATGTACATGCGCCGAAGATACATTTTCAAAGCGCGGGAAACGCTATTGGTCGGCAGCTGCCGCCATATTAGCGCGTGCCGTTCGGAGGGGCGTGACTTGCGAGTGAGACGGAACTAACAGCTGCAGTGTATTGTGAACTTACAATCAGCCTTAGATCACTACTATAAGTAGTGATCTAAGGTTGATTGTAAGTTTTAAGCATTCTTTCGTTAATCTTCGGGGCCATACTTTCTTTTCTGTGCGAACGAAGGTTCACGACGCGCCATATCAGTTGGGTAATACTGTACACTACTTTTTGTATGTAAATACATACTTAATATACATAATTACACTCAGATATAATAATATTATTTACTAAATTAGTATGCGGCGTAGTTGAATAAATTAGTTTTACTTTGTTTGATATCAGTCTATCATACCTACTGTTTTTAATTATCACAGTTTATTACCCTCATCTCGTCTGGAAAAGAGCGTTGAATCATATTCAAATTACAATCATTAACCCCGAACCAATAACCTTATCATAAACCTATGATTTTTATATAGAAAAAGGAAAAAAAAAAACACGACCTCCAAAAATAGAAGGAGGTTCTATGTTCGACGTGTATGTTTTTTTTAAGTGATATTTTTAATTGCACCTCTGTTTAAAAATTTCGTAAACTTAAGACTCGCCTCTAATTTACTAATTACACCTCTAATTTACTTATTGCATATAAGAAAACTGCTGTACAATTAAACTACCTACCTTCACCATAAAACTGATACTCAGTTTTATGGTGTGCAATTGTTTGTTTTTTGTATTATGTTCACCGATTACTCGGAAACGGCATATGCGATTTGGATGGTTTAAACTGTCACGGTAGATCCCGAGATGGTTCTATATTAATTGTATCATGATCTGACCATGGACATTGAAGATATGATGGAATGCTGAGTTTCTTGCCGGAGTCTTCTCAGTTTAAGTGTATTCCGAACCGGTGGTAAATTCAACTGTATGTACCAATTTAACGTTCATAAGTGCCTTACTAGGGCCTAAACTGAATAAATGACTTTTTGATTTGATTTGATTTTGAATGCCTCAACGGAAAAAAACACAAACAAACAAGACAACTTATCAACATTCTCGGCACATCCTCGGTCAGTTGACCTTAAAATTGAAAAATAAATTAACTTTTTAGTAAACAAATTAAACCGCCTTCAAAGTACAGTCTACCTATTTGAGTCGTTAATTTATGAAAGTGAATTGAAATTATGATAAACGTAGGTACTTTTTATTGTACTTTGATTATAAAAAAATAGAAAAGTAGTTTAATTAAGGTTTTTCATAATTTTAAGTCTCTTAAATAAATTAACGACTCCAGTAAAACACGTTTCTTGATTTAGAAAATAAACTAAAAAAGATACTCACCCATGGATGCGCTAGCTGAGTAGATATTAATAATTATTTATGATATTAAGCCAATCTTAAGCCAAGCTAAATTAATTAATTTTGTTACAAAAAACAGCGCGTTTATAGTGAATTTGGAATACAAATAAAACGAGACACTTTAGTTTTCAATTACACTAAAAGTGAGTAAAAACAAAGGAAGTTTTGAATATTTTTTAAAATCTCATTTTCTGGCTGTCTTTAGATCGTAATACCATAAAATACTGGGTGGACGTCATATATAATCAATACAAAAAAATAAACCATCTACTTATTGTTAACTATTGTTTAAAAAAAAAAACTAGTAAATTATTCAAAATACCTAAGACTGTTGTTTTTTTTTGTATTGAGTATCTTCTAACATTCAGTGATTATTCTATGAATTAAAAATGAACATTTGAATTATTTTTAGGGAATATTTGGCTGATACAAATTAGTCTGGCTGCTTGGAAAAACTATTGAAATAGTTCCCTGAGTAAAATACATAAAAATCTGCTCTCAAAAATTTAAGAAAAGTACGTAATTTACATAACAAGGTATGTTCATGACTGGTACCTATATTGGCCGACGGGACAAGTTAGCAGGTATTCATACGTTTGAAATATGTACCAATACTACTCAATTCTGTACATTTTGTCCGTCAGGAAATAAGGAAGGTCTGGCGGCACTGGGATCTCCTACTACAAGTAGCCGTTTCAGAACCTCTCAGTATGCCCCACAACATGTTAGCTTTAAAGCAAAGATGAATTCTGCCCATTGTTTGAGACTGCGTTCGGTGTTAATTAATCTGACTGGTTTTTGTTTTGTTACTATTAATAACACTTTTAATCATAGATTGATAATCTTAATTAAGACCTTTTTTAAGCTGTATTATGAATATGACTAATGACGTCGTGCCCCGTAAAAAGTTTATTAATCTTTATAAAATAACACAGACAGTTACAGAAAGTCCTAAAACTCAAGGAAATCAAATTTGTTCTTTCGATAATTGAAATTCGTCTTACCTATCAGTAATTTTATGTAATATTTCAAGCATGTTCCCACAATTGTTTGAAACTGACTTTATGTTACAAACACATAAATAATCCGAAAAATAAAATAATTATGATTCATTGATCGAAAGTTTTTTTTATTAAAAACCTAAACTAATTTTTAATTTATGAGTATTTGTCAGTGGCCTGTATCTAATGAACCTTCAATATCGTAATAGGTAGAAAATTTAAATTTTTACAAAATTTTAACTTTTATTGCCGCTATAATTAATAACAAATAATAAAAATGAATTAAAAAAGGGTGTGAAGCGGTTTCTTCAGGGTCGGCAACGCGCGAGTGATACCCCTGGTGTTGCAAGCGTCCATAGGCTACGGTAACTGCTTACCATCAGGCGAGCCGTATGCTTGTTTGCCACATTATTGGTATAAAAAAAAAAATACAAGAAACTTCTTTACGGAACCCTTCCTGTGTGATTTCAATCCGACTTGCACTTGGCTGGCATTTATTTTTAATTAGTTTATTTGGAACTGAGCTTACTATAAATATTTATTGAACCACAAAGGACACATATAAAAGTCGTTGTTTTTTGGCCAAAAAAGACCAATTACTAAGGACCACAAGGGAACGTTGAAGTGCCGCCGACCATAAGCATCTACATAGGCAGTTCCCCTCTTGATTGTGTGTATTTACCTCAGCATCAAAACTTGAGATTATGTTATGATATCATCCAAAACCGACGTAATAATGAATCAGCATTTTCAAAGAACAAAGCAAAAATAGTAAGGTGCAATTAAATCTATAATTATAACGCAAAAACAAAAATAAACGGCATTCAACTATCAAGACATAACTAGCATGAAAAAAATGGTAATAAACCAGTTACAGAATGATTGTACATCAATGGTCATAGGTTTTTTAATCAACTAGCCTACGCTCGCGGGTTTACTCATATGGCTATATTTTCAGTAAATAGGGTGACTGGTAATTAGTCAACGACATTTAGACACATGATTGTACTCATGATAACAAACAATTTCCCAAAAAAAAATAATTACTTAGCTCTTAACCCCATAATATTTAGTAACTAATAAGAAATACACCATCAGCTTTTATTTAATTTAGTTACTTATCCCCATTTACAAACAAATCTATAGCATTACCATTTATAAATCTTTTTTATTCATTTAACCATCCCGTACGTTAGTCCAACCATCCGTTAGTCGCCTGACCCCGTTCCCGTCCCCGTAGTGCTAAGTAAATAAAAAAAAATGTTTGGGAACGTTGTTTGTTATCATGAGTACAATCATGTGTCTAAGTGTCGTTTACTAATTACCAGTCACCCTATATACAGGGTGTTGTTTCGGTCGGCGACAAGCGACCCAGGAGCTTTAGTACAAAATATATATTCCCCAAAAATGGACTTAATTCCTGTAAACACTGTAAATATGTTGAGAAATACCTTATTATACCGCAAAGTATGGTTACTAGGCACGTGCACAGACTAGAGCTAGGCGCAAGCCGCCATCGCCCCACCCCTTTACTCCTTCGCACTCCCGTTGAGTATTATGTCTACACTTTAGCTTATTACATGATTTTCAAAATTTTAATTTTTTTATTTTTATTATTAAAAACAATAAAGTATTTTTTTTATATTTTTTTAGCACCAGTATCATTTGAATTATCGACCCTGAGTCGCTCGTCACTGACCAAAACAACGACCTGTATATCAGGTGCAATGAAGTCTATTGATAACGCAAAAACTAAAAAACGGCTTTCAAAGATCAAGAAATAAATGCATAAAAATGGTCATAAACCAGTTATAGAATGATTGTACATATTGATGTATATGCATAGATCATACGTTTTTATAATCAAACTAGCCTATGTTCGCAGCTGCTACTTAGGTTATTTTCGTTTCTGTCTTGTTACACAAATAATTGAAAACTGTTTTACAAATAACATAAACCGACTTCAAAGTACACTAAAAAGTAATCAAAAGAAACAAAAAAAAAGCCTTGCTTAGTTTCTTGCCGGAGTCTTCTCAGTTTAAGTGTATTCCGAACCGGTGGTAAATTCAACTGTATGTACCAATTTAACGTTCAAAAGTGCCTTACTAGGGCCTAGACTAAATAAATGACCTTTTGATTTTGATCACCGTGACCTGATGATAATGGGACCAAACGGTAAGTATAAGTAAACAAAAAAAAAATTCCCAATCGGTTAATAAATGATGGAGTTCTGAGGTCACAAAAAAAACATACAACCGAATTGAGAACCTCCTCCTTTTTTTGAAGTATGTTAAAAAAGCTTAAGCCACTGCGTAGCTGTTTCTATACTACCAATGTTACCCTACCCTAAAACGATTAAGTAAGGGACAAACCAATAACCTAAGTATATATTTTTTTTGTACCTGATATTTGTTTATCCCCGACTGCAATACCTTATAACATTCAAGTTATATTCAAAATTCTATAGCTTGTTTATCTCTTTTCAGTAAATTTTTGTTTTACGCAGTCGGGTTTTTTGTTTCTTTTAATAATTTAATTTATTTCAGACTTTTTATTTTTATACATAATGAGTTCTATGTATTAGTAAGTAAATGAGCGGTACGGTAAAGTAACGCTAACAACCATCGCGCCACTATGGGTCCTACGTACGGTAACCGCTTAGTACCTACTGTCCTTGCATTAAACGTGGTTTTTTGTAGTTTACGTCAAAATGGTAGCACAAAAGTATTACAATATATACATATATGGAATGGGCAGTTCACAAGCTTTCATTTGATACCCATATTGTTATAATAACGAAATTTTTGATTTTAATATCCCCTCTCTTTTTTATTCGTAGACGCCATATAAAAATAATACCCTATGACACTCCCACAGTTAAAAACGAATCTGACGACACCTCATATGCTTAAATCCATCAAGCCGTTTAGGCTATAGAGCGTGCCAAAGAAATAGACATACATACATACATACACTCGAAAAACATAACCCTCCTTCCGGGTCAGTCGGGTAAAAAATGCATCAATCTCGACTTATTTCTATAGTTATATACAGGTACACAGACAGAGACGTCGAGTTATTATGATGTAAGATTGAGGATGTTATACTCACTATAATTATTTAAGCCCCAATGGTGTACTATAAAATCTATGAACGTGTAATTTTCCCATTGTTTTTGATGGATTTAGATGAGCAAAACATGTTAAACTTCTTTTTTATGACGCAAAATATATACCGGGTGTAACGAAATTGTGAGATCATTATATTGTATAGCAAAAAAAAACAGTTCTAGCATGGGTTCTTTTTGGTTTAAGTTCTTCAATTTCCAAGTGATCATATAGTTTAAGTTGTTCTTATGAATTAGTGCCTATTTGTTTCTAATTCAGCATGGTTTACCCTATTTTATAACATCCTATATAAACTTTTTATGACGCGAGTTCACAAGAACAAAATTCATTAAAATAGTGAATCCGGTTGTCGTTTTTATAGATAGTCTATGTTGTTAATTTTTTTATACGTCGATATGAAATATATATACAACTTGGTGGTGATCTAGTGTTTATATCATTGTTGTATGTGCACATAGACACAAGTCAAAATGTTTGTTAAGGTTTTTATTTTTCTGTGCGCGGTATCAGCTTTCTGCGATTCAGCTGCAGGTAAGCTTAAAATTTTCATAATATTTTATAGCGGCGAGTGTAAAAAAACGCACTTATTTCACGTTTATCAGTGTAAAAAAGTAGTACTTTTTACATGGAAAAGCGTGTAGTAAGTGCATGTTATAAAATGATAATATAAAAATCATTTTTTCACGGCGTACATAGCGCAATCACTACACACTGAATAAAATAATAATAAAACAAAATAAATTCGCCATAATATTGATTTTACAGTGGATAGTTCTTTAAAATGTGGCATAGAAGATGGACCATGCCAATTAAAGCTAATTCACAATTTCATTCGGGATATAACCAAGGATGGTGATGGTGGTTCAAGACTTGAAAGTTACAAAATAGAAAATGTTACGTTATCAATTCCTGAGTTGATAGAAGCTACATTATTGGAAGGCACAATTAAAGGACTTAGAGACTGTGTTATTACTGACTTCAAGTAAGTACTATAATCTTATTTAATTCAATACATTATTGTAACATAACATTATTATTTTAAATCCATTCATTGAAAATTTAAAATATCTGCTGAATTACACCAGTTAACTCCTGAGCACTCTTCAGATGGTCATTTACGATTCTTTGACGTCTATCATGTTTTCATTCACCCCTTTTCTCTTAATATCTATACTATAAAACCTAATAATATCTATACTATATTATATCTATACACATATAATTACTTGTCCGGACTGATTCATCAACGCAGAGGCAGCCGCTGTGGCTACAAATTTGAAATTTTGTACAAAGGGTCCTTTATAACGTAGGCATTTGGAAATTCTACCTTTAAGGGGTGAACAGAGATTTTTTTTGTTTGTATTAAAAATCTTATTCCTTGGGTTTATTAATTTGAAAATTAGCACGATTACTTACTTAAGTAAATAATAAACTTTCTTATTAAATTTGTTTTTCAAAACTTGTAAATTTTTGGGGGTGTTAAAGTTGGGAGAAACATTGTATTAATACTGTGTATAGAAGAAGAAAAAAAACAATCTTAAGGGGGTAAAGAAGATGCAGGTGAAACTGCGGGACGGAATGCTAGTAATATATTATATAATAAATCGGAAGAGATTTTTTGTTTGTAGGGCTAATCTTTGGAACTACCAGTCAGATTCGAATAATTCTTTCACCAATAGGAAGGTACATTATTCCCGAGTATTTTCATCCCGGTAACGCAGGTGAAACCGTGAGGGATAGCTAAACCTTTACATAACTCATCCTTTCCTCGGTATATTTCTCTCTATATCCATTCACATTTTCATCTTCATCACTAGTCACATGACTTTCTGCTCTGCTCATAGTTTAGCAATTATAGTCTAGTTTAATAATACTACAAAACAGTTACTCGTATAAATGGTATTATCACTTTTTGGCATACCCTCCGTTTTCTTCCTACACATGGTCCCGTTATTTGGGGTCGGGTCTCCTTACATTCCTGCGCCAAGGCAAACGATCTTGGGTTGTCGGTTCGGGTAATCGGGCTTTCTTGAGCTCTCGTCCTATGTTGGACCACCAGGTCAATGGCGGGCGGCCTCTACCTCTCTTTTGTTTTGGCATACCCACCGTACTTAAAAATAATCGTGTAATAACAGCAAATGAACATCTTACACGATACAAATCCGAAATTTTAAAAAGTGGTTTGCCGTTTCTCCTCCGTAAAACTTTACTATACATTTAACCCGGTGGCTCGGAGAGCAATAAAGATAATTCCAAGAACTGTGATACAACTTTTCTTTTCAACAACACATCCAACTCAGCAAGCATTTTTATTTAACCTATATTGAATTCAAGTACTGATATAATTTTATTTTCCAGGCCTAATTTCCGAACAGGACGCGCTACTGTTGAAGGGGCATGCGAGAAAATTTCTATGAAAGGTCATTACAAGTTTTCATCTTCTTCGCCAGCATTAAAAACACTTTTGGGAGCCAAGACTATGCACGGCGATGGAAATGTCAAAATCAAATTAGGTATGACCATTTTCATTTACTTTACATTGATAATATCAGTGATTTTCCAGAAAGTTCAATAGAAATTAGCAACACTAAAGAACTAAAGAACACTAAAGAACATCATTATTACATGTTTTATTTAATTTGCAACGTATGTAACTATGTTTGTTCGGGTGGAATCTTGCAAGTCGAATTTCACCCACTCGCAGTTGTCGGATTGACTTGATATTTGGTATACATTAGTATATTGGAGTACAGTCAACAAAAAGTAGAGTTACCACAAAAAGCTTTGATTAAAAATATTTTTTTTTTGCAAAAACTTTTTTCATAACTAACAGCTTGCTAACAGCAAATATTATGAAATGGGACAAGCAAATCATTATTGACGTATTGTAGCAGTTTTAAGGTACATTGTTCGTAGCCGAATCTGCAGGTGATGTATCTCCACGACACTACTTATTTCTCTTTTGTTTCTATGGAGGTTGGTAGTGTCCGCGGCGACACGTCCGCGTCGCCAGCCGCAGCGACCTTAAGCCAGCAAAAAAAGGTCTAATTTTGAATTAATTGTCTGTTTCAGAAAAAGTAAGCTTCAAAATAACACTATTTTACAAACTTGTAGACCGTGATGGCGACATTTACTTTGCTCCTAAAGGCAAGCAAGTACAATTGAATGATCTTCAAATCGGTAAAGCTGCATTCAATATGGACAACATTTACTTGGACAAAGTAGAATCCAGTGAGTACTTTTTAGGTTTCTATACGCAAAGGGTACCAAATGGCCTATTACTAAGCCTCCGCTGCCTGTCCGTCCGTAATCAGCGGGCAGTATCTCAAGAAATGTATAAGGTAGACACACATACTACGTCGGACATATTCTCGCTAACAAAAAACTGTGTCTATGGAATCGGCCACCTCTCACGGACACATTAGTTGGCTATTCCGCGGGAAACTAGACTCTGTCGCTGTTTACACAGAGCCGATTACTCACGCTCAACTAATGTGTGAATGTGTGCGTGCCGGCTTGTACAGTAGTACCCAACTAATATGGCTTACCGATGTACCTGCGCAGAAGATACATTTTCAAAGCGCGGGAAACGCTATTGGTCGGCAGCTGCTGCCATGTTAGCGCGCGCCGCGGCGTAGCGGCGTGACTTGCGAGTGAGACGGAACTAACAGCTGCAGTGTATTATGAACCTTATAGTAGTGATCTAAGGTTGGTTATAAGTTTTAAGCATTCTTTCGTAAATCTTCGGGGCATACTTTCTTTTCTGTGCGAACGGTGATTCACGACGCGCCATATAAGTTGGGTAATACTGTACGTACAGCGTGGTGGCCGACTTGAGTGACACAGTTTTTTGTTAGCGAGAATATATCTGACGTTTTTTAACATTCTTGGGTAGACAGTTGAAATTTTCACAAAATGTGTATTTTTATAACCGCTATAACAACAAATAATGAAAATTAAATGGGGCTAAACATGAAAGGTTTTTTTGGCAAAGTTATGTTTCTTGTTTCTAACTCCTGTCTTATTACATGAGAAGGTTTAAGCCAAGTCTAGTCAAACCCAGGCTTAAAGATCCCGGCTCTTCTTAACGTTAGAAAGTAACGGATATATTTTAAAACTGAGTTTTGGAAGACTTGTTTTAAACCATCCTACTTAAAAAGAGGGTAGTGGTTTGGACTTTGCGTTGATAGGTCAGGGTCGGGTGAAAAGTTCTCGGACTGACAATGAAAAACTGATTTTCAGTTTAAAAATGATTTTATTTTTCTACATAACCCCATTGACTTCATCCATTGAACAATTAACCCAAAGAAACGCAATGACGTTCATTTTGATTGAAATATATCCCGCCAATTTCCCACCGCCGACAATGCGCACTGATTGGCTAATTCAAGGACACATGCACTCTGATTGGCCAAGTCAAGAACACAAGATGCGGTGATTGGTCCTTACTGTTCAAATTCAGTGACAAATCACTAACTAGTTGCGGAATTTGATTGTTCAGTATTACTACTCTAAAGGGATTTTTCCTCGATGACTTCATGAGACTTGGGACAGCTATTCTCCAACATCAGTATTCTTCTCGGAAGTGAGAGTCGACAATCGTTTGCACGATTGCGTTTGATCGGCATTCAGCAAATGGAGCACCCATCTTGCGCAGACCTTCCGCATCCCTAATTCTTTGTGCAAGATGTTTCAAACTCTTCCTTCCGATATCCCCACAGCTTCAGTTGTCTCACTCGCATATCGTCTGAGTGAGTTTAACACAATATCATGCACTTTTTCGATGGTTTCCGTGGTGTCGGTTTATGGCCGTCCTTCACATGGGTCATCAACGAGGGACGTGCGACCACGTTTAAATTCTGGTGCCCACATTTTGACAGTTGACATGAAAAGAGCAGAGTCTCCTGAATTTCCTTAGAAGTTAATCCATCGAAAATGAACAATTTAATGACCACACGATATTCATAAACACACAAGACTTCTACTGCAAAAAATCCTGTAAACAAACTACTTGAGAGAACAATTTGAAACTTGTCATATGAACTATGACACGTGCACCCAAGCGGGAAATATAAATGTTCACTGATTGGAAAGCTATCACTGTCAGACCAAGAACTTTTCACCTTATCCTCGTATACTTGTACACCTTATTCTCAAGGCAAAATTATGAAATAGAAATAGAAATAGAAATGTATTTATTTGTCACAATTATGCGTGTTATATGAAGAGGTGTTACATAGAATAAAGTAGAATCAGCATAATATACCGCTCAAAACGGCGTACAAATATTAATTATAATCATAAAGTTAAAATTGATGATGACTTATTACAAATATTGAAAATTTGAATTAATTATATAATACAAGTACAATTGATTAAATACACATTAATATTATTACAATTTTAAAATGTCATGTTTGTAAAAAATCATTGACAGAATAAAATAAATTGTCCATTAGCCAGTTGTCTATTACATGTTTAAATTTATTGATGGGAAGTTCTTTAAAACGGTCAAAATCAAAATCAAAATCAAAAAGTCATTTATTCAGTTTAGGCCTTAGTAAGGCACTTATGAACGTTATGTACATACAGTTGAATTTACCACCGGTTCGGAATACACTTAAACTGAGAAGACTCCGGCAAGAAACTCAGCAAGGTTTTTTTTTTTTGTGGAAGATCTTTTAATTTAATATTACAGCTTTTTTCCCAAATACTTATACAATATATTATACATTATTATTTTATGCTTATTCGTACAATTGTCACTTAGCCAGGGGGATGCAAGTGCAGAGAGAAGCTACTACAACCATATATTCTTGTCATCCACGTAATGAGCCACCTTATAGTAGGCTTTGTCAATTAACCTCTGCTTTATGAAATCTTTGAATTTATCATAAGACATTTTAGTTACTTCGAGTGGGATTTTGTTATAAAATCGAACGCAATTTCCGAGAAAAGACTTATTAGCTCTAGATAACCTGAATCTAGGTGTCACAATTTTATCTTTATTTCTTGTATTGAAGTTATGGCGGCTACTATTAATTTCAAATAAATTTAAGTTTTTACGGACAAACATAATATTTTCATAAATGTACTGTGACGGTAACGTTAAAATTTTAAATTCCTTGAATCGACTTCGTAGTGATTCGCGAGGACCCAAACAATAGATTGCGCGAATTGCACTTTTCTGCAGAATAAATATAGTTTCAAAGTCTGCAGCTGAGCCCCACAGCAGAAGACTGTAGGACATTAAACTATGGAAATAAGCAAAGTAAACCAACCTGGCTGTAGCCACATCTGTTATTTGTCTAATTTTTCTAACTGCGAAGGCGGCGGAACTCAGTTTACTAGCTAATCTTTCTATATGAGGACCCCATTGTATTTTACTGTCTAATGTAACGCCGAGAAAAACTGCCTTATCCACTAGTGCAAGTCTTTTACCATCGACAAAGATATGAGTGTCACTCTTAACAACATTAGGGAGAGAAAACCTTATACATTTAGTTTTACAGGAATTAAGCATAAGATTATTGGCGGCAAACCATTTTGATACAGATGATAAGGTGTCATTGAGCTGCGTAAGGTCTGTATCTTTTCTATTGACCTTAAAAATTAGAGAAGTATCATCTGCAAATAAAACTATATCCGACAATTCATTTACCATATAGGGCAGATCATTAATATATGCCAGAAACAAAAAAGGGCCTAAAATTGATCCTTGCGGTACGCCCGTTTTCACTAAAGACCCAACAAGGTCGGGAAGTTTATTATAAATTGTGATAGCCATACAATACACATTATTTTTAAAAAGCTGTAATCTACAACTTGGAAACCTTAATCGAAATTTATGTCGTGATTCTGCAGTTTTTGCATATTTTTCAAAAAGATTTGGATACATTTTTATAAAAATAACAATTTCCTTAATATACAAACAGGGGAGATGTTGGTTATGTTTTATTTACTAGGTTTATTTTCTCGATATCTTTAGGGTAGGGTAGGGTCCTAGCACCACGCGAACGAAGTTGCGTCGGACAGCTAGTAAAATATATAAATTTAAAGATATGAAGAGCATAGCATTTATTCACTCAAAGAGTTGCTTGACTAGGGAAGAACCTCTACCTTACAGAATACCGCAAACAAATAACTTTGTTGCGCGTGAGTAAGATCGCTCATAGGGGAGGGGAAACGGTCGGTAATGCCTGAGTGATGCCTCGTGTATTGCAAGCGTCCATATGGCTACGATAACTACTTACCATCAGGCGGGCCGTATGCTTGTTTACCGACTTCTTCTTTTAAAAAACTATCTATTAAAACGCGATTGAGTGACAAACTAGTATCAAAAACGACAGTTTTTGTATTATTTATATACTAGCTGTCCCCCGCGGTTTCACCCGCGTTCTCGAGATAAAAAGCCTATGTCCTTCTCAATACCATAAGCTATCTGTATGCCAAATTTCATGATGATCCGTTGAGTGGTTGAGGCGTGAAGGCGTAACAAACAAACTCACTTTCACATTTATAATAGTTAGGATACCTATGTAAAACTAGTTTCCGCTCCGCAGTTCCGCGCTCGTTCCCGAGGGATATATTGTTTTCCCGGGATACAAATTATCACATTCTATCTGTACGTCAAATTAAATCCAATCTGTTCAGATGTTGAAGCGTGATTGAGGGACAAACATCCAAACTTTCTCATTTATAATATTATAGTCAGATATTATGCCCACATATATGAATTGAGAACCTCTTTTTTGTTTTTAAGAAAAACAAACTTAATAACCTTGAGATTTAAACTTCAATTTATCAGATTAATTTATCGGATTAGATTGAATTAGGTATCTTTTCAAAGGTGACTTTTAAAAGTTTAAGACTTATATATCTTTGATTTGTGATTCGATAGACAATAAATTTAGTTTTTCATTGAGTTGGATATAATATTAAACTGCAAACCGGTTATGATTTTATTGTTTAACTGTGAAAAACTCTCGCTTCGTTGAATATGCTTTTTTTTAATAAGGCGCCGATTCCACTAGAGTTCCGAGTTCCGAGTTCTGAATTCCGTGTTGACTATTGTGCACACAGCAAGCAGTCTAGAGTTCTGCAATAATCGCTACTGATCGCACATCATACACTTTTTTTACTTTCAAAGGCCCCACATAGCTTACAGTCAACGCGGAACTCTAGAACTCTTCTCCATGGGATCGGCGCCTAATAGCTCGATTCTGAATATACAGGATGATTTTATGATGTGATAATTATTTTCAGGCGAAAGAATAAATAAATTCTTGAACGAGCAATCAATGCTCATAATTGACACAATTGGAAGACCCGCCGGGGACAGAGCACTGCGCATGGGCATGGAATGGCTGGGTGAAGTATTTACATCTAAACCAGCGAAGGATTTCATCAGCGATGACTTGAGGCCATACGTTACTCAATAAAGTACTTTATTTTTATAGTCAGTAGGTTAATAAAAGACAATGTCATGAAGTAAATGTTTTATTAGAACTGTTAACTTTTTGTTACTTATTTATTCCCAATCATAATTATTAAAAAGAATCTACGTTATTTTTAAAAACTATTATCGTAACTCACGGCCATCTGGGGCTCAACTCTGCTATTACTATTGTGTTCCAATGAACTATTAGTGGACTACGAAACTGTAAAATGTGACAATATTGACATTGTCAGTACAGTTTTCGTAGTCTACTAACACAATAGTAGACTTTTTGGCGGGAACTTGCAGAGTGATATAGCGTTTTCATTTTTATTTTCATAAATTCGTGTATTTTGAGTTTTATTGCATATTATCGGTGGTATTTTATTCAATAAAGATCAATCCATGTGCACCACTGAAGTGAAATGAAATGAATCATGTGTATCGTGCCTTTTCAAGTTGTCTCAAGAAGTCCGTGAAAAGTTTTAGTACAACCACCATTGTACTAAAACATGACTTTTATGGACGGTGACTGACTGAGGACTATTGTGAACGTGATTTATTGTGACTAGAACTTATAATATAACTGGAAAATGACAAAATACACAAGCCGTGTGAGGCCAACAAATAAAAAAAAACACAATAGTATCATAATGGCATCATAATGGTTTCATAATGGCGTCATAATGACGTCATAATTCAAAATTCAAAATCATTTATTCAAATAGACCTTCGCAGGCACTTATGAAAAGTCTGACTCTAATACTGTAATACCGGTTCGGAAGGTTGCATTTGCTGAGAAGAGCCGGCAATAAACTCAGCAATTACTCTTTTCAAAACAAGCTTAGATTCATTACATAATATTTACATTCTAATCATGGCGTCATAATGGCGCCATAATAGCTTTCCGATGATTTTCCACTGAATCTACAATCGTGCCACAATTTAATGATCTTTTAGTTGTCAGTTTTGACAGTTTTTGTACTAAATTTATTTCATTCATTATGAGACTATTATGAATTAGTAGACTGCGCACATCGGCTCAATGATAATGGAATAGCAATAGTATCGTGTCAGAATGACATTTTAGCAGACTTGGCCCTGGTCATGGATTTAATATACATATTAAATCCATGGCCCTGGTCTATTCGCTGGTGGATCAGACAATCCCAAACTACATAGAGTATTTACTAATTAGACTACACTAATAAGTAGGATGCCAAAAGGCTTGGCAGTATGACCCCAGGTAGTTGATAATAATAAATACACGGAAGACATTGTGTAGAATGAAAATAATCATCAGGTGTTAGCGAACAGCTATGCTATTCTGTAAAAGGTAAATCATCTCGAAAGTCATCTCGCAACTCACCTCGCAACCCGATTTGGCGGGTGAATTATGTTTCAGAATACCAAATCCTATTGAAAAACGTCAAAATACTCACCTGTCGTAGTTCATCTCACTTCGTCATCACTAGGTAGCGCTACTGTCGAATTCACTGATTTTAAGAATAAACTCTAATCTCATCGTGGATTCAGAAGTGATATTGCAAATGAACTTTACAGAATAGCACTGCTGGTAGCTCCTGAGCTAGGATTCAATCTGTATTGCAGAATGTAGTCTTTTTACCCGACTGACCCGGAAGGAGGGTTAAATTTTTCAAGTGTATGTATGTATGTATGTCTATTTCTTTGGCACGCTATGAGGTGTCGTTTTTGTCTTAATTGTGGGAGTGTCATAGGGTATATTATTTTTGTATGGCATCTACGAATAAAAAAAGAGGGGGGGTATTAGAAACAAAAATTTCGTTATGAAAGCTTGTAAAGAGCCCTTTGCATATATGTATATATTATAATACTTTTATGCTACCATTTTGACGCAAACTGCAAAAAACCACGTAATAGGTACTGAGCGGTTACCGTAGATAACTCACAGAGTTGAGATGGTTGTTAGCGTTACTTTACTGTACCGCTCATATACTTACAACTCATTCTGTATAAAACTAAAAAGTCTGAATTAAATTAAATTATTAAAAGAAACATAAAACCCGACTGCGCAAAAACAAAAATTAACTGAAAAGAGAAAAACAAGCTTTTTAATCTACATATAGAATTTTGAATATAGTATATTGCAGTCGGAGATAAACAAATATTACAATAAAAAAGCGGCTTTACCGACCGCTTTCCCGTACCACGAATCACACAACGACAGCTGTCGTCGATCAACTGACGTCTTTATTGCATGCGAGATAATGATCGCTCGCTATCGTAATGTAACTCAGTAGAGGTCGGTTGTTTAGATATAACATCTCCTCTCGTTGGCTAACCTTGAACACATCACAACCTCGACAAATTTTAAGTTTATATTAGCGTTTCAAGTTCACTAAACTAATTTGTAATACGAAACAACTGA
Organism: Polyploca ridens; assembly: GCA_951394255.1. Classification (NCBI taxonomy): domain Eukaryota; kingdom Metazoa; phylum Arthropoda; class Insecta; order Lepidoptera; family Drepanidae; genus Polyploca; species Polyploca ridens. The sequence goes on along the minus strand of OX596254.1, from coordinate 15,096,481 downwards.
CAATAGGTGGATTTATTATTTTAACAATAATTTTATTTTAATGTAGTAAGTAGATACTAAATTCCCAAACTAGGTTCCACCCTTCCTAATGATGCCCATATATAGTGTATGTGTAATAATATGTTTTTGAAAAAGTGTGAATATCTGTATTGTGTGTATGAGTTGAGTAGTGTGTGTGCATCGAAGGATTTAACCCAAAGAAGCACAATGGTGCCGATTCTGTTCTATTATAAAGATCTGATAACTTTTTGATAGTGCGAGCCATAATAATAGGTCTTTACCTATGAAATTGCCGTTCTGCAGTCCTGGCCATTTCAAATCAAAATAATTTTTGTTTGGCTAAGAATTCTAATTTCAAATTAATTTTATTTTAAAAACATGGAATTCTTTTTCCAAAAGTAGTCATTTGTTTATTGATTAGTGTCACATTTTCATCGCATTTCAATCTTTTTCGTCATCATGGATACGTTTAAAATTCGAGTAATTATGGAATATGAGTACCGTCGTGGCAGCAACGCGGCACAAGCGGCACGCAACATCAACGACGTTTACGGAGCTAACACTACAAACCAACGCACCACCTGTTATTGGTTTGCTCGCTTCCGTTCTGGAAATTTCGACCTGAAAAATTAACCTCGCGGTCATCCGAAGACTTTGGTCGACAATGACGAATTAAAGGCGATTGTGGAAGCTGATGATACACAATTGACGGCTGAATTAGCAGCAGCTTTCGACGTTAGCGTCAAAACAATATTGGTCCATTTGCGTCAAATTGGCAAGGTAAAAAAGCTTGACAAATGGGTGCCCCACGAACTCAATGATCGCCAGCGCGAAGTACTCGTCGAAACGTGCCTTGCACTGTTCAACAGACACACAAATGAAGGAATTTTGAACCGCATTGTTACCTGCGATGAAAAATGGATTCTGTTTGATAACCGCAAGCGCTCAGCAAGTTGGTTGGATCCTGGTTCAGCACCTAAACAATGCCCTAAACGAAAACTTACCCCTTGAAAAGTAATGGTCACTGTTTGGTGGTCTAGCGCCGGTGTGATTCATCACAGCTTCTTACAATTACTGCAGATGTGTACTGTGAAGAACTGAACACAATGATGGAGAAGCTGGCACATCTCCAACCAGCATTGGTCAATCGCTCGTCTCCGCTGCTCCTGCACGATAACGCGCGACCTCATACTGCACAGCAGACGGTCTCCAAGTTGCAAGAACTGGGGTTGGAAGTTCTCCGTCATCCGCCCTACTCACCAGACATTGCGCCTACAGACTACTACTTTTTCCAGAATTTGGATAACTTCTTGGCGGGAAAAAAATTCAATACCCGAGAGGCAGTACAAAATGCCTTTGAAGAATGTGTTGCCTCCCGTCCAGCTGATTTCTTTAAGAAGGGCATCAATAAACTGCCACTGCGTTGGCAAAGATGCATTGATTGCATGGGTGATTACTTCGATTAATAAAAATAAAAAATACATGAAAAAAAAATCGTTTAAATTTTTTCATACAAAACGGCAATTTCATAGGTAAAGACCTAATATATTCTCTTCTTGGTAACATTTTACATGAAAATGTTTTTGGTGGGATTTCACTTCTTTTTGTAAGTTGCTTATGACAACTTCTTCACGAAGTAGGTACCCTAAGAGTTTTGATGATCATCAGTGAGTCAGTGACGAAGTCGGGGTTTTTTAGATATCAATATAGCTATGTTATTGAAACTTAATATGTTTAATAAGTTCACTATCTATATATACATATAAAATTCAAAGTCCTGACTGACTGACTGACTGATATATCAACGCACAGCTTAAACCGCTGGTCCTAGAGACATGAAATTTGGAGAGTGTATTCTTTGTGAAAAGTAGGTATCCACTAAGAAAGGGTTTTTCAAAATTCCACCCCTGAGAGGGTTAAATAGGGGATGAAAGTTTGTATGAAAGTCCGTCAGTTTCGAAGTTAGGATCTTAAAATTGTGTGTGTAGACTGACGATTGAAAATTAATTTATAGGTGTCTCAGCGTCCTTGACAATTCCACCCCCGAAGGGGTGAAGGGAGATGAAGGTGTGTTTGGATGTCCTTCATTTTCAAATTAAACGTCAAGTTTACTATTAACGTATATGGGTTTTGTTGTAATATCAAGCGTTTTTATCATTGCGTATTTATTTTATTTTGTAAATAAAAAAAAAGTGGAAAAAAATGCCAATATAGTCAGATAGTACAAAAAAAATAAAAAAAAATACTTTGCCGAGTTACGAACTGGTGGTAACTTGAGTAGCTTTGACCTTCATAAGTGCCCTACTAGGGCCTAAATTGAATAAATGACTCGACTTTGATTCTCGGTGTCGATTAACTCGAAAATTGGTACATATACTCTTCAATTAAAATTATGAGACACGTTTATCAGTTTTTCCAAAATCATCCCCAAAATTCAAAGTTCTGCCTGACTAACTCATTAACTGGCTGACATATCAACGCACAGCCTAAACTGCTGGTTCTAGAAATATTAAATTCAGAGCGTGTGTTCTTTGTGAAGTATAAGTATCCACTAAGAATTTTTTGAATGAATGAAACGGGGATCGAAATTTCTGTGAAACTTTATATCCTCTGGATCGATTGACTCGTAAATTGGTACACATGCTCTTCATTTAAAATTATGAGATACGTGATTCGCGTATCACAGTTTTTCCAAAATCATCCCCCAACAGAGTCAAATAGGGCTTAAAAAACCGGCCAAGTACGAGTCGGAGTCGCACATGGAGGGTTCCGTGCAATAGTAATAATAATGTAACTTTACTCAAATTGACTGTGAAAGGCCCAACATTTAAAAGTACCAAAATTTAACTTAATTTTATAGCACAAGTAAAGGGAAAATTCCAAAATAAAAAAAAGTTGAAAATTTTGGTACTTACAAGTTTTCGCGAAAATTTTTAACGTATTGACTCAGGACCTTGATTTTTATACACCTTATAGGGATTATATACTGGGTGTTGTTTTGGTCGGCGACAAGCGACCCAGGAGCGGTAGTACAAAATATATATTCCCCAAAAATGGACTTAATTCCATTAAATACTGTAAATATGTTGAGAAATACCTTATTCAATTTGACATAAAATTATTGTAAAGTATGGTTACTAGGCACCTGCACAGACTAGAGCTAGGCGCAAGCCGCCATCGCCCCACCCCTTTACTCCCTCGTACTCCCGTTGAGTTATATGTCTACACTTTAGCTTATTACATGATTTTCAAATTTTTTTTATTTTTATTTTTATTATTTAAAAAAAAATAAAGTATTTTTTTTATATTTTTTTTTAGCACCAGTATCATTTGTATTATCGACCCTGAGTCGCTCGTCGCTGACCAAAACAACGACCTGTATATCTGGTATAAATTTGAAATTGCTAGGTCCACTCGTTCCTGAGAAATTCGGTGGTGACACACGGACAGACAGATGGATAAAAGAGTGATCTTATAATGGTTCCTTTTTTTACCTTTTGAGGTACGGAGCCCTAAAAATAAGAAAAAAGAAAAAGTATATTACGATACGTGTGACTTAAGTAGTCTCTTTTATTGTAGTTGTGTAATCTTAACCTTCATCTAATCTATTTTCTTGTCTATGCAATCGATTTGAATTTTAAGAATAAATTAGGTTGCTATGACTACTTATCTATAACATGTGTGTCAATTCATAATTATGTGAATTTTATCTTCTAGTAAAATATTATATTTATAAAATATAGTTATTTATAATATACATTTCTTATTTCCACTCTCCACTGTGATACTCTCTGCTACCTAATTATAAGAGGTTATGGTCTGAACACGTAAAGTGGAATAATTTGTTGAATAATAAATCAGTGCCATGGCTGAAGGAGACAGAAACTCTTCAGTAAGTACTAATGTTACCACATCTTTGGTCCAGTTTGGAAGATTGAAGGGTAAACAAAATTATAGTACATGGTGTTTTAGTATGGAAATGTATCTTATTGATCTTGATCTTTGGGACATAGTACAAAACAAAGACTTAGATTTCTCAAATGTTGCTAAAGCTAGAAAAGATGCCAAAGCTCGTGCAAAAATATGCCTTGCATGTGATGAGTCCATATATCCTATTATAAACGAAAGTAAAACTGCTTATGAAACGTGGAATAGTCTAAAACGTGCATATGCTGATAGTGGATTATCGAGAAGGCTAGCGCTAATGAAAAAACTCCTCAACATAAAATTAAATGATGAAAATATAGAATTGTACACAAATTCAATCTTGGCTACACAACAACAGCTACGAGGCATCAATGCTGGTGTCGACGACGAATTTCTGGGAATTATTATGCTTGCTGGACTACCTGATAAATATAATCCATTAGTTATGGCTCTAGAACATTCTAACAGTAAGATATCATCAGAAATAGTTGTGTCAGCTCTACTTAAAGAAGATAACCGTGGAAACAGCTCTTCAGATCCAGATTCTACGCTTATGTCGAATTTTAATAAGTATAACTCTAAAAATAAATTCTGTATGTATTGTAAAAAGAAGGGACATTTGAAAAATGATTGTCGATTTTTAAAAGCAAAAAAAGGTAATATGTCTAAACCTGAAAATAGTCATATCTGTACCGAAGCTACTTTAATGGCTATTAATTCAAAGGAGAACCCTAACGTCACCAAGACTGATGATGAGTGGTATCTTGATTCCGGTGCCACTAGTCACATGACTCCTAGGTTAGATTGGTTTCAAAATTATAGGCCAATTTCTAAGCCAATAAAAATTGCTAATAATGACAAAATCTTTTCAGATGGTATTGGTGATGTATATTGTAATTTTTCTCCTACTGTTCGTAAAATATCTGATGTGCTTTATGTACCTAAGCTTTCTAACAACATTTTATCGGTAAGTAGTATTATAAGACGGGGACATTCTATAATCTTTACAAATGATGGCGCAAAAATATTAGATGGCTCAACAAATAAAGTTCTTGCAAGAGCCACTGATGTACAAGGTATGTACAAATTAAGTCGTAATAATAATGACATTTCAAACGTCAAATGTAGTAAAGTTTTATCATCTACCGTTACTGATACTGCTGAGTTGTGGCATAAACGTCTTGGTCACTTAAGCTTTAGATCGATGGAAGTACTAAAGAAACATTTAGCTACAGGTATTAGTTATTCAAAGCCTACACAATTATTCAAGGATACTTGTATTCCTTGTATTGAAGGAAAACTTTCTAAGAAACCATTCAAACCTTCAAATACTACAACAAGTGACATTTTAGAATTAATACATAGTGATGTATGTGGACCAATGAGCGTACCAACCTGGAATGGAGCGAGATATATTCTTACGTTCACTGACGATTATTCCAGAAAAACATTTTTATATTTATTGAAACTGAAGTCTGAAGTCAAACAAAAATTTTTAGAATTTAAGAATCTTGTTGAAAACCAGACGAATAAGAAAATAAAAGTACTTCGCTCTGATAATGGAGGTGAATATACTGCATTAAAAGAATTTTTCATACAATCAGGAATATTACATCAAACAACTGTACCATATAATCCTCAACAAAATGGTGTTGCAGAACGAACTAACCGTACTATTATGGAAAAGACGAGAGCTATGCTTCAAGACTCAAAACTACCAAAACAGTATTGGGGAGAAGCAACTAATACAGCAGTCTACTTAAAAAACCGTTCGCCAACGAAAGCACTACGTGGAAAAACGCCTGATGAAGTATGGAGTGGACATAAAGTTGACCTCTCACACCTGAGAGTGTTTGGCTGTAAAGCATATTCTTATATTCCTAAAGAATTAAGAAAGAAACTTGATCCTCGAGCAAAACCATATATTTTTGTAGGTTATTGTACCGATACGAAGGGATACCGTCTTGTAGATCCTGATAATCCTACCAAATTAATTAAATCAAGAGATGTTGTCTTTCTTGAAAATGAATTTGTTTTCACGAAATCTCAAAATTCTTCAAATTTTTTCAACTTACATGACGTTGTTGAAACAAAAGAAATTTCAATTTTGCATGAATCAACAGAACTTGAAACAAATCAAGAAGATCTTCAACCTATGGCAAGTGAAATATATCCTGTATCAAATACAACTCAGGAAGATGAAGATATTTTTGAAGATTCAATGGACACTATGAATACAACTTTAGCTCCAGGAGCAAATACTGAAGAAGTTGATCCTGTACAAACAGCACCCGAAACACAATCAACTGATGTTCAGTCACAATATGAACGCCGATATCCAATTAGAAACCGAATACCAAGAAAATGGCCTGATAATATAATACTTTACCAAGCCATAGCTGAGAATAACATACCGAATACGTTTAAACAAGCTATGTCAAGTACACAAAAAGATGTTTGGTATAAAGCAATGGAATGCGAATACAATTCGTTAATAAATCACGGTACTTGGACCTTGATTGATAGGCCAAATGATAGAAAGATTGTCAGAAGTAAATGGGTTTATACAATCAAGAGAGATGCAAATGGAAATATTGCCAAGTATAAAGCACGGCTAGTAGCAAAAGGCTTTACTCAAACGTATGGTGTAGACTATGAAGAAACTTTTGCCCCAGTTGCCAGATTGTCTACAATACGATTACTATTTTCTTTTGCAGCTCAGTGGAACTTAACTCTAGAACATTTAGATATAGAAACTGCTTTCCTAAATGGCGATCTAGATGAAGAAATTCTAATGGAACAACCTGAAGGCTTTGTCAAAGATTGCAACAAGGGGAAGATATGCTTACTCAAAAAGGCACTTTATGGATTAAAGCAAGCTCCACGACAATGGAATAAAAAGCTTCATGACGCTTTAATAGATATAGGTATGCACAGATCAGAACATGAACATTGTTTATATTATAAATATGAAGGTACTTCGTTACTAATTGCTGCAATCTTTGTTGACGATTTTTGCTTGATGAGCAACAATGATGATATGAAAAATCAATTTAAATTAAGTTTACATAAACTCTTTAAAGTAAAAGAATTAGGTCCTATGAAACTATTTCTAGGTATGAGAGTAACTCAAAGTAAAAATCATATATCTATTGATCAGGAGGAATATATAAAGAAGATAATTAAGGAATTTGGAATGGAAAATGCAAAACCTGTCAGTACTCCTGCAGAACCTGGAATGAAATTGGTTTATCCGTCAAAAGATGAACAAAAAGATGGTGAAATCCTACCTTATCAGAGATTAATTGGATCTTTAATGTATTTATCATTAGGCACTAGACCAGATATTTCCCATACAGTGAGTGTTCTTAGTCAATTTAATAATAACTATAGCAATGAGCACTGGAATGCAGCTAAGAGAGTTGTGCGATATCTTAAAGGGACTTCACAAATTAAACTTGTCTTCAAGAAAACTCATGACATGAAATTACATGGATTTGCTGATGCAGACTATGGATCAAGTCTTATTGACCGAAGATCCTACACTGGATTTGTCTTCCAACTTAATGGTTTAATATCTTGGGAATCCAGAAAACAAAGAACCGTTGCTCTTTCTACATGTGAAGCAGAATATATGGCACTAAGTGAAGCAACTAAAGAAGGTATATATTTAAATAATGTGCTGAAGGAAGTATTTAAAACAATTCATCCAATTTGCATAAATGTAGATAATCAAGGAGCAATAATGTTAATAAAGAATAATGTTCATCATTCAAGGACTAAACATATTGATATCCGCCATCATTTCGTCCGGGAAAAGGTATTAAATGGGACAATATTTACCTACCGAAAAAATGTTGGCTGATATATTAACAAAATTTCTTCCTAAAATTAAACATACAATAGCATTGAAAGAACTAGGTCTAATAAGCAAATAGCTTGACTTTTTGGTTTTCGATTAAGGGGAAGTATTGTAGTTGTGTAATCTTAACCTTCATCTAATCTATTTTCTTGTCTATGCAATCGATTTGAATTTTAAGAATAAATTAGGTTGCTATGACTACTTATCTATAACATGTGTGTCAATTCATAATTATGTGAATTTTATCTTCTAGTAAAATATTATATTTATAAAATATAGTTATTTATAATATACATTTCTTATTTCCACTCTCCACTGTGATACTCTCTGCTACCTAATTATAAGATCTTTCACGCCGTGCAAAGTGTGGTCAAGAGTATCGTATTCTATTTTACGTGTGTAATAAGTGCGGGTTTTTTACACGCAGTAAAACAGATATTTTTAAAAAGATTTTATAAAATACGTAATTGGTACTGTAAGCGGATTAAAATGAGCCCGGCACCATCAATCTACTGTTAGTCACTGAGAAGATACGTTGTCTACCTTCCGTCTCCATCATCAGTTCAGCTCGCTCACCATAATATTGTATTGACATCGGAATTTGACAGGCGCTTCGTTATAAACACTATAAATTATTTATTATCAACTTATGGCTGTCTCCTATTTCTATTATAATCTCAGAATTTATTTAGTTTTATTTTATGTATCAGACTGTACTCATTCACAGAAAGTCGGAAAATTAGGAATTTGGAAATTTTATAATTTGGACAAATAAGATTAGGGAAAACAGAGAATTTGGAAAATCTATAATGTGGAAAACCCTGAATTTGGACTTTATGGCTGACACCCTTTTCACACATTCGAGTACTCTCATCCCAGGAATTAGTTTAGTTTTACGGAGAACTTCGTCATTATTTCTTTGTTTGGGTTAATGTTAGTTTAAATATTCAATTGAGAGGGAGTGAGAGCGCTTATAATGTTTGTTTTTGAAGAAAAATATGTCATTTGTTTCCTGTAGGCAACGCGGGCGAAGCCGCGGGCAGAAGCTAGTCTATCTATATATATAAAATTCAAAGTCCTGACTGACTGACTGACTGATATATCAACGCACAGCCTAAACCGCTGGTCCTAGAGACTTGAAATTTGGAGGGTATATTTTTTGTGAAGAGTAGGTATCCACTAAGAAAGGGTTTTTCGAAATTCTATCCCTGAGGGGGTTAAATAGGGGATGAAAGTTTGTATGAAAGTCCGTCAGTTTCGAAGTTAGGATCTTCAAATTTTGTGTTTAGGCTGAAGATTGAAAATTAATTTGTACGTGTCTCAGCGTTTTTAATAATTTTACCCTTACAGGAATGAAAAGGGGGATGAAGTTGTGTATGAAAAGTTCTTCATTGTCAAAGTAAACATAACTAAATTTATAATTACATAGTGAGGGCATTCACTATGGAAGGATTTTTAAAAATTTCACCCCTAAGGGTGTAAAATAGGGGATGAAAGTTTGTATGAAAGTCTGTCAGTTTTGAAGTTAGAATCTTCAAATTATGTGTGTAGACTGATGATTGAAAATTAATTTATAGGTGTCTCAGCTTCCTTGATAATTCTACCCCCGAAGGGGTGAAAAGGGGGATGAAGGTGTGTATGCATCCATACACACCTTCATCCCCCTTTTCTTCATCCCATCCTTTATTTTGAAATTAAACGTCACTAAGTTTACTATCAACGGTTTTGTTGGAATGTCAAGCGTTTTTATCGTTGCGTATTATATTTTATTTTTTAAATAAAAAAAAATTTGGAAAAAAATTGCTAATATAGACAGATAATAAAAAAAAAATATTTTAAAAATTTTACTTTGCTGAGTTACGAACTGGTGGTAACTTGAGTAGCTTTGACCTTCATAAGTGCCCTACTAGAGCCTAAATTGAATAAATGGCTCGACTTTAATTCTCGGTGTCGATAAACTGGAAAATTGGTACACATACCTACTCTTCAATTAAAATTATAAGACACGTGTATCAGTTTTTCCAAAATCATCCCCATAATTCAAAGTCGTGCCTGACTAACTCATTAACTGGCTGATATATCAACGCACAGCCTAAACTGCTGGTCCTAGAGACATTAAATTTAGAGCGTGTGTTCTTTGTGAAGTGTAAGTATCGACTAAGAATTTTAAGATTTTTTTCCCCCAAATGAATGAAACGGGGTTTGAAATTTCTGTGAAACTTTGTATCCTCTGGATCGATTGACTTGAAAATTGGTACACATGCTCTTCATTTAAAATTATGAGACACGCGTATCACAGTTTTTCCAAAATCATCCCCCAACAGAGTCAAATAGGGCTTAAAAAATCGGCCAAGTACGAGTCGGACTCGCACAGGGAGGGTTCCGTACAATAATAATAGTAATCTGGGGGCACGGAAGTGCCCCCCGCCAAAACAGCCAAGCGAAGCGAAAGGGCACTACCTACCTTTTCTCGAAGCGCTTCGTCGTTTTTTGAACCCTTATAACTTGGGTTTGGATTATACCAGATAAACAAAATTCTCAGGACATGATGTCAATAGTAAACATATTAAGTTTCAATAACATAGCTCTTATACTTTAGATTTTATTGATATCTAAAAAACCCCGATTTCGTCACTGACTCACTGATGATCATCAAAACTCATAGGGTACTTCCAGAAGTCCTAGGAAGCTGAATTTTGGTATTTAAGCATGTATTAGTACACAAACAACAAAAAAAATATAAAACTTGGAAATTTCAAACAAATAAAATATATAAGCAACTTACAAAAAGAAGTGAAATCCCACCAAAAACATTTTTATGTAAAATGTTGCCGCCAAGACATATGGCTCATACTGTCAAAAAGTTATCAGATCTCATGTAGAGCCAAGCTTATAACTCTACATGCACTTACTCTACAAGCCCTAACTTCACAAACTCTACACCTTAGTCAACATTTATCACTATTTATAATTTATATACTATTTTATAACACGTGTACACACGTGTTATATACACGTGGTACATAAGCGCGGGTTTTTTAGAAGTATTCCCATTTGCGCACCGATTTTTTGAGCACCGATCCTATTTACTTTTCAGCACCGATTCATATTTTGGATCGGTGCTCAAATGGGAACAAAAATTTAATTCGAAATCATTCCCTTTTGAGCACCGATGAATTTGTTGCTTCTAATGTTGTGGTGTTTTGTTCTCTCTCTAAATACCTCCAAAAATTATACTTGGTTATTAAAGAAAAAATGGTACCAAGACTTAGTACTTACGTTATTTTATTGAATATTCCCATTAGAGCACCGATTCTAGAGCATCAGCTAATATTTTAAATTGTACCAGTATAACATAAGCTCGAAGGAGCTCTCTCCTTTTTCATAAGTTACAAGAATATATATGTTGTTTTTTTACTAGAGAGAGCTCCTTCAAACTTCTGTTATACTGGTACAATTTAAAATATTAGCTGATGCTCTAAAATCATCACAGATCATTTTACCTAAGCTCTTCATAATAATAAAAAACGTATGGTGACTTGTATTGTTTGTGTTTTGTTTGAATTGAGAAAATTTAAGTCTAGGAAAGTAATAAATAATTAATATTCATCTGTAATTGATAATAAACAATTAAATTATTCTGTAAAATAAATCTAATTTTTTATCGATATATTACCACAGTTTTAAATAGTACCAGTACAACATAAGCTTGAAGGAGCTCTCCCTAGTTACAAAACAACATATATTATTATATATTCTTTCCACAAAATGTATACTTATTATTACTTATGAAAAAATGGTACCAGGCTTTGTTTTTAACATTTTTTTGGAGATATCTCCTTCTAGCTTATGCTATCCTGGTATCATTTTTTCATAAGTATAAATTTTTTGAGGTATTAAGAGGGAGATTTAATATAAGTAAAATGGAGAGTACATTATGTTTCCATAATAGTCAGTACCTAGGTTTTCTAACACAAGCTAGTCTTTGCTTAAAAGGAGATTCCAAAAATATATAAATTAAGATTAGTTATTTAGGAATAAATTTATTATTCATTTATTATTTTTACTAGGTACAAAACAGTAAGAAGTATATTTTGTTCAGCAATTGACAACCAACCTAACATATTGATCAGTACTCAAAGCGGAATAGTTTTGATGCTCTAAAAATGGGTTCTCTAACGATAATACTTTTTACTTTTTATAATAAAACTGTTAATTTTTATCGATGCGTTTTATTAAACACCACAACACTAGAAGCTACAAAACCGTCGGTGCTCAAAAGGGAATGATTTCGTATTAAACTTTTGTTCCCATTTCAGCACCGATACAAAATATGAATCGGTGCTGAAAAGGGAATAGAATCGGTGCTCAAAAAATCGGTGCGCAAATGGGAATACTTCGTTTTTTACACTCAGTAAAACAGATATTTTTTAAAAGCTTTTATAAAATACGTAATTGGTACTGTAAGCGGATTAAAATGAGTCAAGACACCATCAATCTACTGTTAGTCACTGAAAAGATACGTTGTCTACCTTCCGTCTCCATCATCAGTTCAGCTCGCTGTCACCATAATATTGTATTGTCATCGGAATTTGACAGGCGTTTAGTTGTATCTTAATATATAAAATGATAAACTGATTGTTGATATATCAGCCCACAGCCCAAACCGCTGGACCTAGAGATTTGAAATTTTGCACAAAGATACCTTATACAGTGGAGGCATCCACTAAGGAAGGATTTTTGGAAATTCCATCCCTAAGAGGGTAAAATAGGGGATGACAGTTTGTATGCAAGTCCGTCAGTTTTGAAGTTAGGATCTTCCAATTTTGTGTTTAGGCTGACGATTGAAAATTAATGTGTAGTTATCTCAGCGTTTTTGATAATTCCACCACCGAAGGGAGGAAAAGGGGGATGAAGTTGGGTATGCAAGTCCTTCAATTTCAATGTAAACTTCACTAAATGTATTATTATACGGTGTAGGCATCCACTAAGGAAGGATTTTTGGAAATTCCACCCCTAACAGGGTAAAATAAGGGATGAAAGTTTGTATGCAAGTCCGTCAGTTTTGAAGTTAGGATCTTCAAATTTTGTGTTTAGGCTGACGATTGAAAATTAATATATAGTTATCTCAGCGTTTGTAATAATTCCACCACCGAAGGGAGGACAAGGGGGATGAAGTTATGTATGCAAGTCCTTCAATTTCAAAGTAAACTTCACTAAATTTAATATTATACAGTGTAGGTATTCAGTAAGGAAGGATTTTTGGAAATTCCACTCCTAGGGGGGTAAAATAGGGGATGAAAGTTTGTATGAAAGTTCGTCAGTTTTGAAGTTAGGATCTTCAAATTATGTATTTAGGCTAACGATTGAAAATAAATTTATACATGTTTCAGCTTTTTTGACAATTCCACCCCCGACAGGGTGAAAAGGTATGGGATGTATGTAAGTCATTCAGTTTCAAAGTAAACTTCACTTAATATATTATTACACAGTGTAGGCAACCACTAAGGATTTTTAGATATTTCATCCTTAAGGGGGTAAAATAGGGGATGCAAGTTTATATGAAAGTCCATCAGTTTCGAAGTTAGGACCTTCAAATTTTGTGTTTAGGTTGACAATTGAAAATTAATTTATATGTGCCTCAACGTTTTTGATAATTCCGATCCCGAAAGGGTAAAAAGAGGGATGAATTTGTGTATGGAAGTACACTAAATTTATTATTTAAGCTTATGGTTATAAACTAACGCAACGAATATCGGTGTTGTTGGAATTTGAACCCTTAAGGAGTGAAAAGGGGGATTCAATTTAGTATATGAAGTTCTTTATTTTCGGAGTGAAAATTTCAAAATTTATTATTTCGGCTTATGGTATTGGCGTATTGAAATGACTCGCCTAAACAACATCAGGAAAAAGAGAGGAATCGGTACGAGCATTGGTATTCCTCATTTTAATGTATGGAGTGGAAGCGTGGACTATACTGGTCCGAGAAAGAAAAAGGATTGATGCATTCGAGATGTGGTGCTGGAGACGGATGTTGTAAATACCTTGGACCGCTAAACGCAACCATGCATCAATCCTATCGCAGCTCAAAATTAAAACACGATTGTCCACCATATGCCACCAACGTATTTTTTCGTATTTCGGCCACATGGTGCGCAAAGGTGATGAAAGTTTGGAAATCTGATCATAGTTGGGAACACGGAAGGAAAACGACTACTTGGTCGTTCACCAACAAGATGGTCCGATCAAGTAAAAGACTCATCGTCCTCCAAGTTTTACAGAAACCAGAAGACAGAAACCAGTGGAGGCAGATCATTCGCTCTAGAAGCAAACCCGATGTTGACCACGATCCTCAGACATGAGGGAAAGAGAGATAAGGCCTCCAAAATTGTGCTGTGGAACTAGACTACAAGTAACAGCTCTCCGCCGCAATGTTATTGAGGCTAAAATATTTACTGGTTCTGCCAGAGGAGAAACAGTCTTCTTGCCGCGTATACCATTGATCCCAAATCACCTTCCGTTTGAATTTAAAAGATAACAGTTCCTAATTAAGGTTTGTAGTTACAGGGAAAAACTCTGAAATTTGCTAGAGTTGGTTTGCGGCAGGACTGTTTCAGTTTTATGTGGCATCCTCGCATATGAGCTCTTAATCTACCTGAACTTTTGTCAATATCACACGTAGTGGCGGACAATAGCCATGAACAAAGCTCTATATTGTTACAATGATTAATATCTAAAAAAAAAAAATCTACGCGGACGAAGTCGCGGGCTATAAAGCTAGTACAATATAAATTATTTAATATCCACTTCTGGCTGTCTCCTATTGAGGTCTTTTCACTCACACACGCTTCGAGTACTCTCATCCAAGAGATTAGTTTAGTTTTACGGAGAACTTCGTTAATATTTCTTTGTTTTGGATAACGTTAGTTTGAATATTCAATTGAGAGGGAGTGAGAGCGTTTATAATGTTTATTTTTGAAGAAAAATATGTCATTTATTTCTTGTAGGCCACGCGGGCGAAGCCGCGGGCAGAAGCTAGTTGACATATATATGATATATCGAGAATTTTGTTTATCTGGTATAATCCAAACCCAAGTTATGAGGGTTCAAAAAAAAGTCGACACGCTTCGAGAAAAGGTAGGTAGTGCCCTTGCGCTTCGCTAGGCTCGTCTTGGTGGAGGGCACTACTGTGCCCCCAGATAACATTAAAAATAGACGAGTAACTTTAGCTCATAACAATATGATTAGTATGAGACTGAGTACCTGATGGACCGATCTTTGCTAAATGTACAAAAAATAAACCGACAGGGAATCAAATCCACGACCTACGTACGTACCTGGGTGACCAAGCTTTGCTCTCGAAAATACGCGTTCTCCTATAGACTTTAGAAATCGTTAGAGCCATTTTCGATATTTCAAAACATAAAATATTATACAAATATTGCTTGTTTTATTTTATAACCGGCCAATTGCATGGAATAATAATGAAATCAACTTGATTTTGTGGCTCAACTTTGCTATATGAATAAGTGTAGGTATATGAGTAAAATAATACATTATTAATTTTGTCTCTTAGTGCTAATAAAAGTAAAATTAGCCAGACAATGCGTGTTGGAATAGGGCATATTTTGCACTCTGCGAGTTAGATACGCAAAAAATGTTTGATATGTAGAAGCCTGTATTTTAGGTATAAAATAATTTCCTTTATGAATTGAAAATCACCCAGTAACCTCAAAAAAAGATGAAGTCGAAAATAGGTTCATTTGCAAACTCGAATTGTATGTCTGGGAACCAATTGTTACCCAGTTGATCGCTCGATCGAAAAAAGTACGAATACGAACTTTTAACCACGTGACATTATTCTGGAAATTTCTGGATATTTAGAAGGAAAACCATTAAACTCGAGCCTTGATTGGTCGGGCTCGTTAGAATTGACTCCGCCCCTCGAAATTTTATAGTTGACTCGAACCGTAAGTTCGATTCAAAGGTTTTTCGAAGGACATGAGAATTGGGTCCCGGAATGTTAAAGAAAACCGTTTTTTTATATTCTTACTTAAAGTACTTAAGTCTTGAATCGATTTGGGAAAAAAGTTATGGCCTAATAAATGAAACTTCATGTTATAACGTTTTTAGTTTTTAATTTTTAATGGTTATTATCACATATTACAATGGATTTTAGGAGAATTTGTAATACCGAGGGGATGTGCAGTTGTAAAAGTTATAGTTTATAAAAAACCTTTCCAACGATATATCTCTTAACATTATCGCTCAATAGGCTATATTGTGGTCCATAGATTTTTGCTGGATGTCCTTTCTTAGGCACCGACATCTTTGTACTGTCCTCTTTCAAATTTAAAAGAACTATAACGGCTACAATGCCATCTAATGGTATAATTATACTAAAATTTTTTATAAGCTTTTGCAGTATTGTCCACAGTACCTGTTTATCGCCAAACAGTCAAGCGATTAACTTTGTTTATCCTTAAATCGTACCATATAATCTTTGTTCGTTCTTTTTTTTCTCTGTAATATGTTTTTCACCTTAACAATTTTTTTAAATCTTTGGGTAGCGTATTTGGTTTGACTTTGACTATATTTTTTATAATTTTTTACCGTGTGTAACCTATTATTGTCATTCAGTTTATTGTCTTGAATAAAATGAAATAGCACCACTGAGAAAATAAATAAAGTGCATTACTATTATTTTATTTATTCATCTTATAATTTATTTAGTCAAGGTAATTTTAAGAAATCATAGTCGCTGGTTTCGGGAACCCGGGCTACTACGTAAATATGTGTGTTCTACCGCTTGTACAACGGACAGTGTTCTGAAGAATTGTTTAAGATGATGCCCACGGCCACCTTCTACCATCGCAACTCTCGCCATCGACAGGGAGTCCATCCTCACATATTGAAACCAGAATTGTTTCGAACTGCGCGGTCTCAAAGGAGCTTCCTTCCGCGGACGCTCAGATTGTGGAATGAGCTCCCTGCCGTGGTTTTCCCAATGGAGTACAGCATGGGGTTCTTCAAAAAGGGTCTGAAGAGATTTCTGCAGGGTCGGCAACGCGTGAGTGACACCCCTGGTGTTGCAAGCGTCCATAGGCTGCGGTAGCCGCTTACCATCAGGCGGGCCGTATGCTTGTTTGCTACCTAAGTAGTATAAAAAAAAAAAAAAAACAATGGTAATTCATTGATATCCCATTATCCGGAATTCTATGACATTTCATGAAAATCAAGTTAGGCTATTCTGACAATTTCGAAGCCGCCATTTTCTCTTATTTTTCGAGGGCTAGCGCTCGAACTGCTTCGACTGGTCGGGACTGTTCGAAACGTATTTCGAATGCGAACTATCAAACGTCAAACAGTTAGGTTGTCATTTGGAAACGTAATGACAGATAAGCCGGATTTTTGGCGGGAACTTGCAGAGTGACGTAGCGTTATCATTTTTATTTTCATAAATTCGTGTATTTTGAGTTTTATTGCATATTATCGTATTATAGGTGGTATTTTATCCAATAAAGATTAATCTATGTGCACCAGTGAAGTGAAATGAAATGAATATGAGTATCGTGACTTTACAAGTTGTCTCAAAAAATCCGTGAAAAGTTTTAGTACAATGACCACCATTTTACTAAAACATGACTTTTATGGACGGTGACTGACTGAGGACTTTATGTGAAAGGGATTTATTGTGACTGGAAACTATAATATAACTCGACACTGGCAGAAATGAGCCCTAAATTGGGCTTGGTTGCCAAACTTAAAAATAAGAAGAAGAAGACAGACAAGCCTAAGGATTTCCGTTACGCACAGAAAATATTTTGTCATATTCATTTATAATTATTATATAACATTGATTAACTTATGAATTCCGGATATATTAGGATATAATAAGAGTAAAATGTTGTTTTAAATATTTTATATTCATTAAAATCTTTTAAATTTAAGATATAACATTATCACGTACGTTAACAAAACTGACAAAATTTGTATCCATCATAATGGCAACATTTACTCTTTACACTCGAACTTATTTCGAAGGTTAGTTCGATTAGTGCCGAGAATACAGGAATCGAAAAATTGACTCCGCCCCTCGAAATTTTACGGTAGAACTAGCACTCGTAATGCAAGTTCGATTCGAAGGCTAGTTCGAGGGAAGTGAGAATTGGGCCCCTGAAGCGAACCTGTCAATGGATGGCTTTCTTGACTCGTTTGATATTCATGTTTTCTATAAATTTTAAAGAAATGTAGAAAAGAGACGTCTTTCAATCAAGTCTTTAAATCAAACCTCAGGTGGTCAAAGCTCCATAGAGAGGAATGTCCTTACTGTGTCAGCCGCCTAATGCGTGCCTCTTAAGAGGAAAGGATGGCTGCAAGAAATTTGAAAAATAGGTTTTTAACATATCTATTGCTGTCGCGCTGTGCCCGAGCTATCCCGCCCGAGGGCGATAGAGACAACTACAGCTTGGACCGATTATACCTATTTAAATTAGACGAAATCGCTATTTCGTAATCCCTGGTTTCCTCCTCCAAAACTGGATCGATTAAAAAAAAAACAAGAATCATAATAAGAAGGGCTTTGGCTATGTCTGTCGGTTTTCCTTTGTTTTATTATATTCGCCAAATTTGTTTGCTGGACGTCTGACAAGGGCTTTAAAAATGGTAAGTTTTTGTGATTTTAGAAGGCTCCTAATTCTTATAATAATTAATGTATGGAGAAAAACACAACCGAGAGACATACAGTGGTACCTACAGATTGCATGATAAAATAATCATTGCTCTAGTGTCATTATCCAGAGAGGAAACTGAGGATTACGTTTGTATGGAACAAACGCCACCAGCATTTCCTCTTAAGGTGTTATTATTATTTGATGACTTACGTTAGTCATTAATGTATACGTATTAAATTAAAACGAAACACTTTTTTGCAAGTGGCAAAAAATATCTGTGAAGGTAATATCTTCAGTCTAACTATTAAACCTAGTGTTGAACGATATTCACGTACCATGTTATCCAAAATTATTTCAAGTAAAAAAATAACCGGTCAAAAGCGAGTCAGACTGGCTCAATTAGGATTCCGGTCGTACTTAAAACAATCTTAAACGGTCCATAATTAACTTTTATTTTACATTTTTTTTGTTTTTTTCTACGCTGCAAATATAGCTCCCAAGTGACCCTAAGGTTACTCTCTGATCAGTAGTCGATAAGTCAAATTAAAATTTATGAATACACTTTAATTAGCTCTTACGTACCTTTTTTTGCTGTAACTATTACCTACATTGTCGCAATTATTGAAATTATCTGCAGTATTCCTGTAATCTATGGTTTAAATCTACTAACTACACTCGAGAGCAATGAATACGGGTCACTACAAATCTCGAAATCTAAGAAGAATCTTAATGAAATAACAATGTATTTAATCATTGATAACTGAACATAGAATTGTAAAAAAAATATTAAGGATCTCTACTTAAAAATCTTTCAAATGTCTCGATATGTTAATTTCAAGTTTCTTTTTGGATATAAAATAACCACGGAAATCAAACTATAATTAGTTTTTATTCAAGTGCGCGTCGTCAAGGTCTATCAATATGCCAAATTCCAAGTTTCTACGTTGTTTGGTCTACGAGGAAAACCTCTGTGACAGACGGACGGACGGACGAACACCAGAGTGTTTTTTTTTCCTTTTAAGGTCCGGACCTTGAAAGGTAAAAACTAAACCCTTAAAAGTTTTAACATTTTTAGTTTTTTACAAGAGGGTCCGAAATGGAGAACCTAATATCAAAGTAGGGACAAGTTAAAATGTAGTATCATAATTATGAAAGGGTTTAATTAATACATTTCAAAATAGATTTTCTTTTATATTTTGCGTAATTTTTGAGTTATGATGAAAAATTACAAAAAATAAAACACTTTGCTAAATCTCTGAAATTCGTAAAGCGAAAAATCTGAAATAATTACAATTGATATACATTTATGAGTTAATCCTATCACAGGAAGAATATAAAAAATATTATCGAAAATTATCTAAAGAACCCTCGCGTCAGAATCAGTCTCGCACTTGGCTGTCTTTATTCTTTTCATGTTATTCACATCACATTATTTTTCATATAAATATATCATCGTCGAATAATTTTGCTACCATTTTATATATTACCGGGCAAGAGGCAAGAGCGCTCGTCATGATGTTTGTTAATACAATATTTTACTGTCTGTGCTTAGGTGTTGTTGTTTGTAACGCAGGAATTGGTAAGTAATTTTTTTTTGTTTAACTTTAAATTACAGTAGGTAGCTGCACTCTGCACAAGTGCACCTTGCTCATACTTATACAAAAGCCAGTAGGTCAATAATTGTGTGTTTTGTATTTTTAAGGTTATTATTTTTTATTTATTTTCTTGTTCTTTTTTCGTCTGTATCTATGCTTAGGTATATCTTTTTTATTTTTTATTATTTGGAAAAAAAAAGCCAAACATAGTCAGATTGTCCAAAAAATATATAAAAAATGTAACCTTGCTGAGTTTCTTGCCGGATTCTTCTCAGTTGAAGGCCGAGTTCCGAACCGGTGGTAACTTCAGTAAATTTGACCTTCATAAGTGCCCTTCTGGGGCCTAAATTGAATAAATGGCTTTGACTTTGACTTTGACTTTGAATTATGCAAATCATTAAATAGTGATTATGAAGATAATTCCAATTACTCATGAACCTAACCTATCGCGCCGTAGGTTGTGGGTTCGATTCCCACACAGGACATGCATTTGTGTGCATGAACATGTCTGTATGTCCTGAGTCTGGGTGTAATTATGTATATTAAGTATGTATTTACAAACAAAATGTAGTATATGTATTATATCAGTTATCTGGTTTCCATAGTACAAGCTCTGCTTAGTTCGAGATCAGATGACCATGTGCGAGAATGTCCCGGGATATTTATTTATTATAAACTACAGATTTAATTATTATGGAGTAAAAAACATTTAACATAAAATGTATAATTATTATTGATAGTGAAAACTATTATTATAGTATTATTGTAATTACAGTGGATACCCTAACTAAATGTGGAATGGCTGATGGAACCTGTCAAAAGAACCTAGTACAAAATATCTTCTACAAAATGAGCGAAGAAGGTGCATCAGAACTTGGGATACCGATACTAGATCCACATCAAGTCAAAGAATTATCTTTTATTTTCCCAAATTTATTGGATTTGAAGATATACGATGGAGTGATTGAAGGGATCAAAAATTGTACTATTGATAGTTTTCGGTGAGTATAATTATATATCCCATCATATATTTATGTTGACTAGAGGTCACCCATGAGTATAAATTCGAATAACTAAACATAACTTGACACTGGCAAAAATAAGTCCAATAAAGAATTTGGTTTAGGTATGTGATATTTTGCTGTAGTGTGTGTAACGTAATTTTTTATTAAAATAATGTATTTTTCACGCTTGCTTGTAAAGTGGGCTCTTATTGCACCGACTTTAGTATCATAAGACAGCTTATTACGATCGGGTGCTTTTTACTTAGCATTACCGCACTAGTTTTTTATGATATTATCCCGATGTTAAGTTTTTATCTCACTGTAAGCGATATGTGTGTGTAGACGAAGCATTCTTAATCTAAACGGGTAAAACAGTTTGACAACGCATCGCTGTCAAAAAAAAAAACTGCGCGCCATATTTGTTAACGTTCTCATTGCGTGGTTGATTATTATCAAAACATTTACTTAAAAAAATATAAGACTGTTTTTTTCCTCGCATGTGTATTGAAAAACGTCGTATGACACGCGTGTGCATCGATCATTACAATCTCGGCTTCCTTGAATCAGTTTTTTTATATTTTACAAGCTTTTATTTAACTTGCAATGTATGTATGTATGTTTGTTCGGGTGGAATCTTGCAAGTCGAATTTCACCGACTTCCAGTGGTCGGATTGACTTGATATTTGTTAGACATGAGTATATTGGAAGACAATGCAAGTACAGTCAACAAAAAGTACAGTCGCCAAAAAAGATTGTATTATAAATGAAATTTTTAACAAAAACTTATTTTAATTGTATTACAGGTTAAATTTCGCAAAGGGATATTCGTTCATAGGTGTAACATGTCCCCACATAACTTATAAAGGCCACTACAAAGTAGATGCCACTTCAGCGTCAATAATAAAGTCTCTATTAGGAGATGAGGCAATCACCGGTGAAGGAAAAACAAAAGTTAAATTGGGTAAATAATGTATTACTAGTAATGTGGCGTTGTAATAATGTATCACTTGTTGATGATAGCTCAGTGGTAGTGGCGTCGGATACCGACGAGACAAAGGTCCCGGGTTCTAATCCTACAATAAGCTTGAGCTTTCGGTGAAGGAAAACATCGTGAGGAAACCATAGCACGGTGGTAGAGTACTTTGTAGAACCCATCTGGCTGACCACACTCATGTTGAAAATCTGTCGCCAAGCACCTATCGGTGTGTTCCGACAGCTGCATTTGGGAGTCAGTTCCTTCTAGGCTTTCTGTGCTTACCACCTTCGGCCACATCATCACTTACCATTGTGAGGTCGTGGTCAAACACAGGCCTGTAAAAAAATCTATATTGATATTGATCCACGTAATCTTTCCGGAAGAAATTATCGAACATTGTAAAAACGCATCTTGTTAGAGACAGAAATAGCAACTATTTTATACTATATTATTTTTATTATTATATAATATATACAATGGTAATATACATCGTACTTCATTACCATTCATTAACATTTATATTCATATAAGCATACAACAAAGACAAAGCTTTTTCTTTGTGAATATGTTTTTATTGTGTAATCTTCAAACTATTATAATCATAAATTGTTTAATTGTATTTGAATTAAAAAATTGAATTATTCTTTGAATTCAAGGAACGTGATGGCCAAATATACGGCAAGTGCAGAGATAAAGTTATTGAATTAGTTAAATTCGACCTTGGAAAGGCGAATTTCAAAATGGATAACCTTTATTTAGGCAAAATGGAAGCTAGTAAGTTGTTTCTTTCAATTTGTAATATTTAGAATATCATATTTATACTTAAATAGGCAATCACTGCTTATCATAGATAATCCATCGGATGCGGAGACGTAGGTCCCGGGTTCGAATCTTACAATGAACTTGAGCTTTCGGTGAAGGAAAACATCGTGTTTAGGATCGGCAACGCGACCCCTGGTGTTGCAAGCGTCCATAGGCTACGGTAACTGCTTACCATCAAGCGGGCCGTATGCTTGATTGCCACATTAGTGGTATAAAAAAAACATAAAAAATTGGTAGGATACTTTATAGTACCCACCTAACGAGCTACCACCCACAAGTTGAAAATCTATCGTCAAGCATCTATTAACTTAACAAATGCGTCAGACAATTTGTTTGAATCTTGTTTGGATGCCTCAACGACTCAGCCGATCTTGATAAAATTTGACACGCAGGTAGATCATAACCTGGAATAACATATAGGGTACTTTTTACCCCGAGTAAACATTCCTACCCTTGGGAACACGGGTGAAACCACGGGGAATAACTAGTTTAGAACATAGGTTACTACTATGGCGCTGCGGCGCCGATCCCACAGCAAGCGGTCTAGAGTTCTGCGTTCACTGCATTTACTGTTGTGGTGGCCAAACACAATTTGTCTTTTGTCCCGTTTTGACGTCAGATGTCAAAGAAGGACAAAAGACAAATAAGGTTATAATAATATTGTTTTAAGAGCTTGTGGTTCGCTCTCTGCTGTGGCATCGGCGCCTATAGTAGACAAATATTTAGTAATCAACGCTCACTTTAGTAGTAATTTATTTGTACTAATATCATTTTGTGGTATGACTGCGTGTAGAAGCTAAGTTTAAATAAGTATTTCCATTACAGGTAAAATAATAGCAGAAATATTGAACAGCAACTGGAGACTACTGTTTTCTGCTTTTGGTAAAGAGATAATCAACAAGATATTGGATGTAGTGGTTATCTACCTTGAGAAGTTCTTCGGTACTGTTCCATTCAACCAGTTCATTATTGAAGATCTATCTCGTTTCGTTAAGTCATAAATAAAAGATTAAAAATTATTATCTATATAATATATTAATGTAATAAAGCGGAAGAGTTATTTTATTTGTATTTTTAAACGGGCTAATCTCTGAAACTACCAGTTGGATTCAAAAAGCTCTTAAACTAATATAGAGCTACCTACATTATCTACGAGTATTAAAGGCTACTTTTTGCTTTGGCAGGTCAGGAGATACGTGAAATTCAGACCCTAAATTAGGTCAAACCGAGCCATATTGAAACATTGTCGACCTTTAAATAAAGTGGCTCGGTTTGACCTAATTTAGGGTCTGAATTATCCACTGCAATTTTATTATCCCTTTAAAGTGCAACGCAGATGACAGACCGCACCGCACCGAACTTTTGAGTCTGTGAAAATAGAACCTATACAATTCTATTTTAAGGCGATGATAGCTCAGTGGTAGTGACGTCGGATACCGAGACGAAGGTCCCGGGTTCGAATCCTACAATGAGCTTGAGCTTTCGGAAGGAAAACATCGTGAGGAAACCATAGCATGGTGGTAGGGTACTTTGTAGTACCCGCCTGGCTGGCTACTACCCTCAAGTTGAAAATCTGACGCCAAGCACCTTTCGGTGTGTTCCGACAGCTGCACTTGAGAGCCAGTTCCTTCTAGGCTTTGTGTGCTTACCACCTTCGGCCGCATCATCACGTACCATCGTGAGATTGCGGTCAAACACAGGCCTATAAACAGTAAAAAAAAAAAAAACAAGACAATTAAAGTTGTAAACAAGAGAGAAGTAGAGCTTGGTGATTTTACGTTCAATGATCAGCTCGACTGGGGAAGTACCTCAACCTTACAGAATTTCGTAGCCATGTTATGTTCTTTCACGTGAGTAAGGTCGCCAGAGCCCACAGTGAGGAAGGGTCGGTAACGCGTGAGTGATGCTCCTGGGTCCCTTGGAAGTTGTAAGCGTCCAGATGGCTAAGGTGACTGCTTGCTACCAGGCGGCCCATGTGCTTGTCTATCAACTTAGTAATATAAAAACCAGGTTTGGTATACTATTAGCGCTTTTAAGGTTAATTGAATGATTAAATTTGGTACTCTGACATTAGTTTTTTTAACCAATGGAACAAGTTTTATGTATAATCAGAGTTGAGAGAGGTAGAGCGTAGCAGAGCAGCCAGCCGTACATAAGACCATAAATTATAACCATTAGCGCTCGTGTATACAACGCCGCAGCCGCGCCGCCACCGCGCCGCCGACGCGCCTCTATGCTGTGTATACGCACAGCCGCCGCGCCGCCGCCGCGCCGCCGCCGCTTGATTATAGCATACTATACAGTTGTCAGTAATACATTGCTAGCTATGGAGATGACACGTGTTGCACGTTCGTCGACGGCTGGCAATGGAATAACTCAATTAAATAATGGCGGACGTTGCGGAAGCGGCGCGGCGGCGGCGGCGCGGCGTCGGTGCGGCGGCGTCGCGTATACACAGCATAGAGACGCGTCGGCGGCGCGGTGGTGGCGCGGCTTCGGCGTCGTGTACACGAGCGCTAACGTTATGTTGTGTACCTGCGCGTGAGTAAGGTGGGGTACCTTCTCACACGTAGGTACATAGGAGTTCGAAGATATGAAGGTATTGAAGGTACATAAAAGTTAGACGTACCCATAGATATAAATCTAAATAATAATAATTAAAAAAAAAAATTCAGATATAAAATCTGTGGTGTAAATGTCTGTGGTCGTACCTATATGCATCGATGTATCAAATTATATTTTTATGCCTTTTGCGGTCGAGACCATAGGACCATGATGGTCTGCAGCTCGTCGACGCTGTTGGTCTGCTGGGAAGTACCCCGAGTGTAAAGAATTGACTTTAGTAAACGCTTACTTACTCCTTTGCGTTTACGACACTTCTCTATAAGAATTGTCACAGCGCCTCTAGCGGGATACTCATGGTACTTATTACTCCCATACAAATTTATAGTTTACGCAAAAGCAAAGCAAAAGCGTCAATTCTTTACACTCGGGGAGAGCTCATTAGAGAGGGAGGAGGGGGAAGGATCGGTAACGCTTAAGTGATGCCTCGTATGTTGCAAGCGTCCATATGGATACGGTAACCGCTTACCACCAGGCGGGCTGTAAGATTGTTTACCAACGACGTTGTATGAAAAAAATACAAAAAATGGACGGCTCTGTTGGCGTGGCTGGTTAGATCAAGGTAAGGTTCGATTCGTAACCATGATAGACATTTTTGTGCATGGACATGTTTGTTCGTCTGGGTACTATCTATCCTACCTAAGTAGGTAAGCTCTGATTAATTTAGGAGTAGATTGCCGTGAATGAAGAATTTTCCAAGATATATTTGTTATTATTAACAGATATAACATAAGAAAAAGATATGATTATTTGTTTGTAATATTAGTATGCTATAGTATTAATAATAGGTAGTATTAATAATATGAAATTGCCGTTTTGCAGTACTGGCCATTTCAAATCAAAATAATTTTTGTTTGGCTAAGAATTCTAATTTCAAATTAATTTTATTTTAAAAACATGGAATTCTTTTTCCAAAAGTAGTCATTTGTTTATTGATTAGTGTTACATTTTCATCGCATTTCAATCTTTTTCGTCATCATGGATACGTTAAAAATTCGAGTAATTATGGAATATGAGTACCGTCGTGGCAGCAACGCGGCACAAGCGGCACGCAACATCAAAGACGTTTACGGAGCTAACACTACAAACCAACGCACCACCTGTTATTGGTTTGCTCGCTTCCGTTCTGGGAATTTCGACCTGAAAAATGAACCTCGCGGTCGTCCGAAGACTTTGGTCGACAATGACGAATTAAAGGCGATTGTGGAAGCTGATGATACACAATCGACGGCTGAATTAGCAGCAGCTTTCGACGTTAGCGTCAAAACAATATTGGTCCATTTGCGTCAAATTGGCAAGGTAAAAAAGCTTGACAAATGGGTGTCCCACGAACTCAATGATCGCCAGCGCGAAGTACGCGTCGAAACGTGCCTTGCACTGCTCAACAGACACACAAATGAAGGAATTTTGAACCGCATTGTTACCTGCGATGAAAAATGGATTCTGTTTGATAACCGCAAGCGCTCAGCAAGTTGGTTGGATCCTGGTTCAGCACCTAAACAATGCCCTAAATTAAAACTTACCCCTAGAAAAGTAATGGTCACTGTTTGGTGGTCTAGCGCCGGTGTGATTCATCACAGCTTCTTACCAAACGGGGTGAGCATTACTGCAGATGTGTACTGTGAAGAACTGAACACAATGATGGAGAAGCTGGCACATCTCCAACCAGCATTGGTCAATCGCTCGGCTCCGCTGCTCCTGCACGATAACGCGCGACCTCATACTGCACAGCAGACGGTCTCCAAGTTGCAAGAACTGGGGTTGGAAGTTCTCCGTCATCCGCCCTACTCACCAGACCTTGCATACAGACTACTACTTTTTCCAGAATTTGGATAACTTCTTGGCGGGAAAAAAATTCAATACCCGAGAGGCAGTACAAAATGCCTTTGAAGAATTTGTTGCCTCTCGTCCAGCTGATTTCTTTAAGAAGGGCATCAATAAACTGCCACTGCGTTGGCAAAGATGCATTGATTGCATGGGTGATTACTTCGATTAATACAAATAAAAAATACATAAAAAAAAATCGTTTAAATTTTTTCATACAAAACGGCAATTTCATAGGTAAAGACCTAATATAAGTCAGTACCTATTAATATTTTTACAATTCATAACAACACATAATTAATGATTGCGTGTATTTGTGCGGAACCCTAAAAAGAGGTTTCAATGTCAAATAAAAATCTAGAAATATCTATCTAATATCTTATGAATATTAAGACTATTTTCTGAGTGAACCAGTTTTTTGTTTTGTGCGGGTCATATCCTGTTGTTCAACTTTTAGTTGTGAAGTTGTATTTGTTCGTCTGTTTTAAATTATTATTTGCTATTATTATTTTTCTTCGCAATCAACTGGAATGAGCTATTTTAATCAAATAAATAGGATGAGGTCGCAAGTGCTCACCTTGGGTCTAAATTGAATAAATGGCTTGGAGTTTTTTTCTGTGTATAGGCCTGTGTTTAACCGCTATCTGACCATATTAAGTGATGATGTGGTCGAAAGTGGTAATCACACAAAGCCTAGAAGGAATTGGCTCTCAAGTGCAGCTGTCAGTACACACCAGTAGGTGCCTGGCGACAGATTTTCAACTTGAGGGTGTTAGCCAGGGCGTACGACAAAGTACCCTACCACCGTGCTATGGTTTCCTCACGATGTAAAATGTACTGAAAGCTCATGCTCATTGTTGTTATAATAAACATTTAGCCCTATATGTTTGTACTATTTTTTTCAAAAAACAGTGGTGTATGTTTTTTAAACTAAAAATCTATCCAGGCTTAAGAGTGCGTACCAAGCCAGAAAAATATGGCAATGTCAGATGAAACAAACTTATGTCTAATCTTCGCGTGCAGATGAGATGGAGATAGCGTGTTTCGCGGAACAAAAATGAACTAAGCGCTTTTTATCTAAATAACTCGTAAAGTATAGAATATTTTAAAAAATCGTTAGTAGCAGCCCTAGGTCATATGTTAGTGATATTATTTATCGAATTTTTATCTTAATTAGATACACCATGAACGAATAAAACCGAAAATTCATTATTATTAGAGGTAGCTTTGTGATTTTTTTCTATCGAGGAAATTTCATTCCATTATGTTTTTGCTCAGGCAGAACCCTCGCGTATATAATGAAAATACCCATATAAAAATATTTTTTCATTTAAATACTATTTACTTAGTTAAATTTCAATTCTAAGATTGTTATTTTGCTTTATACGCAGTCTTAAACTCTTAAGCAGTTGTCCCATCGCCGTCGAGTAAACGAGTAACTATCGGTTATTTTCTCGTTCATGAAACGTATAATAGATATAACATTCCGTGTAAACAAAAGAGATGCATATATTAATAGTTGAACGCCGACTGTTCACACTGCGGGCGGGGACTCGTTCCACTAGTTTGTCACTGAGTGACAAGAGCTATCAAAGATAATTCTCGCTCAGCGATGCTCGCTTGGCGGTCAGAATTCACGCCAAGAGACCAACTAGCAGTCATTTCTCTACAGAGGTCTGCCGCCGAAAGCGAGTGGCGCGAGTAATCGCCCGTCGCACTCGCCCACTCGCTTACAGCCCAGCGACAAAACTATCGGAACTACACACTCGCTTCCCGCTGCTTGCCAACTAGTTTTCTAGTTGCTAGTTTTACTCGTTCATCGTCGGTGGTCGGACAAGTGCCTTAAGATCAAATTATGTGATACGTTAACCAATGACGTAACTTAATAAATACAAGTTAATACAAAGTAATAAGCAAGTATCATGTACGAGTCAATGTCACAACAAACAACTTGATTACCGAACAAACTGCTTATTAAATAAATTACATAGAATCATTGATTCTAATGATAATAAGTCGAGGTTCAATTGCATTTACCTGCTCACTGATCTGTGAGCTACATTGTTTCTGTACTGACATTAGTTTTAGTGATTATTTATTAATCAAATGCATCATCATGGAATTGTTCAACCTTATTCCACCATCCCCATTTTTACACCGAACCACAAGACGCCGGGAAAATTTTCACCCGTACGTTGACATACCGAATATACGGACACAGCGTTTTGTCATTTATAATGCGGACAGCAAGGGAGTGGAACTTGCTTCCGGCGTCTGTGTTTCCTGACGCTTACAATCTAGGTACTTTCAAGGCCAGAGTGAATAGGTTTCTTCTGGGTAAGCGTTTCATCTTAGGCTTCGTCATCGCCCCTTATGGGCGGGTCAGTGGCCAAACGCAAGCCCATTTAACTAAAAAAAAAAACATCATTTGCCTGCCCTGTTCCCAATCATTTGGTCACCTGTCGCCATTTCATCATCAAATCCATTTTCACCGACGAATCAAGCAATCAATCAATTTAATAATTAAATGCAAAATAATCTGGGATATTTTTATTTTTAAAGTTAACTATTCAATCATATAAGTCTTAAGAATAAAAATAAATGAAATGAAATGAAAAATGAAATGAAATGAAAAATGAAATGAAAAATTAATTTATTTCCACCAGAACGCACAGAATAATAATAGATAGGTACAAACTTAAAACAAAACTTAAATAATAAACACTACAGCTAATCTTTAAAAATAAAAACTATTCTAAATCCGTGCCAGTGGGTAACGTTCCCAGAATACGGTAAGCTGCTGACCGAAGTATAAGCCAGCATCCTGGGAACGTATGAAACTTATTAAATTTATTTTTATTATATTTATTTATTTATTTTGGTAAAAACTCTATAAATGAGAGCGTTTATATTAATGTTTTCTAATGGTTTGGTAGCTATTAAATTACATAGATTAATAGCTTCCTGCCTTTTCGTGACGTAATAGCCCCGCTACATGCATTGTCTGCATGCGCAGTTCAAAACTGGAGATGTGAATGTACAATAAGTTTTTGTTAAAAAATATTTTTTAATACAAGCGTTTTTTGGTGACTGAACTTTTTGTTGACTGTACTTAATAATAATAATCTGGGGGCACGGGAGTGCCCCCCGCCAAGACAGCCAAGCGAAGCGAAAGGGCACTACCTACCTTTTCTCGAAGCGCTTCGTCGTTTTTTTGAACCCTCATAACTTGAATTTGGATTATACCAGACAGACAAAATTCTCGGAACATGATGTCAATAGTGAACTTATTAAGCATATTAAGTTTCAATAACATAGCTCTTATACTTTAGATTTTATTGATATCTAAAAAACCTCGATTTCGTCACTGACTCACTGATGATCATCAAAACTCATAGGGTACTTCCTGAAGTCCTAGAAAGCTGAAATTTGGTATGTAAGCTTGTATTAGTACACAAACAACAAAAAAATTATAAAACTTGGAAATTTCAAACAAAAAAAAAAGAAGTGAAATCCCACCAAAAACATTTTCATGTAAAATGTTGCCGCCAAGACATATGGCTCGTACTGTCAAAAAGTTATCAGATCTCATGTAGAGCCAAGCTTATAACTACATGCACTTACTCTATAAGCCCTAACTTCACAACCTCTACACACCGTAGTCAAAATTTGTGGCTTGGCCGTTTCAATACTACAAGAACTATTGAATAACAAAAAAGCAATGAACAGTGAATACATTTATACATAGCGAAACGGCCAAGCCACAAATTTTGACTACGGTGTGTAGAGGTTGTGAAGTTAGGGCTTATAGAGTAAGTGCATGTAGTTATAAGCTTGGCTCTACATGAGATCTGATAACTTTTTGACAGTACGAGCCATATGTCTTGGCGGCAACATTTTACATGAAAATGTTTTTGGTGGGATAATGTTTACTTGCATTGTCTTCCAATATACTAATGCATACGAAATATCGAATCAATCTGATTTTTATTCAAATATAAATTTTCCTACGCTGGTTCGTAGATACGTTTTATCAAAATCGGTTCACTAGTTTTCTCTCTTTTCTAGTTGATGAAGTGATTTAAGGAACATCCACAGGTCTGATTGCTTCGTAATTTAGGATCCTGCACCTTCAATAATTTTGAATTTTTGAATTAATTTATTTTAAGCCCCAAAACATTGAATTATCCTCAAAAATTATCTGCATACAGGATTGATAATGTAACCAGGAGACCACACATATTCTTCAACTCTATTATATTACCGTCATGGTATATAATCGAACTTTTCACCCATAGTGCAACGTTATCCGGTGTCATTTCCAATGTTCATCCAAAACAGTATCCGATTGTCAATTATTTTGTAACATTACACTATAAACTCATTTGTCAACCAGCCTGGCTTTTCAAACTTATGTTTTATTGCAGAGCATTAAAGTTGAATTACGATTGTCCAAGGCAAGTACAAGTTTAGTTATATCCCTCGTATTATTTGCTCGCGTTTTCATTTCATTTGGTGACACTTCATAAATCCTTGTCGAGTTCACTCTTTAGTTGAAATACAACTTGAAATCTTTATCTGTGAGATTTTACATTTAAACGTTGTGAACATTCTTAGAATTTTCTATATCTTTATTTTTTGAGATAATAGTACAGTATAGGCACACAATTTTTTTGAAAATTGCGCCGTTTGTATTGAAAACACCGTTATTCATATTAACCGTATCTATTTATGAAACCGTTACTGTAAATAATTAAATTAGAACACGCACACACATAAAATATTTCAAAAATATAGCAAATATAACAATTAAATATTAAAAAGCTTGTACTTAACTCAAAGTTGTTGCTCCTTCACGTCTGAGCACAGAATGAATTTGCAAGCTCGGCTCACTATTGCTTTTATAGGCATGAAATCTACCCTCAATGATCAACACTTTTATTTTGAATAAAATAAACGACTTCCGGTTGATTTAAAATCATAGAGTGAGCTTCAATTAAAATACTGAATTGTTTGTAAAAATTAAATAATGCTTATAAAATATGATAAGGTAAATAAATATAGCCTGAAATAATTCAAGAAATCACAATCGTTTGAACAATAAAATTATAATAAATATATATTAATGATATTATCCGCAGGGCTCTTGTTGTCGCTAACGTGCGGAAAATTCAAAATTCAAAAAATACGCATCGATTGGACCCAACTATATTTTTGTGCCTTTTGCGGCCGAGACCATGGGACCGTGGGGGTCCGAAGCTCGCCGTTTTGCTCGCAAGGTGCGAGCAAAACGGCGAGCTTCATCAAAATTGATCGAGACCTCCGGAGACCAGCGGGCGGGGAGCTTTTTCCGCCAACGCGTCAGCTTGGCTATCCAAAGAGGAAACGCTGCCAGCCTTCTGGGAACCCTACCGTTAATCGGAAGCAGCGGCAGGCTTGAGGAAATTTTCTATATATATATTATTTTGTACATATTTGTTGTAAATAAAGATATTACTATACTGTTAAAAAAAAAATCTTGCCTTTTTGAAATTTTTAGAATAGCATTAAATAAGTCAGTTTTAAATATTACTTTACCGAAACGATGATCGGAATTGTTTAGCGCCGATATACACTTACGTCTTTGTAAAATCTTTTTTGCTTGTGTTCAATGACACAATCTCAGTATGTTAGTTGTTTTAGCCAAGTTACTTTTATAATGTAGGCGAACACTCAGAAGGGGTTTTTGGAAATTCAACCTTTAAGGGAGTGAAAAGGGAAGATTTTGTATGTAGGTTTTTATTAACTTTTCATGTTTATTTACCTAAATCATAAATATTATCATTATTAGTTTTTCAAACCTACCCCACAACGATTTGAAGTAGTTTATAGTATAGTTAGTTAGTATAGTTTAGAGGTAGTTTTGAAAAATTAAAATGATGTTGTAGGGGCTGTTAAAGTTTGTATGGAACATACCTAACGCATGGTCTCGGTCAAACTCAGTATTAGTACTTTGGATAGAAAATAAGGAATTTTGATGTTTTGAGATTCTCGATAATCGACCCATATCAGCGCAAAAAGGGGTATTTACGGTTTAAGGGGAGTATATTTA
Organism: Polyploca ridens; assembly: GCA_951394255.1. Lineage (NCBI taxonomy): Eukaryota > Metazoa > Arthropoda > Insecta > Lepidoptera > Drepanidae > Polyploca > Polyploca ridens. Next base: position 15,063,085 of record OX596254.1, on the reverse strand, counting down.
TGTGTCTCGATTAACTTTACTCATAAGTTTGTATACATTGGTTGCTTTTGTAACCTAAGTAAAGATTTTGGAAATTTCATCCCTAAGCGGGTATAGCCACGGGGTGGATAATATATGTCTGATTTGACAATGGTCACAGTGATGAGTTGTGTGTATCTATTAGTATCCCTTTAGTTTTAGCCAAGCTCACTGTAAGACCTTTGCTTGCGGCGGCAGCGTCTTGTGGCGACCCACTTCCCTCCAATATGGCGAAGAGGGCGATGGCTGCCACACACGTCATACTTGTGAACAAGTGCTGCATGTTGGGGCTACTTTGCTATCTATTTATTAAATACTGATTAAGTCTAATTTGTGGTTGTGGTGTGGTGTGGTTATGTAATGAACATAGGCTTCTTTTGAAAAAAGGAATTGCTGAATTTATTGCCGGCTCTACTCATTATAAAAATGTTGATACCAAAATTAAATATTGTATACATATACGGTCTTATTCATAATGACTTATGAAGGGTTTATTAGCTCGTTATATTAACATTTTCAAAAAGTATTATTCATAATGGCTTGATAGCGCTAAAATGCTCATTAACTGTTTTATAAAGTCCGTTTGATTTATAAAAGCCAAGACCCTACTATAAATACAGGTCGTTGTTTTGGTCAGCGACGAGCGACTCAGGGTCGATAATACAAATGATACTGGTGCTAAAAAAAATACTTTATTTTTTTTAATAATAAAAATAAAAAAAATAAAATTTTGAAAATCATGTAATAACCTAAAGTGTAGACATAATACTCAACGGGAGTACGAGGGAGTAAAGGGGTGGGGCGATGGCGGCTTGCGCCTAGCTCTAGTCTGTGCACGTGCCTAGTAACCATACTTTGCAGTAATTTTTTTTTTTTTTTTTTTATACCACTAAGGTGGCAAACAAGCATACGGCCTGCCTGATGGTAAACAGTTATTTCAAATTGAATAAGGTATTTCTCAACATATTTACAGTATTTAATGGAATTAAGTCAATTTTTGGGGAATATATATTTTGTACTACCGCTCCTGGGTCGCTTGTCGTCGACCAAAACAACATAGGAAACAGTTTAAAATTAGTATACGTTTAAAACGTTTACGTGCATATGACGTGAAAACATAATGTAATCGTAAACAATATTATTAAATTGTTACAAAAAAATCGATTTACGTCATAACTTTACAACATTCAACAAGATACACACAATTACAACCTTAACTCTTCTTCTATAACTCACAAAATAGATTATATTCAATTAGATGTTCTAATTCGGATAAAATGCGCATATGACGTGCATACAGCATCCATTACTCGTTCTTCTAAATTAACTACTCGTTTATGAAATCACAACAAGACGTAGCTACGGGACAAAGCGATAAAGTTGAAAATTAAGTGTCTCTCACACATGTTGTCACGAGTCACGCGTTGACACAAATTGATGGGTGTATTCATTTAAACTCCCTAATGAGCACCTGGCAACGTGCAATTTTTCATTGGTTGTTTATAAAATGGCTGAACAAGAGTTTTAAGAGTAGTACCTCGGTTTTCACGAGTGCCATTCAGACGGTGTTTTGTTGGGGAAATAAAAATGTGGGTAGTCTCAGTTCCTTATTTGTTAGCGTTGGGGTTAACTTCTGTAATGTCGATGGGATTGCGTAAGTTTTAATTAGTTTTATGAACTTCATTTACTTATTACTGCAAATCATGGTTATTTTGTGGTGAAAGGTGGTTTCATAAGGCCTGGATGCATGAGTGAGTGGAAAGACGCTGCGTTTATTTAGCGAAAACATGACATGTGATATTTAGAAACCTCGTACAGAGCATAATTCTTAAAAAATACAACATTAATATTGATAAACGTAGTGACGCTTTTAGTTATTTCATTACTCTATTGTTGTATGTAACTGCCTACATCTGTCTATACGAAGCATCGCTCACGCGTTAATGACCTTTACCTCCTCCCCAATGAGCTCTGGCTACCTTACTCATATGCAGGAATACAGCATAAAGTTATTTGGCTGCGGTATTCTGTAAGGTGAAGGTACTTCTCCAGTCAAGCTGCTCCTTTAGCGAATAAACCCTAAGCTTCAATAGACCGCCGAGCCAGGAGACTCATCGGAGTTGAGTTTTTAATTAAGGCGAAACTCAAGAGCCTCGACCATCGAAGAAAGTTTGCTTGCCTGTCGGTTTTCTACAGGATATATTTTGGAGATTGTGCACAGGAATTGTTCAACCTAATTCCACCATCCCCATTCTTACACCGAACCACAAGACATCCTCATTTATAATGCGGACAGCAAGGGAGTGGAACTCGCTTCCAGCGTCTGTGTTTCCTGACTCATACAACCTTGGGACTTTCAAGGCCAGAGTGAATAGGTTTCTTCTGGGTAAGCTTGTCCCATCTTAGGCTTCGTCTTCGTCCCTTATGGGCGGGTCAGGGGCCAAACGAAAGCCCATTTAATTAAAAAAAAAAGCTCTACCTTATTCTATTAGGTACCAATAACAGCGTCTTTTGATACCACTACGGCGGAAGACAAGAAGGGCCGCCATGGTAAGAGGTGACTGATATGTTACGGATACCACGCGCCGACCCTGACTTTCGAGTCTTCATAAAAAGGGATGCGAACTCTTGTAAAATAGTTGTACTATGCTATATTATTTCACAAATTGCACATTTATGTAGCAGTGATTCAAGTCTTAAATGAGAGTATGTCTTTGCTAAGAATAAACTACAGCTCGAGAAAACTTTTTCATTAGCTGCATACTGTTTTCTTTGCTTATCAAATAGAGTGTATAAAAACTTACCAAATATAAAAATAGAGTGGATTAGCCCTTTCGCACCTGAGATTTTTTTCCGTCCAATTTTTTTTCTATATCATAATCTTATTATGTACCGTAAGTACCATGGAAAAACATATTTAGAAAATATACCATTCACGCAACTTCTAGAAAGTGCATAGCACGTTCGTGACATCGTTGTAGAATTTTAGAAAAAATGAACTCACTATCGTATTATTCAGGTTCGAAAGGGTTAGAAGCAATCTTTGATTTTGCAATCTTGCTATTTTAACATCATCATTATTAGTGGATTAGAAGGAATTCATCATTATTGCGGTCTTGGTAATTGGTTATATTCAATAGAACACGAAAGAGTAAAAAATACCTTTTTTACTAAAAAAATCTCCATGACTAGTAAAGTGAATTAATGATAATGACCGTAGGTCAAAAGGCTCGGCGTTTTTATTTACTAAAAGGCATGGAGGCGCAAAGAACCATCATGTTGTGTACAACAACAGACAATTATTGTTTTCAAATCAAAGAAAGGAGCCAGAAGTCCCGCAACGTGTGTTCTACTTACCACATAAATATTAATAATATAACAATTATAATTATATTTCAGCAACTTTTATATCTTCCTGTTCAAGAAATGACCCAAACCTAAACGAGTGTGCTCTAAAATCTGCAAGGGATTCCATTCATCAATTCTCTTTAGGAGACCCTGAGAGAGGGTTGCACCCTTTAGACCCGTTATATGTGGCTGAAATGACAGTATTTGTTCCAAATGAAAATGGGTTGAAAGTTGTATTTAAGGATAACTATTTCACTGGACTTTCTTCGCTACATTTGGAAAATTTGAAGTAAGTTGCTTTGTAGTAAGATTGTTGATTTAGTCTGAAGGTACAACTTCGTAGCCGACATCATAGCAGTAGGCGACATATCGTCACGAAACTACTTCCGAAGGTCAAACCTACTAAAGTTCTGTAAGTATATGTGGCTAAATATATACGAAGCGCTCGTGGTGTAGCATGATTAGCCGTTCTAAATCGATCGGCAAAGTTAAGCTACGCCTATCGTGGTCGGTACCTGGATGGGTGACCGCCTAGTGGTATTTCAAATCGAGCGTTTCCGTGCTTCGGAAGGCACGTAAAGCTGTTGGTCCCGGTTATCACTTAATTGTGATAGTCGTTAAGCTAGTTGGATGCTTCCTAGGCAGCTTGAAAAATTCCAACAGTAGGTTGACCACTAGCCTACCTCCACCGATCCGCAGTGGGCACGCGTGGTGGAGTATTGCCCATTCCCTTTCACCTTCAATTGTGAAAGGAGGCCTGTGCTCAGCAGTGGGACATTATAGGCTGATGATGATGATGATGATGTGGCTACATTATCCTTTATGGGCAGTAAGTGGCCAAATGCAACCCCATTTAATATAAATGATATTTAACCGGTTTATATCTAGTACTAGGGTTCATGGAGAGTTAGTGGGACTCGCACACATCCGTAACGTTGTTTCTTGTATGGTTTTAATAGCGGTAATAGAAATACACATTCTATGATTTTCAACTGTCTAGCTATTACAGTTCATGAGATAGAGCCCACTGATAGAAAGACGGGCAGGCTGAAGGACAGTGGAGGCTAGTAATACATATATTTGAATAAATTATTTCGAATTTAAATTTGAATTCAAAAAAATCTCACTATCTCATAACGAATCCATACGTAAGTTGTACAGAGTATCTCAACTCATAATAGTATGCAAGGATCATGGAAAGGATCCAAGTGATGTAACTATGAATAAACAAGTTTGCGCAGGGTCGGTCGTTTGTCAACAAATCAAGTGTCATATGGTGTTAGCTGTAGTGCACACACAGTAGTGCGATACAAACTTGGGACTAAGTAGATCTGCACCCATTAGCATTTTCCGCACGAAGCACTGTTATTAACATAAATTGTAGGGTTAGCAGAGATATTACTGTGCTGACCTATTATTAGGTCATGTTCTGACATCATTTCCATTCTCAGGTTACGTAGACTTATTGTTTACATAATTTTGTTTTGCGAGTGTTTCAGTAAGTATTTAATTTTTAACCGACTTCAAAAAAGGAGGAGGTATATTTATCGAAATGTTTTGATATAGACCACGTCATGCTCTTTCGCTGACTTCAAAACAGTGTCAGATAAGAGTTATTTCATACTTTTTAGTGTACTTTAAGGCGGTTATTTTTTTTTGTTAAAAAGTTTTTATTTCATGCAGAAGACAGCCGATTACATTAGACTTTCAAACGGTTGCAACACCACAGGTACCACTCGCGGATTGCCGGTCTCTTCACACCTTAAAGAATCCTTTGCTCCCTTGGAAAACTCCAGGCGAGGAGCTCATTCTACAACCTGAGTGTCCACGGTACAAACAAACTTTGTAACCGCAAAATGCTAGACCATTTAATTTAAAATCATTATCATCATCATGCCTATGGATGCCCACTGCTGAATATAGGCCTCCCCCATTGACTTCCACTTCGAACAGTTTTAGGCCGCTTGTATCCAGCGGCGACTCTGACCAGGGGCTCTACCGTGTAACTTTAGTGGTAATCGTAACGAACACCAGTAATAAATTTCATCCAATCAGGGCTCGCGAATGGTCATCGTCGCTTCGTACCGCGTGCGCGTCATTGGATGAAATAATTAATGGTGTTCGTTACGATTACCACCAAAGATACGCAATAGCCCGGCAGGGCCAGTAGACAAGATGGTTATCGACAATCGTCATCGTTAGTAAACGATCAACCTTTGTATGAGATTGACATTTCAAATCGAAATATCACATGATTTTTAACAATCTCTTATGTCAATCCCGTACAAATGTTGATCGTTTACTAACGATGAAGATTGTCGACAACAATCTTGTCTAGGGGGACAGGATCGGTCCATCTGGAGAGAGGTCATCCCGCTCGGTTATAGGCTATCGTTTACTAACGATGAAGATTGTCGACAACAATCTTGTCTAGGGGGACAGGTCGTCGGTCCATCTGGAGAGAGGTCATCCCGCTCGGTTATAGGCTATCGGTTATCGGTTAAGTTAAAATGTGTGAGCATAAACTGCCCAGACTTTTTGCGTTAGATAACCCGTTGATTGATGAATGTTAAATATCATATAACCCATTTATAATCCACGAATTGCGTGCCACGCTAGTTACAAAAAAAAATATCGAAGCAAATATTACACCGAGTTCAAGATAATTATTTTTTTATATAAATACTTTTTGCTATCCGTAGCATCTAAAGGCTATATAGCTATATATACCTATGACGTCATGTCTCACGGGCAATTAGCCTTTTAATTACGAATAATATAACGAAGGCGCCTTAACTTAAAGGGGCCGCAGAAATAATTAGGCACAGTGAGATGATTTGTGAACAAAGGGCCTAATGGTGTGAGAAACTACGCAGTGATCTGGCGTTATGATGCAGCTGATTGGAGGTTTTATATAATAGGCCTTTTTGTAATAGGCATGGTAAATTATTTGAGGCGTTTTTTATAATAATTGTTTGATGCTCAATTTAATAATTTAAGACTCATTGAAGATTTTGGTGGCAATTATTTGGATTTTTCTCAGCAAATACTAAATATATGAAAGCGATATTTGGTGAACTGATTCTTCAGTTATGTATAGTTCTCGTTACTGGAATAATAGAGAGAAAATATCTTTTTTAATGTAGATGCTCAGCATGAGGCGGGTAATTAGATTTTTTTCAAGTTTTCATTGAATTTACCTTCGTAGAACAATGTGGCTAAATATTTCAGTAATAAGCGACCGTAATATTCTCTGAACTTATACGACTTATTGACTTAATTCTTCCATTGAAAAATATAACAAAGACAATGCTACATTTTGGCAAGATAAAATGGTTTACTTGAACAGTAATTTTGAAGAAATAATGTTGGCGGCGTGCTTTCGCGGAGATTCGTATCTTGATCCGCTATTGACTTATGACTATTAGCGTGGTCCTACGCATTAATCATATTTCTCGATGATTTTTACCAAGTTTTTTATTTAGGAAACTATCTGATAATTTCCTGTTTTTTTTTTTTTAGATTCGACCTTGATAAAAAACTTATCATGACTGACGCTATGGTTAATTTGGATGTTAAAAATAAATATGACCTTAGTGGAAAAATACTCATAGTTCCCGTGAAGTCTAACGGCGACGCTTCTATTAAACTGAGTAAGAATATTATTATTTATGTAATTTATGACCTGTTATAGCCGATTTCTTCAAACTTCAGTCACTTTTTATTAGTATTACATTATACTTATCATGTTACGGTTACGAGTTCGTCCGCTGTACTCATTTTGAGTCACTAAAAATGCATGGAAATTTTACGAAAAGCACAGGGTATCAATCTATCTTCAATCTTTGACAAAGTATGTATTCCAATCACGTAGCACTCGTAGCTTGTAGCTATTGACGTCAACTTCGTAGAGCCTCTCCCTGCATATTATAACGTCATGTTCAGCACTTTATGGTGCATTGTAGATTAATCTAGGGCAGTGTTTTTCAATCTTATTGATTTTGCGACCCCCTTACAGATTGAAAAATTCTGGCGACCCCCTTGTCAGATAGACAAAGAATTTATAAATAAAAGACTATGATAATGATTTTCTTATTTTAATACCTTTAGTCTGCAAGAAGCCGCGAGAGGTTTGCAACTAAGTAAAAGGTAAGTTGGACGCCCGCTTGCGCGAAGTCTACCTTGCCTTTTTCCTTCTGCCGGCGACCCCCCGACTAAGGTTTCGTGACCCCCTTAGGGGTCGCGACCCACAGATTGAAAAACACTGATCTAGGGTTGTCTTGGGAAACGTCTGTTGGTTCATATGTCTACTGCGTGTAACGCATATAGTGTGGACGACCTACGAGCTCAACACGAGTTCTGTAGGTTTGAGTTGATCCCCTCAGAAGCTAGATAGTCGAGTGCGAGAGCTGGAATGAGCGTAACATGTAACGTTCGATTTAAACATTTGTTTGTTTGAAAACATTCATAAACGCTTATATTATAGCTAAAGCAATGCTACAGTGGCTTCCAATCAAAAATGCTACAGTGAAAAAATCTTCAACGTTTGAACTGTATAATTTTTTTTTATGAAACGGGAGTAAAAATTCTAATTGGGTGCTTCGTCAATGTTCATATTTGGATTTTTCGGAATTTAAGATAACGCAATAGCACTTCTTCCAAGGCCATCCCAATATGTAGGCTAAGACCTGGCAAAAATCGTCCCTATATGCGAGCTGCTAAGCCTCGTTCTTATGTAAATCTATGGGAATACTCTGTTCCCAATTAAAGCAGATATTTCGTTGTTCTTTTTTCAGAAACTGCAATGCTACACATTCGTTTCTGGTATGAGCACGTGGAAGGTCCTGATGGTAAAATACACTGGAAAATTAATAAGCACGATATCAAATATGAGGTCGAAAAGGCGTCATTTAAACTGGAGAATCTGTTGAATGATAAGAATTTAGGTAAGTATTTTTACGAGCATCGATAATTTGACGTGATCTTGAATTTAAAAATTTTGTAACTTTGGAATTCCTCTTAACTCATCGAATTTCCCACGTGGGGTACAAAAAGTTATATATATATCTCAGTTTCTTTACGGGCTTAAAGTATTAAAAAATAATACAAACACCGGTTGTGCACTATCTGCATATTACGCTTACGCTTACTCATGGCTCCGCTACGGGATCATTATGTGGGGCCATAGCACTGACGCGAAAGACCTATTTGTTGCTCAAAAGAAATGCATACGCGTTCTGGTAAACATACGGCCTAGAGATAGCTGCAAACCGTTCTTTTGCAAACTGAAAATTCTAACCCTACCCTCTATATATATATTAGAAATGGCCATGTTTGTGAGAAAAAATATTAACTTATTTAATTTTGATAAAAATATACGGCGTAAAAATAAATTAGTTCTTTCGGCACCCAGACTAGAAATGTTTAGAAACAGCCCCCAATACCGATGCGTCCAAATATATAATAAATTACCGAATACTCTAAAGGATATAAGCAATGATAATATATTTAAAAATAAACTGAAGCTAATTCTAATAAACAAATGCTATTATAACATTAAAGATTTCATGGATGATACATGGTAGAGTATATGTTAGTTTATTTATATGTTAGTTATTAAGCGAATAAATATTAATAGAAGTACCTATTAAATACGTACAATAGTACTTATAGTAAGTTTTTTGATACTCTAATAGGTATGTTCCAGAAATATACTATTAGTAATACTAGGAAAGTTCAATTACTTTTATTGTGTGCACATTGTGCAATAATAAATAAAGAAATAAATATTATAATGTTTAGTTTAGTTAATAAGTTTATATAATTATTAATGTAATAATTGCCATACATATTACGTTAGCAACAAATTTTTATTGTGTGTATATTGTGCTATAATAAATATATAATATTTAGGTAATAAGAAAATATATATTAATGTAATGTATAATTATTAATTACTATAAGCATTTGCAACACCCTAACAGGGTCTATGTATACATGTATACTGTATTGTGTTATGTTGTGTACATTGTGCAATAAAGAATAAATAAATAAATAAAGAATAAATAAAGAAGAGAAATCATATGGAATTTCACAATCTTGCGTTTTTTTTTTTGTTTCTAAACTGTTATTTTAACATTACAATCAATTTTTTTTATTTTTATATATATCTACCGTAATTTATTAAATTAACTACATTTAAGCATTTTTAACTAGGATTATTTATTCGTTTGTAGGTATATGGTTTTTTTTTTTATTATAACTACTACTCTACTTTAAATTTTTATATGGTTTTCAGGTGACCAAATCAACAAACTCCTCAATGAAATGTGGCGAGAAATCATTTCTGAAGTTGGACCATCAATCTGCAAATCTTTGAGTACAGCAGTTGTGGAAAATCTTGCTGTTCTTTTGGATCAGGTTCCTTATGATGAACTGATGCCTGAATAAAAATAAAAACCATTTTTAATTAAACATAGGACTTAAACATATTTTTTTTATTTATTGGGATAATAGAGATTAAAAATGAAGAATGATCTTGGTGAATAATTACTAAAAGGAAACGCTGAAGAGTAGGGTGGGTAACCCTTACTTTCCATCCACATCCCCCTTGTGAGCACTAATTTACCAGAACTAGTATAGAAACAACATGATTAATCTAAAGAACCGAGCCACTCTTCGTTCGTTGCTGGCAATATCGAGTATTGACGCACAACGAGCCTACAAGACGAGTGCGATGCGAATGCTTGTGTTCGTGAAATAACTGATAAAGCCTATCACAGACGTAGCTATCTTAATATATAAAATGATAAACTGATTGTTGATATATCAGCCCACAGCCCAAACCGCTGGACCTAGAGATTTGAAATTTTGCACAAAGATACCTTATACAGCGCAGGCATCCACTAAGGAAGGATTTTTGGAAATTCCACCCCTAAGAGGGTAAAATAGGGGATGACAGTTTGTATGCAAGTCCGTCAGTTTTGAAGTTAGGATCTTCAAATTTTGTGTTTAGGCTGACGATTGAAAATTAATGTGTAGTTATCTCAGCATTTGTGATAATTCCACCACCGAAGGGAGGAAAAGGGGGATGAAGTTGGGTATGCAAGCCCTCAATTTCAAAGTAAACTTCACTAAATATATTATTATATAGTGTAGACATCCACTAAGGAAGGATATTTGGTAATTCCACCCCTAAGGGGATAAAATAAGGGATGAAAGTTTGTATGCAAGTTCGTCAGTTTTGAAGTTAGGATCTTTAAATTTTGTGTTTAGGCTGACGATTGAAAATTAATATATAGTTATCTCAGCATTTGTGATAATTCCACCACCGAAGGGAGGAAAGGGGGATGAAGTTGTGTATGCAAGTCCTTCAATTTCAAAGTAAACTTCACTAAATGTATTATTATATGGTGTAGGCATCCACTAAGGAAGGATTTTTAGAAATTCCACCCCTAAGGGGATAAAATAAGGGATGAAAGTTTGTATGCAAGTTCGTCAGTTTTGAAGTTAGGATCTTTAAATTTTGTGTTTAGGCTGACGATTGAAAATTAATATATAGTTATCTCAGCATTTGTGATAATTCCACCACCGAAGGGAGGAAAGGGGGGATGAAGTTGTGTATGCAAGTCCTTCAATTTCAAAGTAAACTTCACTAAATGTATTATTATATGGTGTAGGCATCCACTAAGGAAGGATTTTTAGAAATTCCACCCCTACGGGGGTCAAATAAGGGATGAAAGTTTGTATGCAAGTTCGTCAGTTTTGAAGTTAGGATCTTCAAATTCTGTGTTTAGGCTGACGATTGAAAATTAATATATAGTTATCTCAGCGTTTGTAATAATTCCACCACCGAAGGGAGGAAAAGGGGGATGAAGTTGTGTATGGAAGTACACTTTTATTATTTAAGCTTATGGTTATAAACTAACGCAACGAATATCGGTGTTGTTGGAATTTGAACCCTTAAGTAGTGAAAAGGGGGATTAAATTTAGTATATGAAGTTCTTTATTTTCGGAGTGAAAATTTTACAATTTATTATTTCCGCTTATGGTATTGGCGTATTGAAATAACTCGCCTAAACAACATCAGGAAAAAGAGAGGAATCGGTATTAAAACAAAAATCCGGTTAATACGAGCATTGGTATTCCTCATTTTCATGTATGGAGTGGAAGCGTGGACTATACTGGCCCGAGAAAGAAAAAGGATTGATCCATTCGAGATGTGGTGCTGAAGACGGATGTTGGAAATACCTTGGACCGCTAAACGCAACAATGCATCAATCCTATCGCAGCTCCAAATTAAAACACGATTGTCCACAATATACCACCAACGTATTTTTTCGTATTTCGGCCACATGGTGCGCAAAGGCGATGAAATTTTGGAAAGATCATAGTTGGGAACACGGAAGGAAAACGACTACGTAGTCGTTCACCAACAAGATGGTCCGATCAAGTAAAAGACTCATCGTCCTCCAAGTTTTACAGAAACCAGAAGACAGAAACCAGTGGAGGCTGATCATTCGCTCTAGAAGCAAACCCGATGTTGACCACGATCCTCAGACATGAGGGAAAGAGAGATAAGGCCTCCAAAATTGTGCTGTGGAACTAGACTACAAGTAACAGCTCTCCGCCGCAATGTTATTGAGGTCAAAATATTTACTGGTTCTGCCAGAGGAGAAACAGTCTTCTTGCCGCGTATACCATTGATCCCAAATCACCTTCCGTTTGAATTTAAAAGATAACAGTTCCTAATTAATGTTTGTAGTCACAGGGAAATCTCTGAAATTTGCTAGAGTTGATTTGCGGCAGGACTGTTTCAGTTTTATGTGGCATCCTCGCATATGAGCTCTTAATCTACCTGAACTTTTGTCAATATCACACGTAGTGGCGGACAATAGCCATGAACAAAGCTCTATAGTGTTACAATGATTCATATCTAGAAAAAAGAAATAATCTACGCGGACGAAGTCGCGGGCTATAAAGCTAGTAATATATATTAATATAAATCATAGCAAGGCATATTACGATATATTTTCAATACTAATCTTCGAGTGACCGCACACGCAGCTATAACATATATTTCTGTTTCTTCGCCAGCCTGTACTGTAATTTATATTATAGCTGGGCATATATTAAGATGGAAACCTAGAACTTTTAAAATATTGAAGGTCTCCGAGACTTGATTCTGTAGCCAGCCTCTGTCCTGATTGACTAGAATGTAGTCTAAGTAAGATTCTTATTTACTAATACTCCGTTGCATGTAAGATCTCTGTGATCCTTTGCAAATGTACTGGCTAGTACTTGGTTGTTATAGTAAACCCATATACTGGGTGGAGACTTCGAGATGGCATATTATCGAAACCTATGTTGGGTTAGTCATACTGAACAACTTTTAATATGGGACCAACAATGAATTCTCAAAAAAAAAATTTTTTTTCATACATTATGATCGAGCAAGGTTGACATTAAGAAGATCACTGAGAAGATTTACTATGGAAAGTTAAAAAACTATTTTGAGAATTCACTATTGGTCCCATAGTAAAAGTTGTTCAGCACGACTAACCCAATATAGGTTTTTTTTTTTTTTTTTTTTTACTGTCTGTAGGCCTGTCTTTGACCGCAATCTCACCATGGTAAGTGATGATGCGGCCGAAGGTGGTAAGCACACAAAGCCCAGAAGGAACTGGCTCTCAAGTGCAGCTATCGGAACACACCGAAAGGTGCTTGGCGACAGATTTTCAACTTGAGGGTGGTAGCCAGCCAGGCGGGTACTACAAAGTACCCTACCACCGTGCTATGGTTTCCTCACGATGTTTTCCTTCACCGAAAGCTCAAGCTCATTGTAGGATTCGAACCCGGGACCTTCGTCTCGGTATCCGACGTCACTACCATTGAAAATATGCCATCTCGAAATCTCCACCTGTTATATATGCTGGGCATATTAATATATATTATAGCTACGTCTGTGATGGGCTTAATTGGCGAGGTGCAGTCGAGCGCGAGCCGAATGTTCGTTCGAGGCTCCCAAGTCCGTCTACGCCATCCGTGGTCTACGCTATTGCGAATTCATGCTCCGCGTGTGCTCGGTTCGCGAAGCGAAGGCCCACCTAAAATCTCATAAATAATAATAGAGAGTGAGAAATCAGAAAAAAAAATATAAGTTACAGTAAATACTTCGTGGATCAAGAATGTTTCACAATAAAAAATAAACACCCTTTTTTAATTACTTGACATTCCCATTAAAAAAATTAAGAGTTCTCATTTGAAACACAATTAAATTCAAAATAACAACTCAATTAAAATAATTTGTTTTAACTGTAGGCTCTTAATTAAAGGGCCGTGGGATAGAAATTGAATGCGAAAGCCGTCGTTTGTTCACTAATTGCTCATATAATATCAGATTTCCCTTAAAGTGTATCTAAACATGTAGCCTTAGGCCGTTTTCTGATTTATCGTTCAGAAATCATCACAGCATCAGTAGGTACGTATACTTGATATAATCGGTACAGCTAACTGGTGTATATTATGCGTTTCTTGTTCCAACGAAGTGGGAGTCTTTAGCCACAGACTTACGATTTTGCTACGCTAAGTAGACGGCCATAGCCTGGAAAAGAAATAAGACAATCCTCATGACAATTTGCGAGAGAGAAAGAGACGCATACACAATTTGACGTGAGTCAATAATTTTTTCGGATATCAAACCATAACAATCCATGATTTCGTATGAAGAAAAATGTATATTTCTGTGTACAAATGTGATGTGAATAGAAAGGAATGAAATTATACGTTTCACAGAAATACCTACCAAGTATTTTTTCACTGTAATGTTTTCAACTATATTTTATCACAATATTATCATTAATCGGCTCCAGAATCAGTTTTTACAACAGGGTATCTAGTTATCTATATATCTCATAGTATAAGTAACTCAAGACTAGTTTTTATTTTTCCCATAGAAATCCCTAACATTCATTTTCGTCTCGTCTTTACTAACTGGCTATGATCTTCTTGTACACACGGCTACACATCAAGCTATGCTATTCCAGTATAAGCTGATCTCGCACTGTATGGGATTTCCGTACAATGAGAGGTCAGCTTATACTGGAAAACTATAGCTTGATCTGCAGCCGTGTGTACATACAATTTTTTTGGTTTTAGCACAATGGTTTTTGTAGGTTTAGTTTTGTATGCTCTTTTACTACGTCCAAAATGGTAACAGTGAGTAACTCTCGTCAATGTTAATTATTAAATTTATATCTATCAATATCAATGACATACAAAATAACAAAGACGGCAATAGTTTACAATGGTGCCGATTCTGTTGTAAATCGCTTCTTGCGCACATTATTGAAAAAGGATAAAACATATTTAAAGCTGTCAAATTAGTCTTTGCTGTCTTCATTTGCGGGTATTTAGACGTAACTGCGATAGATGGCGACTAAATTGAAATTAAATACAAGCATTGGACTAATTTGACAGGTCTAAATTTCTTACATCCTTTTCTTATGTTCTTTGTTAGAAAGAGACATAATGAGACTAAAATTAGTTAAGTTGTAAACAACAGAATCAGGGCCACTAAGTTATTTTTTATTATTCATTATATTAATAGAAAAGTAGGGTAGTAGTAAAATACCAAGAAGCTCTTTTAACATTGTTAACCGTTTAATACTGGTAAAGTAAAAAAAAACTTCTACTAATTCATATAACATCAAACGGTGAACTCCTACGGGCAAGCTTCGTAAGATTGTAACAAGTTTCTCGTGGACTAAGATTAACATTCCTTTCAATGTATTTGATCTTTTTATAAAAACCATGACAAGATTACAGGAGTTCGAAGATATGAAGGTATTGAAGTTACATAAAAGTTAGTCGTACCTATATGCATCGATGGTTTTTGTTGGGTTCCAGATGGGTTCTACAAAGTATCCTACCACCGTGCTATGGTTTCCTCACGATGTTTTCCTTCACCGAAAGCTCAAGCTCATTGTAGGATTCGAATCCGGGATCTTCGTCTCGGTATCCGACGTCACTACCACTGAGCTATCATCAATCAAATCTTTTTATGCCTTTTGCGGTCGAGACCATGGGACTGTGGGGGTCCGAAGCTCCCCGACGCTGCTAGCCTGCTCGCAGCAGACTCGAAGACATTTTTCATTTAAATTCTAACAAAAGTGAGCTACCCGACTACAAACTACCCGAGCAAAGATTTTGTGTGTGTGAGACTGAGTGTTGCTGCTACGACGATTCTGCTAGGCGTACAACTATATTGCGGCCCTCACGATGAATTGGCAGAGGTGTAAATGTAGCTTCTTTACGTAATAATTGTAAGCATTTTATGCCAGCTTTGACCTCACGAGATTTTTACCCCCATTTTGATGAACGTCCTGGGGTGAAGAAGAAATCTGAAGGCGCGCTCTAGGAGATCAGAGGTCTTAAAAATATATTTTTTTAAATAAGCTTTTATTCAATATTACTTTTCCAAAATGAATGTGTATGGAAAATTTCAGCTAAATCAATAGGGGATAAAACTGTTTTGAATTTCAGTTGCAAGGTTCGACCCATTCTAATAAGGAAAGTTAAATAAAAATAAAAGCTTGTAATAAAAAGGCTGATGATGATGATTTGGGGTGGAGTAGCGTTGAAGGAAATCCGTAAATGGGACCTCCTTTTTTATATACTTACCCCCTTATTCATAATAAAGTTATCAAACGTTAAATATGTATATATATATATATTTATATTCTTTAGTCTTTTTTAATGTGGTTTCAAATAAAAAATATGTCTTCAACATGTTATTGTATGTCATGCATTACTATAATTATAATTGTTAATTTGTTACGTTTATAATTCGGAACCTCTGGTTTAATACTGTTGCTCTGAGGTGGGCGTTAATAGCTGCGACACAGTTTTTAACTACTGCAGTTGTTATCGTTTTATATTTTTATTGTATAATATGTTTTTGTTCTGAATAAATAAATAAATAAATAAATAAATTAGCTAAAATTCCGAAGTCTTTATCTAACACGTGACATTTGGTGGTCGAAAGAGTGAGACGGGGCGCACTATTACACTGATTTAGTTAAAAAGCGATTATGAGTAAGGGGGTATAAATAATAAAAGCGATTATAAATAGTAATAAACTTTGAAATCGAGTATTCATTAACCTTTTAACATGGAAAATCAACAGTAGACACTTATATTTCATATTTTACCTTACACATCTTAGTATTTTTTTATGAAACTAATAAAAAGCTTCAAATAATGAACAAAAATTATAAAAAAATATTAAAATGTACGAAAAAATTAAAAAATATTTTTTTCTTAGACGTAAAGGTGTGCTTACTAAAAGCAAACCCAGAAAGAAAATTAAATTTTCTTTTAAAAAAAATTGACAGTGGTCAAAATGCTCCATAAAAATAAGTAGTCTCTTCATTTGATTCGACTTCAACATGAGCTTGATCTTCATCATGATCTTGATCTTCTTTATCAGATATCTCAGAATTTGAGTCATGGTCACTCGTTTTCATAAAATCATATATATCCGAAAATTTATTATCTGATATGTGGCTGCAAATTTTGGTCCTTAACTTCAACATCACTACTTAGTTCTGCATTCAACCATTGCTCCACCAATTCTTCTTGGTTCCTAGAACCTCTACTATGGCTTGCCATCTCAAATACCTGCAATAAAACCGAAATACTAAATAAATAATAAAATAAAAAAGTTACGTATCTATAGTGGTGGGTCCATGGGACCCACGTGTATGACGATACTGACCTTAGGAGTAGCGAGTGAAACACGGCCTTTCCACTGAGTGTGCTTAGGAATGCTGCAGAAAGGTACCTAGAAGCAGGGGGCGCTGCAGTTTGTGCAGATATTTTTAAACACGTTCAAAGATTGAACCCACGACCCACGACTACAGTTAAGGGTTAAAAAATATACAATCCTTATCGTTATTTATACTTTATACTTACTTCCTAACTAATATTAGGTATAAATGCGAATGCGAGTTTATCTCTTTGTTAGTTTGTTATGCTTTCACGCCTAACTACTCAACCGATCATCATGAACTTTGGAACACAGATAGCCTATGGTATGGAGATAGAGATATGGTATACGATAGTACAGAGATAGATTGTTCAAAGAATATTTTAACCTTGTTGAGTTTATTGCCGGATTCTTCTCAGTTGAAGGCCGAGTTCCGAACCGGTACTTTAGTAAATGTGATCTTCATAAGTGCCCTTCTGGGGCCTAAATTGAATAAATGGCTTTGTCTTTGACTTTGGTAGGAACGCAGGTAAAACCGCGGAGGACAGCTAGTGAAATATATCTTTGCTGAAAATACCTCTTGTTTGAAATTTCGCATTTCGTCTAAATTCCGTACCGGTAAACTACTGAGCTTATTTCCAAAGTTCCCAACTATTAGTTGACATGCAAAATATATAATAACATCAAATGAGAGGTTACAGGTTCCCTCCATAATAGTTGCAAGAGTAGAAGCGCCTACCGGCTTTTATAATTTAATTTAAACTTAAGATCATTCACACGGAAACCGCCGCCTTAGATGTACAATTTTAATTAAACTTTATAAAGGCATTAATATTGTTCAGCGTAATACCATCTTAAGTAATGTATTAAGCAGCATTTGAATATACAGCGTGTAAGGGACATCCCTGCACAAACGGATACCATGGGTCCAGGACATGATTCTGGACCCCCCCCATGTTGGAATTTTTCGTCGGTTTTTCCCAATTTTTTTTAATATTTTTTGCATTTTTTTTACTTTAGACTGTTCATAATCGTTATTCTTACCTAACCCAAAGAGATTTAAAATAAATAAGTTATTAATTCATTACTTTCACTAAAAGTAGCAATGTAAATAAAACTAGAAACGGTGTCTTATGGCGATATTCGCCTGCAGTCAGCGACATACTATGTAGGTACAACGTTATCGCGCGTTTAAATCGTGGTGTTCACAATACATTGCGCGCTCGAATTTCTATAACCGATCATTAGCGAGGTGAATGACTTTCACAATTTGATTAGTGGCATTAGGTGTAGCCTTTTCGCGAAGTTTGCGTTACCATGCGAAATACACCCTGTATATTATCAACTAGCTTCGGTATCACCTGCGTTTCCAGGATAAAATGTAACTAGCCTATGTTACTCTTCCAGCTCTTCCAGCACATAACTTATTTGTAAATGACATATATTTACAACAAATATGTACAAAATACAATCCATATATAGAAAATTTCCTCAAGCCTGCCGCTGCTTCCGATTAACGGCAAGGTTCCCAGAAGGCTGGCAGCGTTTCCTCATTGGATAGCCAAGCTGACGCGTTGGCGGTAAAAGCTCCCCGCCCGCTGGTCTCCGGAGGTCTCGATAAATTTTGATGACAAGGTGCGAGCAAAACGGCGAGCTTCGGACCCCCACGGTCATGGGACCGTGGGAGTCCATGGGGACTCGACCGTAAAAGGCACAAAAATATAATTGGGTCCAATCGATGCGTATTTGTATGCAAAATTGACATCCATCCGTTTTTTGCGTGAGAAATGGACAAACCACTTTCGCATCTATCATCACTCGCCTATAACGTCCACTGCTGTTCACAGGCCTCCTTTCACAAATGCGGGTGAAAGGGAATGGGCATATACTCCACCACGCGTGCCCATTGTTGATTGGTGGAGGCAGGTGGTCAACCTGCTGTTGGAGTTTTCAAGCTTTCTAGGAGGCCTCCAACTAGCTTAATGACTATCACAATTAAGTAATAACCGGGACCAACGGCTTTACGAGCACGAAGCTTGGAAGACGCTCGCATTGAATTACCACTAGGCGGTCACCCATCCAGCTACCGGCCTCACCGGTGGTAGCTTAACTTTGGCGATTGATTAAGAACTTTATGTTTTATACCATTGAGTAACTTTTACTTTGCATTTCCGTGACAAGTAATGACACATCGGCACTTACATTTCATTTTAATTGGCAATGCTTCAATGGAGAGTTTTACGAATGACGAGGATTAAAACTTCATTATTCACTTAGGAAAATTAGTTTTTACTAGCTGTTAGCAGCGACTAAATTGAATTACTGAAACTTTCAGTGTAGATTAAACGTTCGATTTCATGGGAAAATAAATTGAATGATATAATATTATGACAGCTTCATGTATATTTTATGCAGGAACTTTTCAACAATATTATCGACTAGCTGTCCCGTGTGGTTTCACTCGCATTCCCGAGGGATCGTGTGTTTTCCCGGGATAAAAAGTATCCTATGTGTTAATCCAGAAAATATTCTATCTGTGTGCCAAATTACATCCAAATCCGTTCAGTAGTTTTTGCGTGAAAGAGTAAAAAACGTCCATACATACAAACATTCGCGTTTACAATATTAGTAAGGATTATTGAATACGAATTTTTGTAGTTTTAACGTTTTTGTTATATATGACTAACAATAAGTTGTAGAAAAACGTACGGCCCGTGGTAAGCGGTTGTCGTACCCATTTTGACGTTAGCAACGACCTTCCCCCTCCCCAATGAGCACTAGCGACCTTACTCACGCGCAGGAACACGACATAAAGTTTTTTGGCTGTGGTATTCTGCCAGTTGAGCGCTCTTTGAGCGAATAAACGCTACGCTCTACCTCTCTTGCAGTGTGCATCCACAGTGATAGACTATGAAAGATATGGGGCTAGATCAGATATGGACGACGAAACTCTCAGATAACAAACCTGACATGTCAAAAGAACTTTGCTATTATTATATATGATAACGCAAGACCGCACACTGCTAACTTTACAAGATCTGCGGTTATGCAAACGTCACTCTCCGTACTCGCTAGACTTAGCTCCAACTGATTAATTTTTTTTCCGCATTTGGACAATCTCCTGCAAGGAAAAAAATATGTTCTCAGGAAGCGGTACAGTAGATAAATATCTTCATAGACTTTGAAGTGTCCTGATCTCCAGGGTTTTATCGCAAGGGCATAAACGATCTTCCTACGAGATGGTAGAAATGAGATCATACTTTAATTCCATTAGAATAAAGATATTTTTTTTTATACCACTAAGGCGGCAAACAAGCATACGGCCCGCCTGATGGATAGCAGTTACCGTAGCCTATGGACGCTTGCAAACACCAGGGGTATCACTCGCGCGTTGCCGACCCTGAAGAAACCTTACTCTGAATGTTATATTTTTATTACATTTTACATAATTTTAACCAACGATAATCTCATTAAAAATATTGCAGTATTCGTGTCTTTTCTAATCATTCAAGATTTCATAATAGAAGAACAACGGGATTTTGTTAACACATAAAATTTGTCAGAACAAGAAGGAAAACCCAAATCGAGTTTATTTCACAACTTAGAGAGAAACCTCTCAATCTTAAATAAATAAACTAAAACCAAAGAAGGTAAGATAAAAACGATCATCTTACCCTCTTATCCATAAAATTCACCACACACAAGAAAATATAAACGGGTGATCGCTTATCTTCAATGCGGAGATTTAAAACTAAAATTACAGTAACCGGGCGGGAAGTGAAACAAAAGGGGCAACGTGGAAATATCTGGGCCATTCTGGGCCCAAATGTAATTTAGCCGAGATAAAGGTGGGACAATGTGCCCGTCTTGCTGGGAACCAGATGCGATTACTAGGAATAGGGCCCATAATGATGTTTGTCTCGGGAAGCATTTATGTTTAACGTTTAAAAATGTGCACGCGGATTTTTATGGAATTGAGTTTATGCACAGTGGTATAAAGACTATTTTCGTATCCATATGATTATTCATAGTATTTTTATTTACTGCCAGTATTAATCTAATGCTAAATTCTTATTACGGTTGCAATGCTTTCCGCTCAGTGGTTTAAATCGATATAAATAAGGAACGTTTTTGCACAATTTCCAGACCCTGCAATTTAAGAGAGGTAGAGCATAGCGTTTATTCGCTCAAAGAGCAGCTCGACTGGAGAAGTACCTCCACCTTACAGAATACCGCAACCAAATAACTGATTTTGTGTTCCTGCGCGTGAGTAAGGTCGCCAGAGCTCATTGAGTATCATTCCCCACTCGGGAAGGGTCAGTAACGCGTGAGTGATGCCTCGTGTGCAAGCGTCCATCTAGCTACGGGGACTGCTTATCATCAGGGGTCCATATGATTGATTACCGACTTCTACTGTGTGTGCATCTGATAATATGTCTGGCAATTTCTCCTGATAAATATATAAATAGATAGTTATGTAATAAAATTGGGTGCTAAAATCATGGTAAGGAGATTTTTACAAAAGAACTAAATCTGAAATAGTTACATGCTCCATTTTTATCGAGTAGAAGTATTTTTTATGGAGTAAATAAACCATTATTTTCTTTAGAAAACAATGGTTTAGAGAAACTTAAATGGAGGTGGACTTCCCGTCTAAAATATCTCCTTACTTAGAAGAGAATAAATTTCAAATGTCTGGAGATTATACAGCGGTAACATGCAACAATTCCTTTCCACTTCCTACGCTTTAAAAGCTTCTAGTTTCTTCAGTTTGTTGAAAGCCGCTCAAGCCATGAATTGAGCCTTCACTGCGTACACAATAGGCTGAAAAGGCAACATTAAGACCAGATTTTAGTCTTAAGTAAGGCAATGACTTGAGATACTGTACGGATTATTTATTTGGCGTGATGCTGGCAGAAATGTTTTGCAGCTAGGATTCCTCTACGGATTTGAAGAAGATTAGAATTTTTAGAAACAGGCAGAATTTTTTGAACATGGTATATTGTTCTTATATTACATTAGTATTTAATTTTTTTATCATGGTTTTAAGAAAATGCTTAATCAAGCAATAAAATGTCTAGCAAGAATTGGTTTATGACATATAGGTGAACTAATTTTTATTCTATCTCTTTATTAATTCTAACTCATTTCGTTAAAGAAATAGAGACACGTGACAAACAGATGAACTGTACCCCGAGTGTAAAGTTTGCATCGCGTCTGCGTTTTTAGTACACGTTCTCATATAAATACGCAAACGCGTTGGTTACGTTATTTTTTTCACGACGACAGGAGGGTGACTCCGTTTTTACATTGTGACGGAGTCCTAAAATCATTGCATTTGAATTGTTGTGAAAAACTACCGCTCAAAATATAATAGTGTTATTGTTTACTTGATTGTTCTTGAAAATGCTGCTTATATTTTTCGATTTTAATTTGCCTTTTAAATGGCATTTGATAAAAAGAGTCAACGTACAAAAACAATCATAAAACCACTATATTATTAAACTAAAAGACGAATTATGCTGATTAAAATGGTCTCTTTATGTGACAATTTGGTTAGAGAGAACAGAGTGTTTCATTCCTGACTGTGTATTTTGTGTCGAACCAACTTTTAATTACAAAAACCTTCAAAAACGCTTGAAAAATTCCGCTTCCTTGGATACAATGAAGTATACTCAGGCGACGATAGTCTAATTGTGACACCGAGGCCTCAACGTTCTCAAGTATCATCTAAATTATTCGCATCGTCTCATAGAATTAATTCCCTTTAGTTAAATTTGTGCAGTGGCTCGAATTATATAGGTATGTCCAGTGACGGAATGAAAAGTGAATTATATTTTGAATTTGATGGACTAAAACCTTCTTGTTCGTATAATAAAATTGATTCTTGCAATCTGATGCAAGCAAAAACCGACTTTAAGGCGACGAACCTTTTCATTCCGTGACTGTACAGTCGGGGTCTGAAAATGTTTATCACTTTTCAAACTCAATTCCATCTCATACCATCCGCAATAAGGTCTAATATGTCATATCAACAAACATATGACATTTTAAAATTGTGAAATATTTTTATTTATCGAACATAGCAAAAAGGCTGTCAATGCCTTCTTGAATAATGTAAACTCATTTATTAAAATGTATTTTTTTTTTAATTATTTTGTGACATTTGTCAAGCGTTTGTAAACAAATAAAAATCTCAATATAAATACAAAGGTAATAAAGTAATGGCAGCTTCAGCAAAGGGCGGATTTTTATTTGCAAACTAGTAAGAATTGAGTTATCTTGATGTAGGTAGTGCTATGTCAAGATAACTCAATTCTTACTAGGTATAACACCACTTTGAATTTATTTTTCATGTCAAAACACAGTTCACGCCTATCAAAAGTCATTTTATTTCCGATCAACCTTATGAAACAGAAATGTGCAAGCGATTATAGATCTTAAGGTGGTAAACATTTTTAGACCGCGACTGTACATAAATACGGAATTACATTGTGTTTGCTCAAGACACTTAAATATTCAATTATTCAATGGCTTGTGATGATGTGACCGAAGGTGAAAAGTCAATTAGGTTCTGAAGTTACCAAAGGTTTATAAATCATCTGTAAACTGAAAAGAACCAGCCTTACTTTAAGCGAAAACTACAAACAAATACCTAAATTGTTGAAATTTATATACTTGAGTCGCATACAAAATCAATTTGCTGTGGATCTATGAGAAAGAGATTGGATTTGCATTACAATGTTAATGCGGTACGCACAAATAGGATTAAAATCCACTATTTTACAGCAAGGACAAAAATGTTATTATGGCGCACGCAACTGCGAATCGACATCTTAAATTTTTACAATTCTATAAAGAATTCTGTGAATGGCGAATAAAACGTCATAATCTTCCTTTGTGTCATTTTTATCCCAATAATCTGCCAGCTGGTGTCTGGAAAAAATTTCGCCTCTAATATCGAAAAATTTGACGAGGTTCTTTACATTCTTAATTTTCAAAGGTGCTTTTATCATCTGTTCTATTGACTAAAAAGTTAACCAGCAAACTGTTCACAAGCGATAAAAAGCAATTAGCTGATCTGTGTCGCACTACCAAAGGAGCTTCACAACACACTAATTTAATGTATCGCTGCGATTTACCCCCCTCAAGTTAAGTATCTTTTTTATTTTTAATTATTTGGAAAAAAAAGCCAAACATAGTCAGATTGTCCAAAAAATATATAAAAAATGTAACCTTGCTGAGTTTCTTGCCGGATTCTTCTCAGTTGAAGGCCGAGTTCCGAACCGGTGGTAACTTCAGTAAATTTGACCTTCATAAGTGCCCTCTGGGACCTAAATTGAATAAATGGCTTTGACTTTGACTTTGACTTTGACTTTGACTTTGACTTATTTGAGAGCCAATCCCTTTCTAGGCGTTCTTCACTATACAGGTGAGTACCAACTTATATGTTAACATTAGTCATGACTAATTCACTAATAGTATTAACATTTAATTATTACTAGCTACCCGCTCCGGCTTTGCACCGGTAGCAGAGTAGTTATATCCACGCGGCAAGATTTTTCTGGCATATTCAACAACTAGCTGTCCCCCGCGGTTTCACCCGCCTTCCCGGGATAAAAAGAAGCCTATGTCCTTCTCGATATTATAGGCTATTTGCATGCCAAATTTCATGATGATCCGTTGAGTAGTTAAGGCTTGAAGGCTTAACAAACACACTTTCGCATTTATAATATTAGGATGGTCGTCATATTTCAGCCAATTTTCAACCTTTCTCATGAATCATTTTCATACGGTTTTCACCAAGGGAAGGATCCATTGGTGAAAACCGTATGAAAATTCATTCAGTAGTTTTTGGAATTCAGACTGATAAGCGGTGGGGGACTTTGTTTTATAATGTAAGGATAAAAGATTTCAATAAGTACAAGTACCATTTCCACTCTTTAGGGTTAAAGAGTTATTTAAGGCGGCCCTCTGTGGCCGGCGCAACTTCAACGCAAGCATAGTCTAAAAGCTTGTTGTTTCATCCAACGTAATGTTTGACTGCGAAAAAAGAGAGACAGCATCAGAGCCGTCTGTTATCAGTCGGTAAATTCCGCTGATCACTCGCGGCCGCTTCGCTAGGTCGTCATTCATGATTTCACAAATCATAAAACTTGTTCCAGGCGTATACTTCTTGTGAAAAAATCTTACAAGTTTGTGAAAAAAAAGTTGGTTATTTAGAATCTCCAATACATTTGCAAGCCTGGTATCTAAATGTTTTCTTTATTTTTAAAATTTATAGGTACATTATGGCCAAAGTTCAGGTAAAATTTGAGCAAAAACGCTGTTTTTCGGAGGCTTTTACTGAATTTGTTTCACACTTTTTTATAATTTCGCCTAGATACACGGCTAGATATAGTGCACAAGATACTAATTTCTTCAAAACATCTAACGAAAAATGTTTAACAACGCCATAATAAGTGGTTTTGTATGAAAAGTATGGCGAATTCAGTCCTATTAATAGCTCTATAAGAAACTATTCCGCTATATAAGGGACGTTTTCATCCACATTTCCTTTATAGCACACAAAAAGCCACATCATAAATTACATACCCGTGTACACTCTAAACGTATCGTTTAATATTTCCCGAGCGCACTTTCTACCAGACGGCAAACCGCCCAAGGGCAAGAAAACAATTTACTGTTCTAAGACCGGCAGGATTTAGCAAAAAGTCCTTCTCCGTACTCTTGAAAGTCTATTTCCATCACAAAGTCTTACCTGAGGCTAGGAAGGAGCTCTTTACGTCTGCGGTGATTCTGATTGTTTTGAAGAAACTTGAAAGAAATGTTGCGTGTTCGTGTTATGTGATGTCAATATACAAAGTCGTTGGCTTATGTTGGTTCTTAAAATTAAGCTGAATTTATTTGGCAATATCATTTGAATTTGAATACCGAAATCTTGGTTGTTAGGTTTTTCGTAACACAGGATTGATTTTAAAGTGAACGCAGGCTGGTACCGATTCTGTTGTAAATCGCACTAAACTAATTTTAGTCACATCTCATCTCTTTCTTACGAACATTATTGAAAAGGATAGAATATAGGTATTTAAAGCTGTTTTGCGTGTATTTAGGCGTAACCGCGATAGATGGCGACTTTTATATTGAAAACAAGCATTGAACTAATTTGACAGGACTCAATTTCTTACATCCTTTTCATATGTTCTTTGTTAGAAAGAGACATAGTGAGATTAAAATTAGTTTAGTTATAAGCAAAAGAATCGGGGCCATTGTTTCGGAAAGTAGATTATTCTCAAACACTTTTATTGGAAATACAGTGTGTAAAAAAAGTGAAATAATATCTTTAGATCATATGATTGTAATTTCATAGCCAAGGGTAAAAGCCGGGAACCCAACAGTTCCGGACAAAAACAATATCAAAGTTTTCAACACACATTTTCTTGTTCACTCTTTCTTTTATCTTCTGTCTCGGATGCACTTGTGATTAATTTAATTTCGTTGTAATTAGTTCCATATTATATCAAAATCTATTCTTTTTTTTATTATTGTTTCACATTTAAATAAAACATACTTAATACACAAATAATATAGTAGGTAATTATTATATATTGACAAAAGTATACAGAAATAAAATTATTATATTTGTAGATAATTTATCAACAAGTATTTTAAAAATACATTGAGGCACTTCAAACCCTACGAGCCATATTTTTCTTGTTTCTTGGTTATATTTTGTTTAGGTTAGACTTTCTTTTTTATGTAGCCGTTTTATCCCATCCAATATACTTAAATTTACCACACATTTTATTTATCACAAAATTATAACTATCTAAAATCACACATCTATGAAATTTTATCATTAAATCTTTCTCTTTAAAACTAGCTCTAATAATATCGAGAGAAGTTATTCCCATGCCACATTATTGAATATCTCTTTGCCAAAGAATCTCCCATTCCGATTTTACTATTCGGTACCGAGAATAAAAATGTAGCTGGACTTGGGGCGAACACGTGCATTTTGTCTGAAATCCCGGGATTAAAGTGGCAGGTGCCGCAAAATAAAAATGGCATAGTAAAATACGTTAAGTCATTCGAATATAGTTTCGAAGCGGATTTGCACGATATGTGAGACTTTTGATTCATATTGCATTGGATTAAAGTTTACGTACCTATTGCTTTATATCCAGATCGCTGTTATTTTAAATTCCATTGTAAAAAATATCCTTTTTAGTTTGGGATTAGATGGCAGTTTGTGAAGAACGTCTCAGGATATAAACTTTTTTTTTTGGTTTTGGGTACCTACAGGACCCTATTACTAAGCCTCCGCTTTTCGTCCGTCCATCCGCCTGTCTGACAGAGGGCTGTATCTTATGAACCCTAATAAGTAGACATTTAAAATTTTCACAGAATAGACAAAGTGATGGGTTTTTGCGTTAAAATATCAATATGGAAAACGAGGAGCCTCCCAGGATAAAGGTAAGGACTTACCAGGAACTCCAGGAACTCCTATTGTAATCCAACACAGTAATAAGCACCACTATTTCACAACAAATCACAAAGTTTTAATGCTCCTCGGTCTGTAGCGTCTTTCGTACTGAATGTTGCGAGGCGCGCGCGTCTCGTTTTACTCGCACACACGCGCTTGGCGATGCGTCGCCGAAGTATGTAGAAGATTCCCGAAGCTCTTTTCTCGCTCACACATATGATGTGGGAAAAGGAGAGGAATCGGGAAGCAGAGGCTCGTCATTGATACTCAATATGAGTAGGTTTCTACTATAAATATTATTATAGGTATTTTGGCCTAAACCTCCTCCGCCGCCTTGAGAATACGTAGTGTTCTCAAAAGAAAGAAAAAATAATTAATTATAAGAACTAATTACAGATTATAATAATTACTAAAGTACTGAATATAAGATGCGGTATGATTAATTTTTATTGTGAGGGTAATGGACATAACTTGACAATGGGTCTTTTGAATGATCCATTTGAAGTTTTTACTAAAGCGACGCGGATATTTCCATCCTTGCCAGGATAAACTTGTGATATTATGCCCAACGGCCAACGTAAAGGGGGAATATCATCTTGGTGTATAAGAACCACAGTACCAATCTTAATGTTATCTTTATCAATGAGCCATTTCTGTCTAACTTGAAGATTATGTAAATATTCTATACGCCATCTTTTCCAATAGCTACACACCATCTGCGGGGTTATTTTAAAACGGCCGGATTCGGAATCGGGAGCGGAATCGGAAACTTCCGAGATGAGTTTCCGACATGATAAAATAATAATAAAAATATGTATTTGCACATTAAAATACAATCTAAACTATAAGAACATCAATATTTATTTAACATAGTATGATAATAGTACAATTTAAGTGTTACAAATAAAACCTAAACTAAAATAAATATATTCCGGATGCGCCCATTGCTATTTTAATTTCCGAATTCGAATAGTTTGACGTTTCTCGACGGAAATATCAATCCGATTCATCTAAATGTTTCCGATAGCTTTTAGCTGGCGGAATTCTTTCCGAATTTTATTTAATGTTCGTTTTTGACCATTATTTAATACAAATGCATTATTTAAACTTATATAAAGGTTAGTTGGTACTAAACGGAGTGTGTTTGCCCCCATTTTTAGGTAAATAATGAATTAGAAAGGTCGGCGGTAAAAGTAATAATAGCTACATACTCAAACTTCGTAGGAACTAAAACATATTGGTCACTCAATACCGTTACTCAAGTTGGATGCTAGATTCACTACCACTAAAAAATCTACGTAATCATAAAATATTTGTTTTATTATATTCTCCATGAATGTACTGAAAAAAAAAATACTTTGACATAGAGGGCTTTTTGGCGGGAACTTGCAAAGTGACGTTGCGTTTTCGTTTTATTTTCAAAAAATCGTGTATTTTGAGTTTTATTGCATATTATCTGTGGTGTTTTATCCTATAAAGATCAATCCTCGCGCACCAATGAAGGGAAATTAAATGAATTATGTGTATCGTGACTTCAAGTTGTCTCAAAAAGTCCGTGAGAAGTTTTAGTTTATTGACCACTATTTTAGTAACACATGACGTTTATAGACTGTGACTGACAGTGCGTACTATTATGAAAGTGATTTATTTTGTGACTAGAACTTAGGTATAACTCAAATATGATTAGGTTGTATGGCTCAAACCTTTGCCTGACTTTTTCGAATATTATAAACAACAATTACTTTGACCTATCAGTCAGTTTCCGAAGTTCGATAAAACTAGAAAACCATTTTTTTATGTTTATACATACATATAACACAATGTAGACCTTAATCTAAAATATAAAAAATAACAAGTATCTGTCTTTATATGCATTTGATATGAGTGTTTAAATGAGGCCTTTCAACAATGAAAATCCGTAATCATTTCGATTTTACTTTTATTTTAGTTTAGGTTTACCATTTCCTACCATTATTGAAAACAAACTTTGAAAACGCACTCCAACTTTCCGCGATCGGAACTTCATCGGATAAAGGTTTCCGATTCCGCTCCCGATTCCGAATCCGACCGTTTTAAAATAACCCCGCTGATCTAATAATTGTTTCCGACAACGTAAAGATATGGTTTCCTCGGACACATTCTGAAGCGGCAATGAAGTCAATGGTGAAGCCATTATAAAGTGAGCGGGAGTAAGAGGCTCCGGGTAGGGATCCTCAGATAAAATGCAAAGCGGTCTAGAATTTAAGACTGTTTCAATTTGGGTAAGAACAGTGAGGAGCTCTTCATATGTGAGGAGCTGCGAACCGATAACACGGTATAAATGAGTTTTAATCGATTTTATATTAGATTCCCACAATCCTCCGAAATGTGGGGCGCGGGGTGGAATCATTTTCCATTCAATGCGGTACTGATCGGTAAGTAGTTCTTGTAATTGAGCTTTAGCTCCGACAAAGTTAGTTCCGTTATCGGAGTAAAGAAAAGAAACAGGTCCTCGACGGGAAATGAATCGCTTAAAAGCGGAAATAAAAGTATCTGATGACACATCAGTTGCCAATTCGATGTGTACAGCTTTGGTTACTAAGCATATAAACAAACAAATATATGCCTTTTGGCTCTTTTGACCTCTGCGTCTACATAAAGCATAGTCAACGCCCGTATGCACAAACGCTTTGGTCTCCTGAACGCGGCAAGAGGGTAAATCAGCCATTTTTGGGCTGAGAAATGAAGGGGAATTTTTAAAACAAAAGTTACATGAATGTACTCTGTGTCTAATGACACTTCTAGCGGACAGTATCCAATATTTCTGGCGCAACAGTGAGCTCAGAAGATTGGCACCAGTATGGCAATGAGCACGGTGAAAATAGTCTATAATAAGATGAGTAACGTGGTCATGTTTAGGTAAAAGAGCGGGATGCTGAGCTTCATACGGAAGATTTGCATTTGAAAGTCTACCTCCAATTCTAATAATTTTATCTTGATCTATAAAGAGGTCAAGTTTTTTAAGAGGGGAAGATAATTTAACTTTTTGAATATTATTAAATAAATTTTGAAAATGAACTTGTTGTACAGAGCGTATTAAATATACTTCAGCTTTATTTAGCTCAGAAGCTGTGATGCGGCTGTGACCTTGATCACGAGAAATTATGCGAGAAAATCTAAGTATGTATACTATTATGCGTAATATTTTATTCCATGATGAGTATTTCAGAGCAAGCTCGTAAATTAAATTAGGCTCAACAGAAGCGGACGCGGTACAAGTAACAAGCGTTTTACTATTAAATTCAGGTAGGTCCTCACAGCATTCGGGACTAAATGGAGTGATAGGCCATTCTGAAACTGGATCTTTTAACCATTTCGGGCCGTGCCACCATAAGTGATGTGACACTAGCTGCTCAGGTAAAATACCTCTAGAGAGACAGTCGCTAGGATTTTCTATACCACTAACGTGGTAGAAATGTTTTGGGTCAAGATTTTCTTGACATTTAGCAATGCGGTTACTAACGAAAACATTCCATCTATGTGAAGATGAATGTATCCATGACAGAGTAATTTTAGAATCGGAGAATGCGAATATATTATCAATAGCGGTTCGAGCACTATAAGTCTCATTATAACTAGCGCGTAGCTGTGGATCGCGTAGCTTGGTACGCTCCAAAGCAAGTAAACGGCGGTGAGCAACGGAACGGGAATCACCTAACACGTCAGGATCCTCACGAAAAGGTAACGCGGTGCAATATCTGCCTGCGGAGTCCCGTGAGAAGTTACGAGAGAACAGCTGTTCACACTCCTTTTCGGCCGAGCTCATAAATTTTTGCGCGGGAATTTCTTCGAGCTCCCAAAATTTAAGTAGGGAATCATCTAAAGAAATAGTAAGGTCATTGGGACCAGAAATGAAAAAAGTCGCGGTATTAAAATAAGTGGATGTATTTTTATTAATATTAGAGTTAGCGGGAACGTCACCCATAAGAATATAACCGAACACGGTTTCAAGGGCAGAAGGAGCGGGAGGTGCAATAATTTTTTGACCTAACAATAAAAATGGGAACAATTGTGCCCCGAGAACTACTTCGACCTCTCCGGGGATGTGCCACAGAGGGTCAGCGAGCGGTAAGTTACCTAAATGTTGCACTATAGAAGTCTCAACATATTCAGTCGGTAACCTGTCAGTAATGCAATCAACGACAAGAGCGGTAATATTATAAAAATATTTTTTATTTTTCGCGGTTATTTTAAATTGAACGTAGCCGTGAATAGGACGCGAAGTGGATCCTACACCTTTATAAAAGAATTGCTAAGCGGTATTATATTTAAATTTAGTTGTTTACAACAGGCAGTTGTAATTATGTTGTTTTGAGACGCGTTATCTATTAAACATCTAACTGAAATATATTTATTGTCCTTATTAGACGCATAAACTTGAGCGGTTGATAAAAGTACAGTAGTATGGGAAGGATTTAATTTATTAAAAGAATCGCGTTCGTTATCATTATTCTTATCAACTCGCGCTCGGGTGCATAGCGACACCGGTTGAGGAGCGTCCGTAGCGTTAGAAGGAGACGCGGTCGGATGCGCGGGCGAGGCTGTGCACGGGAGCGGTCGCGGCGCGGCGCTGGCGGCGGCGGACGGCTGCGCGCAAAGCTGCGCGATGCGGTTATCGCTATTATCAAGACGCGCCGAGTGAGAGGGACGCGAGTCAGAAACTATTTGTTGCGATTGCGAATTGCTATCCAAATGCAAAAGAGAATGATGGTGTTTATTACAAGTTTTACAACTATACGACGACTTACACTGAGAAGCAGTATGCGTAAGGCTAAGGCAGTTTACACAGCCTCTTTTAGATTTAACAAAATCTAAACGATCTTTAGTATTAAGTGCTTTAAAAGAGGAACAATAAAAAATCTGATAGTGATCAGATTTATTACAAAATAAGCAAGTGCTTTTATTATTATTATCGCGTGCAAGGAAAGCATGGTGGACTGTATGTGAATTACGCGGTTGAGACCGAGAAGCGGGCGGATTATTAAGGTTGCTACCGACTGGGGCGGTTCGCGCGGAGCCAGCAATTGGCGTAGAAGTGCGGTCTAATATTTTTACTTGCGATTTAATAAAATCAACAAAATCCTTATAAGAAGGAATTTCTTTATTCCTCATAAACATTTCAAAGGAAATAGCGGTTGCGGGATCTAACTTCTTTAAAGCTAAAGAAAGTAAGATAAAATCTTTCATATCTTCAATACCTAACTGTTCCAAAGCAGATACAGAAGCGTGGAAAGTTTCAATGAACGTATTTAAAGACGCGGAATTATTTAATGCGGGTTTAATATTAAATAAATTAGACATGTAGTGTGAGCCTAATGCTCTTTTATCTTGATATTTTTGAACTAAGCTGTCCCAAATAGAATTATAATTATCACCGGACGGTATAATACCTGCCGTGATTTTTAAAGCATTTCCTGTTAATTTACCTACAAGATATTGTACTCTTTGAGAATTCGAAAGATCAGGATTTGAATGTATATTAGATTTAAAAGATTCAAAGAAGACGGGCCAATTTTCTATTTTTCCATCAAATGACGGAATTTGAATTGGTGGTAGTTTGATACGACCTTTATATTGGGACGGAATAGTATTCTGCGCGGACACATTCGACGTAATATTTGTCTTACTGACGATAAGAGAACGAACCCTTTCTATTCGGGTGTACACTGTATCAAAGGAAATCATTTTTTTATAATCAATCTTATATTCTGGATCAAGTTGCATATTTAACGCGTTAATTGTATCTAAATTGGCACTAAATTCATGACGAATTGTACTAATAATTTCAGTGTCCGCCATGAATGTCTCTGAGGAACGAAGGTCTGCACTCGCGGACGTGGAAATATTCTTAGAAGAATCATATAAGAACGATAATTGTTCAAAAATAGCTTCATTTTTAGCTTCCAATATTTTAATTTTAGTTTCAATAGCTTCCATTGTGAAAGATTGCGTAATA
Organism: Polyploca ridens; assembly: GCA_951394255.1. NCBI lineage: Eukaryota > Metazoa > Arthropoda > Insecta > Lepidoptera > Drepanidae > Polyploca > Polyploca ridens. The sequence continues at coordinate 15,029,470 of OX596254.1, read as the reverse complement.
ATAAATTGTAAAATTACCTAATTAAAGTAAAATGATGTAGGTAAGTAGGTAGGTATATCCAACAGTTTAGGCACCTACCTATATAGGTATGAAAGTTTATTTCAAGTCGACAGACAAGGCTCATAGAATGCAATTATATGCGTAGTAATAGTACAAATAGTAAGTACGTATTGCGGTTATTAGTACACCATATGATTTCGTATAATAAGATACGAATCGGTACCTATAAAATCTAAGTCCTAAAAATATGGAGGAGCGGCGGCGGTATTGACTACCTAACTACTTTTTATCACGATTGGCGTGGTAAAAATGGCGGGAGTACGAAATATCGTATTTATATAGTCTAAAACCTATTTATGAGGTATAAGACTTGCGTATTATGAGGTATATACCTATTTAGAGGCATAAAACCTATAGAAAGCGGGAGATTATACGTGATTTGATATGAAATTAAATTGCTGTAATGGCTGACTCAAAATGAATCCGCTCGAAGGCGTACCAGAAAAAATGATGGGTTTTTGCGTTAAAATATCAATATGGAAAACGAGGAGCCTCCCAGGATAAAGGTAAGGACTTACCAGGAACTCCAGGAACTCCTATTGTAATCCAACACAGTAATAAGCACCACTATTTCACAACAAATCACAAAGTTTTAATGCTCCTCGGTCTGTAGCGTCTTTCGTACTGAATGTTGCGAGGCGCGCGCGTCTCGTTTTACTCGCACACACGCGCTTGGCGATGCGTCGCCGAAGTATGTAGAAGATTCCCGAAGCTCTTTTCTCGCTCACACATATGATGTGGGAAAAGGAGAGGAATCGGGAAGCAGAGGCTCGTCATTGATACTCAATATGAGTAGGTTTCTACTATAAATATTATTATAGGTATTTTGGCCTAAACACAAAGCTTTATTTGGCACACACACATCACAAACATTGATATAATGCAAAATAAAAAACAACAAAAAAAAAAGCTTATAATAATATATGTATTTCTTTTCCCGCTATAACAGCAAATCATAAATATCCAAAGAGGAAACGCTGCCAGCCTTCTGGGAAGCTTACCGTTAATCGGAAGCAGCGGCAGACTGGAGGAAATTTTCTATATATAGATTGTAATTTGTACATAAGTATTTGTAGTAAATAAACATGGTAACAAAAATAAGAAATTAAAAATACAAGGAACGTCTTACGGAACCCTTCGAATGCGAGCCGTCTCGAGATTTACTCACTATTCCATCTTTTGCCCCTTAAAGGTTGAATTCGGAAAAAACCCTCCCATCGCGGATAACGCAATCAATTAATGTTAGATCACCTAGGTTTCTTCGTTCCAGAAGTTTTACAAGGCACTCTAGTGATATTAATTGAAAGGTACCGCGACTAAATAGAGGCACTTACCCCAGCGTATTGGCAATTAAACTGATAGCGTCTTGGCTAATGAAAATCGAACCTCCTAGAGTATTAAGACATGTAATGTGAACCTCTTAGTGAAGGCTTCCTGTAGGCTTTCCAGTCTCTCAAACGCATTATGGTTTATAGAAATACACGGTTAGAAATTTGAATTAAAACTTAATTAAGTTACAATTTACTTAGGGCCAAATTCTCACGTTTCGATATCCATATTTTACAATGATTGCATATTTTATTTTATACATTAAAATACGCCATGTTTTTCGACAATAAATGTGTAATGTAACATGTCTAAAACTAGAGTTGAGAAAAAAATATGTGATCATTTAAGGAGGGTATAATTTATACCACTAAGTTGGCAAACAAGCTTACGGCCCGCCTGATGGTAAGCGATTACCGTAGCCTATGGACGTTTGCAACACCAGGGGTCTCACTCGCGCAATTTTTTTATGTCAAGTACTTGGGGTACTATGCTTTAGTTAGTACCGGGCCGATAGAATCACGATAAACAAAGGTAAATTACAACTAATCCTAACCCGAGCATAAAAAACGATTTTTCAAAAGGCGGGACATAATCATTAATTAAAAGACCACAGCTGTTCAGAAGACACTCGCAATTAACTGGAGAAGTAAGGGGAAGGCGGGTAAAATAACGGCCTGGAGGGGAATACTTTCGTTTATTGCCAACAATTGCTGTCGTGGCTTCGTAGGTGAGAGTAGAACTCAAATCTACGACTAGCCCCTAACTCCCCCGAAATAAATCTCTTAAAGGCGTTCTTATACTTAACGTAGGGACGATCCTCATGGGGCGATTTTCATTTGTATAGCTCATTTTATTGGTTGTAATATATCTTTTTTATATTTTTTCTCATTATAATAACAATGAGTTTTCGGGTGTTTCGGCGCGAGTTATTGCTGAAGGGTAATTTTCAAAGACTTTTTCGGTTAAAGTAATAATAAGACATTTCTAAATCTTGTCTAGATTCAATCAAACAATTTTTTTTTAAATTATCACTCATCAGATGAATGGATAATGTATCTAAATTCTAGGAACTTAAGACCTGTGATTGGAACATAGAAAGATTGTTCAGCTAGTTGTATCAAAATATACGAATTCGTATAAAGTTACGTCAAAAGCGCTTGTGGTGTGGCATGATTAGCCGTTCTTAATCGGTCGGCAAAGTTAAGATTCCACCGTCGTGGTCGGCACCTGGATGGGTGGCCGCCTAGTGGTATTTCAAATCGAGCGTTTCCGTGCTTCAGAAGGCACGTAAAGCCGTTAGTCTCGATTATCACTTAATTGTGATGGTTGTTAAGCTAGTTGGAGGCTTCCTAGGTAACTCCTACCGAGCACCGATCTGCAGTGGGCACGCGTGGTGGAGTATCTGCCCATTGACTTTCACCCTAATTGATGAAAAGGAGGCCTGTGCTCAACAGTGGGATATTATAGGCTGATGATGTATAAAGTTACAGTATGCGGTATTAGAAGACTTCAAATTGACCATTTTTGGTTGCTTCAAGATTACTTGAATCAAAAATGATTAAATCTTGATAGACAAAATTTGACATTCTCAAGCCATTTTGTCTAAGAATTTTAAACTTAAGTAACCTAATTATGAAAAATTAAAATAAAATGCGAATAAAATTTGATGCAACTGGCTGTTTGAATTTTTAAACAAGGAAAATGAATAAAATATCTTTACGAATCTTACGGGTATTATTATCACGATACCACAATCAAATGGCAGGAAGACTCAATGATCAAAGACTGAAGACCCATTATTACGATCCGGAAACGGAAGCATGCGGTACATTAACTTTGAGAGAATTCTTATACGTATTACATATGATGTTCATGTTATGTGGTTGAAAAACGTAGATATTTTTGTATCTTTTACAAGCATACGTTACTATAACAGATTCAAAGAAAACCTTTTTTAAGCCTCAGTTTTTAGTTTTGAGTTTTTTTTTAATGTTTATAGGCCTGTGTTTGACCGCAATCTCATCATGAAGTGATGATGCGGCCGAAGGTGGTAAGCACACAAAGCCTAGAAGGAGCTGGCTCTCAAGTGCAGCTGTCGGAACACACCGAAAGGTGCTTCGTTACAAAGTACCCTACCACCGTGCTATGGTTTCCTCACGATGTTTTCCTTCACCGAAAGCTCAAGCTCAAGTTTTTATATGTGGAGGGTAATCTCCGGATCTACAGATGCGAATTTTGAAAAATATTGAACTAATAGGAATCTACATTATCCTTGAGTAGGTATAAGCTATAACCTACTTTCACCCTGAGAACGCGGGTAAAACCGAGGGGACAGCTAGTATAATTATAATAAGTGGGCTGGTTCAAACCTAGCCCTTCATGAATTTGCGACTAGATTGATTTAGAAGTCATCTTGAATATTAAATATTGATTGATATTTTTTTGTAGTTATTACTAAATCCTCCGCTGTCCGTAGATCCGTCTGTGCGTTTGTCCGTCTGTTTGTCAGTGGGCTGTATCTCATGAACCGTTATAGGTACTTAGACAGTTGAAATTTTCATAGAATGTGTATCTATTGACGCTATAACAACAAATAATAAAATAAAAAGATATAGAATACAAGAAACGTTTTTTTTTTACCTTTACCTTTATAATTTCCTTTTTTTTAAGTCGATTCAAAAGGCGTTTTATGTGTAAAGCCGTTGTCATGCTAATGCCATCTGGTGATTTAATTAATGTGGAGCCCTTTTATTTCATATTTAATATTTGTTGTTAAATAATAGTCTGCAATAGAAATACATATTCTCTGAAAATTTCAGCTATCTACCTATTACCGTTCATGCGATACAGCCCAATGACGGACCGACGGACAACGGAGTCTTAGTAATGGGTCCCGTTTGGCCCGCTGCCCAGACGAGTTGGATTCTTCGATTGATCTCTTTGTCGAAGTTGGACAATTTATCCTAGGTAAACAGTAAACATACTCGTCTACAACTTCGAGAACAGTGCTCCCAACAATCACCGGCATTGGCGGAATATGAACAGTAGACATAATTTTTGTCTTGTCCATATTCATTTTGAGGCCTACCTGTTGAGAAACATCCTCATACATTGGAACTGAAATGGTCTGGTACGGTTTCAACGGAGCTTCCTACTGCGGACGCTCAGACTGTGGAATGAGCTCCCCGCCGTGGTTTTCCTAAGCGTACAGCATGAGGTTCTTCAAAAAGGGTGTGAAGAGATTTTTGAGCTGGCAACGCGATTTATACCCCTAGTGTTGCAAGCGTCCATAGGCTTTGGTAGCCGCTTACCATCAGGCGAGCCGTATGCTTTTTTGATACCTTAGTAGAATAAATAAATATCCTGGGACATTCCTCACACACGGTCATCTGATCCCAAACTAAGCAGAGCTTATACTATGGAAACCAGATAACTGATAATTATAATACATACACTACTTTTTGTTTGTAAATACATAATCACACCCAGACTTAGGACATACAGACATGTTCATGCACACAAATGCATGTCCTCACGACCTACGGCGCATAAGGTGAACCATAACCAACTGCGCCAACTGGCCCGTTATTAAAATATACCACTACGGATTTCGACGATACTGAGCTAATTCCAACATCAAATACTATCTATGCGTATACAGAAGCAAATAAATAAATAAATGAACGTTCAACATGAGTAAATATTTTCAACACTACGGCGTGAATATCAAAATTCAATTCCCTGTAAATCCACACACACCGCTGTAGTGCTCTTGCGGAAAACACATATTCCTGCATTGTCACTCGTTTCAACCACCTTATACCATACACCCAACCTTTTAAAAACCAACTTTACTGCATCAAATTAAGGATGTCCAGGACTGCAGATGTAACGTTGTTAGTTTCTGTTCGTCACGGGTCGTGTTTTGTTCTTGGAAAGTCGCTTTGTTTGTCTGTTTCCTATACGACTGACTAGCGGATGTTTGGATATTTTATAAACCATGTTATCTGGGGGCACGGGAGTGCCCCCCGCCAAGACAGCCAAGCGAAGCGAAAGGGCACTACCTACCTTTTCTCGAAGCGCTTCGTCGTTTTTTTGAACCCTCATAACTTGGGTTTGGATTATACCAGATAAACAAAGTTCTCGGAACATGATGTCAATAGTGAATTTATTAAGTATATTAAGTTTCAATAACATAGCTCTTATACTTTAGATTTTATTGATATCTAAAAAACCCCGATTTCGTCACTGACTCACTGATGATCATCAAAACTCATAGGGTACTTCCTGAAGTCCTAGAAAGCTGAAATTTGGTATGTCAGCTTGTATTAGTACACAAACAACAAAAAAATTATAAAACTTGGAAATTTCAAACAAAAAAAAAAGAAGTGAAATCCCACCAAAAACATTTTCATGTAAAATGTTGCCGCCAAGACATATGGCTCGTACTGTCAAAAAGTTATCAGATCTCATGTAGAGCCAAGCTTATAACTACATGCACTTACTCTATAAGCCCTAACTTCACAACCTCTACACACCGTAGTCAAAATTTGTGGCTTGGCCGTTTCAATACTACAAGAACTATTGAATAACAAAAAAAGCAATGAACAGTGAACACATTTTTCACCTTACTCCCATGTGACGGTAGCAAAACAGCCAAGCCACAAATTTTGACTACGGTGTGTAGAGGTTGTGAAGTTAGGGCTTATAGAGTAAGTGCATGTAGTTATAAGCTTGGCTCTACATGAGATCTGATAACTTTTTGACAGTACGAGCCATATGTCTTGGCGGCAACATTTTACATGAAAATGTTTTTGGTGGGATTTGCTTGTTCGAAACGATAAAAATAATGCATGTTGTTTTGATACTGTCTAAGAACTTTAAGACAACTAGCTGGTGCCCTACCGTTTTTTTTTCTTATACAACTATTTCGGTAAACAAGCATACGGCCCGCCTGATGGTAAGCGGTTACCGTAGCCATATAGACGCTTGCAACACAAGAGGCATCGCTCACGCGTTACCGCCCTTTCCCCCTTCCCCGGTTTGATTTGCATTCGACATAAAATGTATCTATAGAAATTTATTGCATTCAAGATAATGATAAAAGCTTAACCGGTGCATGAAATATTAATTAACCGGCGAAGTGCTAGTTTGACTCGACCCCATATATTATAATAATAATATGTACTAGCAGACCCCCGCGGTTTCACCCGCGAACGTTTTGAATTTATTTGCGCGGAACACTAACCATTGTTCAAAAATAAAAGTAATCTGTTTTCAGGATTAGAAGATATCGGTGACAGTTCACTTTTGACAATTATAGTCATGCATCTTAACGATATCCAATCGATTTTCTTGTTGTATCGAGAAAGTTAATAAAGAAAGTCTAATCGATTTTCATTTTAGTGCTTTTATTTTCCAAATTATATTTCCTTATCACTGTCTTACTGCTTAATACCGCCTCGTGTGTAATTACCAACTTTGCACACATGTATCATACTGTACTATTATCGTTGTTCTTAATTTCAGATAATTATTACAGGATTTATGAGAAATTATGTTTGTTAATTGATATTTACCTAGTCATTTAAGAATATTCTCTCTCTTTGATTTCGTATCGATATATCGAATTATTTTGGTATTTAAAAATAATTCGATATTGTTAAACCTATTCAAAAATAATCGATATAACATATATCGATACTTTTTCTAATTTCCCTGTCAATCAAGTATTGTCAATCACTATAGGTAAATGTTCCGTTTCATGCAGCAAGAATTTTAAGGATATCCTATTTCTTAATTTTTAAAATTATCAAGCTATATTTATGTGCTGAAATTATTTCTTAGTTATGTATAGCGATATAATATTGTATTTTTGCAATGATATAAAATGGAAATTTAAATATTTTTTTGTAACATATTATATTAGTTACTCGCAAGTAGTATGAGTGAACCGGAAAATGTGAACTGTCACCGATATCTTCTAATCCTGAAAACATATTAGTTAATTTACTCTTTATAACATTAACTATGTACCCGAACAGACAGACAAAAATATTTAGGCGCCGATCCCACAGAAAGAGTTCTAGAGTTCCGCGTTCCGAGTTCTGCATTCCGAGTTGACTATTGTGCACACAGCAAGCAGTCTAGAGTTCTAGAGTTCTGCAATATTCGCTACTGATCACACAACTACACTTTTTTTACGACTAAGTCGGTAAACAAGCATACGGCCCGCCTGATGGTAAGCGGTTACCGTAGCCATATGGACGCTTGCAACACACGAAGCATCGCTCACGCGTTACCGACCTTTCCCCCCTCCCCTATGAGCTCTGGCGACCTTACTCACGCGCAGGAACACAACTTTACACAACATATAGTTATTTGGCTGCGGTATTCTGTAAGGTGGAGGTACTTCCCCAGTCGAGCTGCTCTTTGAGCGAATAAACGCTATGCTCTACCTCTCTCTTTTTTACTTTCAAAGGCGCCACATAGCTTACAATCAACGCGGAATGCATAACTCGGAACTCGGAACTCTAGAACTCTTGTCAGTGGGATCGGCGCCTTAAAAACTCAATCCGATATCATAAAAAAAAAAGTTGAACTCACATAATAGCTTGGTGCATATGTCAAAAACCTCTGGCAACGCAGTCACAAATAACATACAATTAGGGTTTCACAGTTTCACTGCTCCAATCAACAAATATCATATATACACAAACTGTTTTGGCCCCAACGACACTGAGGTCAAGCAATAAAAACCTATACGCGAGATAGGGACAAAAAATACGCTTAGTCCTGCTCACACATACACGTTTTGACATATGCGTATCTTGGCCTATCTACCTGTAATTCTCCGTCTATGTTGCAATGCAATACTCTTTTTAAAATTGGAATGTCAAATATCAAAGAATATTTAAATCAAAAGCACTAAGGAGTATTGATATCAAATTCGATGCAAATCACCCCTAAAATAACTTTATACCCCTTTTTAACCCCGTTAGGTGATGAGTTTCAATAAAATATGAAACACGTCTTCCATCAATTCTGTTAAAGAACGTTTATGCAAAATTTGAAGTAGATCGAACCAAGGAATCGCGTTGTCCCATACAAACTTTGCCCCCGTTTTTCACCCCCTTAGGGGTAGAATTTCGGAAAATCCTTTCTTATCGGATGCCTACGTCATATAAAGAATACACCCTCCAAGTTTCAGGTCTCTACGATCAGCGGTTTAGGCTGTGCGTTGATTGTCAGTCAGTCATTCAGGACAAAGCATTTTATATGTATAGACTAGCAGACCCCCGCGGTTTCACCCGCGAACGTTTTGAATTTATTTGCGCGGACTAATTATTTTTCGAAAATAAAAGTAGTTAAGTTACTCTTTATAACATTAACTATGTACCAGAACAGACAGACAAAAATATTTAGGCGCCGATCCCACAGAAAGAGTTCTAGAGTTCCGCGTTCCCAGTTCTACATTCCGTGTTGACTATTGTGGAGACAGCAAGCAGTCTAGAGTTTTGCAATATTCGCTACTGATCATACATCCATTACACTTTTTTTTACTTTCAAAGGCGCCACATAGCTTACAATCAACGCGGAATGCAGAACTCGGAACTCGGAACTCTAGAACTCTTGTCAGTGGGATCGGCGCCTTAAAAACTCAATCCGATTTCATTAAAAAAAAGTTGAACTCACATAAAAGCTTGGTGCAATGCGTAAATAGAGAATTGTAGGTAGATAGGCTGTCAGCGTATAGCGAAGAAGATAGCGATAGTTCGACATAATTACATATATATTTGATTTTTTATCGTATTTAGAAGAAATTATCTGAACAACTTACATGATATTGACAGAAAATATACTTGAGTATAGTAGTAATCCTTTGATTTACTTACTGTATCAGTTAAAAAAAACTACTGACCGATGAAAGGTTATGTTTGGTTCATTTCGTTCACTACGCCTTTTACAGTCAATGACACAATAATTCACTATCACTACACACCAAACAATATCTTTGAGAATATATACAAAGCAGCGTTGCCAGATTTTTTTTCGGTCAAAGCCGTATTTTGTAACTGCTTGAGTAAAAAAAAAGCGGGATTCTATCGCCGAAAGCGGGACATACTAAAAAAACCCGGCCAAGTGCGAGTCGGACTCACGCACCGAGAGTTCCGTAGAAACTTGTTAATAGTTCAATAATCACGGGAATCGATTCTCGGAGATTTTTCCCCTTTTTTTCGATTATGTTGTAATATAATGGTAATTTTTTTCTTTTTTTTGCCATGTTACAGCAAAACGCTTTTCGGATTTTCCTTTACTTGTGCTACATGGAATTGCTTCTTGCCAAATTGTATGATTCTAGGTCAACGGGAAGTACCCTTTAGGTTTTGTCCCTTGCGAGCGGCAAAATATGCGGCATATACGGCCGTATATTTTGTTTTTTGTATATCACAGTGACATTTAGCGCACATTGGCACGGTTCTCCTTAAACACCACTGTGGTGGCTAAGACGCGTCACGGGAAAGCTGTTGCCATTTCTGTGCAGTGGTGTCTTTATAATTTCCCACTTCTACGTCCAACGATGATTTAACCGTCGAGTAATCCTCGAAAAGCGGGACTGAACCTGTCACGCGCGGGACATTCAATTTTGGGCTACAAATCGGGACGTCTAGCAACGCAGTAACTACGCTTAGTCCTGCTCACACATACACGTTTTGGCATATGCGTATCTTGGCCTGTCTACCTGTAATTCTCCGTCGATGGTGCAATGCAATACTCTTTTTAAAATTGGAATGTCAAATATCAAAGAATATTTAAATCAAAAGCACTAAGGAGTATTGATATCAACTTCGATGCAAATCACCCCTAAAATAACTTTCGACCCCTTTTTAATCCCGTTAGGCGGCGAGTTTCAAAAAAATATGAAACACGTCTTCCATCAATTCTGTTAAAGAATGTGTATGCAAAATTTGAAGTAGATCGGACCAAGGAATCACGTTGTCCCATACAAACTTTGCCCCCGTTTTTCACCCCCTTAGGGGTAGAATTTTGGAAAATCCTTTCTTATCGGATGCCTACGTCATACAAAGAATACACCCTCCAAGTTTCAGGTCTCTATGATCAGCGGTTTAGGCTGTGCGTTGATTGTCAGTCAGTCATTCAGGACAAAGCATTTTATATGTATAGATTACCCATATATTTATTCGACACGTATGTATGTAATATTAATAGAACTGCAATATATTCACATATGATGATCTATTAGGGCTTCCAAACAAATATACAAAAAAGTAATTAAAAGAAATTAATCGACTTCAACATACACTAAAAATTATGAAATAACTCTAATCTGACACTGATTTGAAGTCAGCGAAAGAGCACGATGTATTCCATTGAAAATATTTGGCTGACTTCAAATCAGTGTCAGATTAGAGTTATTTCATAATTTTTAGTGTATGTTGAAGTCGATTTAATTTTTTTAAATAACTTTTTCCTTCGTCATTTTTATTTTATTTAAGAAAAACTAAAAATGACGACTAGAATTTGACCAAGGTTTTGAGATGTTTTTCCTTTGACACCACACCCGTAGCTCGAATCAATAAGCCAGGCCGTCACACATATTTATCCATATCTTGAAAACTACTGAACCGATTTCGATGAAACTTGCACTGTTGAAGTAAATGTAAGCTAATAAAATAAATTATTAAAAGAAACAAAAAACCCGACTGCGTAAAACATAAATTAACTGAAAAGAGAAAAACAAGCTCTTAAATCTATAGAATTTTGAATATAACTTGAATTTGATAAGCTATTGCAATCGGGGACAACCAATAACCTAAGTATGTATTTTTTTGTAATATTTGTTTATCCCCGACTGCAATACCTTATAAAATTCAAGTTATATTCAAAATTCTATAGATTTAAGAGCTTGTTTTTCTCTTTTCAGTTAATTTATGTTTTACGCAGTCGGGTTTTTTGTTTCTTTTAATAATTTAATTTATTTCAGACTTTTTAGTTTTATACAGAATGAGTTGTATGTATTAGTAAGTAAATGAGCGGTACGGTAAAGTAACACTAACAACCGTCGCAACTCTGTGTGTTACGTACGGTAAGCGCTCAGTACCTACTGTCCTTGCACTAAACGTGGTTTTTTGCAGTTTACGTCAAAGTGGTAGCATAAAAGTATTACAATATATACATATATTATATGGAATGGTCTATTTACAAGCTTTCATTTGATACCCATATTGTTATAATATCGAAAGTTTTATTTTTAATACCCCCCCTATTTTTTTATTCTTAGGCGCTATATAAAAATAATATACCCTATGACACTCCCCCAGTCAAGACAAATCTAACGACATCTCATATGCTTAAATCCATCAAGCCGTTTAGGCTGCAGAGCGGCACAAAGAAATAGACATACATACATACCTTTAAACCGCGTGACTTAAGATAAATAAATGCATTCACAACGGAGCACTCGTGGTTTCAATACGTTCCCGGTTCCCACAGTACATGGCGACCCTGCCAGTCGGCGCACTGTAGCCATGCGCCCGCGTTCGCACCCGCGTGTCTCGCGATAACATAACATTTGAAGAATAATTTTACCATCGTTAAAATGAAGAAATCAACAAAATCATAAGAAGACATTATCAGAAGATTTTAAGAAATAATTATGAAGATAAATAAAAAGCTAAAATTAATAAATTGAGAAAAAAATAATTATAAATAAACCATTATGAAGAAAGAAGAACATTGCCTAACTATGAAGAAAAAAACAACAATATATACATATACCTATCAAGAATGAAGACACAAAATGCTATAATAATTAGAAGAAAGAAGAATTGAAGGAGCGGTGTCCAGGGTTTTCCCGGCCCACGGAGTCCAGGGTATAGCCCGGCCCAATCATCATGGTTTGCAGAGCAATCAACCTTCGTGCCTTCATGCCTTCGTGCCTCACCTTCGTGTCTACGTCTACCACATCGTCGTTTGCGCCTAGGAACACACGACGTGCATCCGGAAAACATCAAAAGAAAATGTAATCTTTAAAATTAGTAAGTGGCTCTTATTGATTTATTTTAACAAACGATAGGTCATTGGGTTATTAGTAGTATAATTACAGAAATATTCTATTTTAAATGAGCAGAATTGTAACTTTATTTTAATACGTCTAAAAATAAACAATGATAGAGTACCTAGTTAATTTTAAGAAAAGTTTTGTCAGTATTTTTTTTTTCTTTCTGTCACTTAATGAATTTAGTTTAACGGATAAATAGTGAACATTTTTTTTATGGATAGGCTTAATCTAATATATGAAGCCCTAAAGAGCATATGTGAAAATATAAGAAAATTAGGACCTAAGAGGAGAAAGGAATGCATAGGCGTTAATAAATTCGAGAATGCCGAAGCATTATACAATGAATATAAGCAAATTTTAGGAGAATTTAATAACGAAAGTATATATAATGCAGAGTTATCGGGTTATTTATCGGGTTATACCTTAGAACTTGTTTGTAAAAGTATCGAGGATACTTACGAGAAAATTTTACGATATAAGGGTTTAAATAGAATCAAAATGGAGACTTTTGATTTAAAAACAGCTAGTTCATTAATTCCCATGATGGATGGTAAAGAGGATACTACTGAACGGATCATAGACGGTGTTGAGATGTATAATAGATGTTTAAAATCGGACGATAATAGGCAATTACTGATTTCTTTTGTTTTAAAAATGAGATTAACAAAAACAGCAAAACTAAAATTAAAAACAGAATATACAAGTGTACAACTTATGATTGATGATATGAGACAATTTTTACTTACAAAAAAATCGGCAAATTCTTTATTGTCTCAGATAAACAACATGTCACAAAATAGCATGACAATTGTAGAGTATGGTAGTAAGCTGGAGGAGCTTTTTATGGAACTTACTATAGCACAAGCCGATGGGAACCAAAAGGCAAGTGCAATTCTAAGCCCCATCAATGAAAAGATGGTACTAAAAAGATTTGCTGATGGTCTTAGGAATAGGCGGGTAAGTACCATTATATCAGCTAGGAACTACACCGAGCTTAAGGACGCCGTGCGTGCAGCCCAAGATGAGGAGCTGTCACGCCCTGGATTTTCAGAACAAGGTGCAGTAAATACATATTTACGAGGTACAAATAAAAACATATTTTATAGGAACTCTAGGTACAGTCGAGGTCGCGGTAATTTCCATCGTGGTCAGCCACAGCAGCAACACAGAGGCAATCAGCATCATGCTCATTATATACCAGCTTCTCGTGGTTATGGGTACAACAACCGCGGAAGAACATACCACGCTGACAACCGTGGTTATACGAGACCGAATAGAGGTAACTTTAGAAATAATAGAGTTTCATTTAATAGAGGAGGTCAACGTAACATGTATTACGCGTTAGAGAACAACGGAACGGAGAGAGAGTCGACTGAAGAAGAAAATGTGCATTTAAATCAGTTTTTTCGAGTCTAACTATGTTTTCACATGCGAAGGTTTGGATTACATTTATTTATATTTTGGAGATCGAAGGTGTACGTTTTTAATAGATACAGGCGCATCATTATCAATAATTCGGAGTGAGATAGTTGAAAGACACGTTAAATTATTTCAAGATAGTACAGTCATAAACGGAATAGGTGGAAAAGTTCAAGCTAAATGCTTCGCATATATTCCATTACAGTCTGAAAACGGTGAAGGATTTCACCACAAGTTATATTTATTTGATACCATACCTTGCGCTGCTGACGGTATTATCGGTTTAGACTTTCTTAGAACTTATAATGCAAACATAAACTTACCGACCAACCAACTTACATTACAATGTAATCATAAAGTTTATAAATTAAATATACATACACGAAATAATTCCTACGTAGATTCAAAAGATTATGTAACTATACCAGCAAGGAGTGAATCAATTCATTACATAGATATAAATAAAAACATATTTAAAGACTGTGTGGTGTATACGAAACAATTAGATGAGCATATTTTTATGGCAGGAAGTATTGTAAAGCCAAATAGAGGTAAAATTCCATTAAAAATATTAAATACCAGTGAAAAGTCGGTCAGAATTTCAAAGAATAATTTAGTTCAACAACATGATTTTGATTATTTAGAGAATTATAATATATGTTCATTCAATGAATCTCAAAAAAAGGTAGAACGCGTTAAAAAATTATTACCAGAGTTAAAATTATCGCATTTAAATTCAAACGACAGGAAAGAAATAGAGATTATTTGTGCAAAGTATGCCGACATATTTTTTTTAGATGGCGATAAGCTTGGTACAGCAAAAGTACTTGAGCAAAGTATTAGTGTGAAACCAAATACAAAACCTGTTTATATTAAACCTTATCGCCTTCCGGAGTCGATGAAGCCAGAGATTAATAGGCAAGTCAAGAGGATGTTAAGTGACGATATAATTGAGCCCACAAATAGTGAATGGAATAGTCCAATATTATTAGTACCTAAAAAATCAGATGGAACTAAAAAATGGCGTTTAGTTATAGATTATAGAAAAGTTAATGAATCCATACAAGATGATAAATTTCCATTACCAAATATTACTGAAATTTTAGATTCACTTTCAGGAAGTATATGTTTTAGTCATCTCGATTTGCATCAAGGTTTTTTCCAATGTAGTTTAAAGCCAGAGAGTAGGAGCATTACTAGCTTTGCTACAGGTCAGGGACAGTTCCAAATGAAACGTTTACCGATGGGATTAAAAATAAGCCCTAGCGCTTTCTCTAGAGTCATGTCAATAGCGATGTCAGGTCTTACTTACGATAAATGCTTTATTTATTGCGATGATTTAATTGTTTTTGGGAGAAATTCGCAAATTCACAATAAAAACTTAATTGACGTATTCGAACGACTTAGGAAAATGAACCTTAAGCTCAATCCAAATAAATGCGATTTTATGAAAACACAATTGTTATATTTAGGTCATGTAGTATCGGCGAACGGCGTATTGCCCGATCCCGATAAGATAATAGTATTGCAAAAATATCCGGTGCCAAAAAACGCAAATGAAGTCAGGCGATTTGTAGCTTTTTGTAATTACTATCGAAAATTTATTAAATCATTTGCAGAAATTTGAACAAATTATGTCGAAAAAATGAATCATTTTTATGGACCGATGAATGTCAGAAATGTTTCGAGATTCTTAAAAGTAAATTATCTTCACCACCCATTTTGCAATACCCAGATTTTTCGAATGAAAATAATTTCATTCTACAGACTGATGCATCTGGATTCGCGATTGGTAGTGTATTATGTAATAAGGATTTAAAGCCAATAGCATACGCCAGTAGACCATTAAATAAAGCAGAATTAAATTATCCAACAATACAAAAAGAATTGTTAGCTATCGTTTGGAGTATAAAGTATTTTAGACCCTATTTGTATGGGAAAAAGTTCACTATTATGACAGATCATAAACCACTCATTTACTTGTTTGGTATGAAAGATCCGTCAACGAGACTATTGAAATTTAGGCTGCAATTGGAAGAATACGATTATGATATTATATACATTAAAGGTTGTGATAACGTAGTAGCAGATGCACTGAGTAGGGTGACAATAAGCTCAGAAGAATTAAAATCAATGAATGATAAAATAACAGCTATGGTCATAACTAGAGCACAAAGAGCAAAGATTAATCAACAAAATAGTGATATTAGGGAAAACACGAGTTCTATTAGTATACCTGTCGAACCGAGGTTAGGCCAACCGAGAGTCGCAGAGATATTAAGAAAACCAAGTGACTATGTAGAGTTAAAGTTTGTTAAAGGAAAAGATTTAAATAAGAAAAATATAACTTATGAGGAACGATGTTTTGTTTATGTTGAAAATGAATTAATTTTATACATCAATCTTAATTACATGTCGCACTTTACGCGAGTCGAATTTGCGAACATATTAAGCAATTGTTGTAAGAAAATAAATATTGAAAAGATTTGTATAATTAAAAACGAATATAATATAAAATTTATAAAAGAATTAATAGACGAAATAAAGAGTAGAGACAAGTGGTCCGGACCACAGATAAATATTCTTAGAGGAATAAAACGAGTCTTAGATAATGACGAAAAAGCGTACATACTACATGACTATCATTTACTGCCCACGAGCGGACATGCAGGTGTGAGGCGTATGATATATAATATAAAAGGTAAATATTTTTGGCCAGGTTTAGAAAACGATGTGCGAAAGTACGTGAGCAAGTGTCAAAAGTGTCAAACCAGTAAGTATACTAAAAATACTATAGAACCGATGATCGTGACAACCACGGCGGCGAGTGCCTTCGAAAAGGTATATTTAGATTTAGAATAGAATAGAATAGAATAGAATGATATTTATTTGACAGCAATAAAACATATATTACAAACAATAAAAAATAAAGAATTTTTTTTTGTAGATAAGTACTTATTTAAAAATACAAAAAATAATAATAATACAAGTGCTGTCAAATGGGATACCGTCTCAGCATAAGTTGTGGCGTATTACGTCACAACGCTGATTTTCAGCGGCACCCTAAATGAGGTGACGCCTGGACATACATAAAATACAATAGAATAGTGGGAGATGACATAATTACATCATCAACATCTCTATTTATCAAAAATTATAAAAAAACAAAAAATGAAAATATGCAGATAAATAAAAGTAATACAATGGCTAAATAATATTAAATCAAAGAGATCATAAAATAAACAAAATATTAAATAAAAATCAACAAATAACATAATATTTTAGAGCTAAATAAACAAAAATAGCTAATATATAAAAGGTTGTTTGCTACCACACAAAATACGAGACGGAAACACAGATTAAAGACGTACGGAGAGATGATACGCTGGCGCACTGCTGCCACTGAGATGGTTTATTAACGCTATGAAGGAAGACGTGATGCACAGAACTTTCTGTACATCATTTTAAAAGAGTAAACGGAGCGGCAATCACGAAGCGGTGGTGGTAAGTTATTCCAACATTTTGTGGCAGCGTATCGAAAACTCCCCTCAAACGTTGCAGTGCGATGATGAGGCATAGAAAGTAAATACGCTGATGCCCGTGTGGAGTAGGGATTGCTATCACGAGCCCACCGTAATTTCTTATATAAGTAATCAGGTGACCTCGTAACAACAACGCCAAAGAGTAGTGTGGCCAAGTGAAACTCTCCCAGGATGACTGCACTAAGTTGCTGCAGGAGCGAGAGGAAAGTGAGGAGGAAATTAAGAAAATCATAGACAAAAATAGTCAGTTGAAAAGTGAAATGGCTGAACTTCACCAAAATTGTACGGAGGCTAATGATCGCCAAAACAAATTGCAGGAGCTATTGTTACAGTTCCAAGAGTGTAGTGACAATCATGAAATGGCCTTGACTCGCATTTCTGAACTTGAACTCAGCTTGAGCCGGGCCAATGGCATTATAACTAAGTATGAACTTGAGAAAAGTTGTCATCAGGAAAAAAACACACTTAGCCTATTTGATGAACTTGTTGTGAGTTGTCCTGGTCATTTACCTACTTCTAGGCTTATTGAGACCATTGATTTGACAAATGATGTATCAACCATTAATGAACCGATTTTAATGAATAGTCATAATAGAATTAAAAAGTACATTAAAATAAATAAATTCATTACCAAAACCAGGAAACTCATAAAATGTAAAGAAAGTTTCTGTAAAAATATAAAACTTAGGAAAGAACGTATAGGACTAATTACTCAATTAAAAACATGTAATAGCAGTTTGCAAAATATGAGGTTATTATATGACACTGACATGCTGCAGTTACAAACAGATCTGAAGCACAAGGAGGATTTAATTAATGGTTTAGCATGCAGATATAACAGTGCTAAGAAAGAGATCAGCGAGCACATAGTTGCAGTCACAAAACTGGTAGACATGTGCAAAAATCATGAAGAACGGTTTGATTCCCTAACATTGAAAAAGATATGTCATTGTCATGTTACTAATCCATTACCATGCGTTGATCTCTCTTCTCCGGCCGCTCCGAGTGGTCCGGGCGCTCCGAGTGCTCCGAGTGCTCCGCGCGTTCCGAGTGCTCCGGACGCTCCGTGTGCTCCTGGCGCTCCGAGTGCTCTGGACGCTCCGAGTGCTCCGAGTGTTCCGGGTGCTCCGAGTGCTCCGGGCGCTCCGAGTGCTCCGAGTGCTCCGGGCGTTCCAGGTGCTCCGGACGCTCCGTGTGCTCCTGGCGCTCCGAGTGCGTTGGACGCTCCGAGTGCTCCGAGTGTTCCGGGTGCTCCGAGTGCTCCGGGCGCTCTGGGTGCTCCGGGCGTTCCGAGTGCTCCGGGCGTTCCGAGTGCTCCGAGTGTTCCGAGTGCTCCGGGCGCTCCGAGTGCTCCGAGTGCTCCGGGCGTTCCGAGTGCTCCGGACGCTCCGTGTGCTCCTGGCGCTCCGAGTGCTCTGGACGCTCCGAGTGCTCCGAGTGCTCCGAGTGTTCCGGGTGCTCCGGGCGCTCTGAGTGCTCCGGGCGCTCCGGGTGTTCTAAGCACTGAACCACATGTCAGTGTCAATATTTCTATGGGGAGCTCTGTGGCATCAATCATGAAAACTGTTGTTTTTTCTGACCAAATTGGGGTCAATTTTGGACCAATTTTAAATAATCGTGTGGATCAGCCAGTTATTAATTATTGTATGCCGGGAGCTTCCTATACAGATATAATGAATAAAATTGTAAGTGCTAAGTTTGACAAACAAACCACTGTTGTGATACTTATAGGAAATGGTTTGAACGTGAAATTCAAAGAATTAATTAATAGTTTTGAAACATTCCTCAAACTAAAGGTGATGAATGTTTTTCTATGTGCTTTGCCATACTCCGTCAACTATACGGATAAACAAAATAGGTATATATTGTTTTTGAACAATTTTATATATAGTTTGACATGTCGTCATAGTGACGTTTTTTCTTATTTCGACACTAATAAATTTGTTAGTGGACTAAAATTTACTGGGGACTCATTGTTTATGCCCAAAAAATGTAAAAACTTGATCGCTACACTGATAGCTTACAATATTAACACGGTTATAGCTAATATAACTAAATGTAGCCTTAGTGACAAAACGGTATTGTCTAGTAGTACTAATAATACCGTGATTAGTTGTTTAAACTTGTAACTCCGACAACAGAGAAGCATACTCATGGCATTACTTTACTACATCAGAATATTAATCGCTTCTCTGGCAAAATACTTGACGTTGAATTATTATGTGATGAAATCAGAATCGATATATTATGTTTTACAGAAACGTGGCTAAAACCAGACAGAATGCTTTTTAATGTAAATAACTTTACTGTTGCCAGTGCGTACAATAGAGTGACTGCTCAGGGTGGCGGCACCCTCATTTTGCTAAATAGTAATATTAAATATAAGAATCGTACTGATATTACTTGTCATTCTGTGGAACGCGTATGCGAGGTGGCATGTGCAGAGATTGAAAGCTCCATTATTTTATGTGTGTATAGACCTCCTGCGTCAAATTTTACTTTGTTTTGTTCCATAATGGAACAAATACTTAGTAAATTATCAAAATGTAATAAGTCAGTAATTATTTGTGGTGACTTTAATATTGACATCCTAATACCCTCATTAGATAGAAATAATTTTATTACGTTATTTAAATCATTTAATATGTCTCATCTATTTAATGAGCCCACGAGAGTGACGGCTACTACTTCCTCTTGTATTGATAACATAATAACCAACAGTAACGTTTTAGAGAAGTCAATAATAAGTGGCGTCCGTTCGGATCATTTGGCCCAATTAGTAAAGTTTCCGTGTAAAAAACTTAGTTCATCCGTAACGAAAACATTTAGGTCAGTTAATAAAACAAGATTAAATAATTTCAGCGTCAATATGGATTATAAAATTAGTAACACTACATATACTTCTGATGATCCAAATGTAAACTATGAAAAAATATTTAAAGATATTTGCAACGAATTTAATGTATCTTGTCCAATCAAAACTAAGAAGGTAAATAATAATAAACTTCAATTCTGTAACTGGGCAACTAAAGGAATCAGGAAGAGTAGGGATAACATGTATGATCTTTACCATCAGAGATCTTACAATAGTAATGAAAACTTTCATATATATGTTAGAAACTATTCCAAGATATTTAAACAGGTTTGTATTCGAGCAAAGGCCATCTACATAGGCAATAGGGTAAATAGTTCTAATAATAAAATTAAAACAGTGTGGCAGATTATTAATACAGAGACTGGTAAGAATAAAATCAAAGATAATACTTTTTCTCTTAAAATTAATGATACATTAATCTCAGGTAAATTAGAAGTAGCATCTGCTTTTGAAACTTTTTTCTCAAATATACCTATGGAGGCTACTAAAAATCTTGCTTCGTCTTCCACGTTAGCTGAATCGATTTTACAGAATAATTTTCAACAAAATATTCCAGACTTCGCATTCACCCAGGTTAATGACTATGACATTATCACGGCTTTTAAGTCACTAAATATGAAAAATACAGAAGACTTATGGGGTTTGTCAGTTAAGGTTATACAGTCAATTATTTTCAATATTGCCCCTATTTTAGCCCTAATTTTTAACCAATGTCTCGAACAGGGCAACTTTCCTGACTTAATGAAATACAGCAAAATTGTTCCAATCTTTAAATCGGGATGTAAAAACAATCCCTCAGATTATAGACCTGTTTCAGTACTTCCTGCATTAAGCAAGATTTTTGAAAAGATTGTGCTAAACCAAATGTTAAGGCATTTTAATAACCACAAGATACTCCATGATGATCAGTTCGGTTTTACAAGAGGTAAGTCCACTACGGATGCGGGAGCTAAACTTATTAAGCATATTTTTCAGGCCTGGGAGTGCTCACACGATGCTATTGGTATCTTTTGTGATCTCTCCAAGGCATTTGATTGCGTAGATCACCAAACGCTAGCTCTTAAACTTAAGTTATATGGAATTCGCGGAGTGGCCCTCGATCTTGTGGTTTCCTATCTTTCAGGGCGCCAACAAAAAGTAGGAATCAATGGTAGTGTGTCATCGGGCTCCTTAGTCAAATTAGGCGTACCTCAAGGCTCGATTTTAGGCCCATTTCTGTTTCTAGTTTATATAAATGACCTACCTTACATGGTGAAAGAACTATCAGATGTCGTTTTGTTTGCAGATGATACGTCTCTGATATTTAAAGTAGATAGAAAAGACAAAGACCTTTTAAAAGTTAACCACGCTCTGGAAACTGTGTCTCAATGGTTTGCTGCCAACAATCTAATGCTAAATTCTAAAAAAACTAAATGTATAAGATTTTCATTACCAAACGTACCAAAAGTTGATACCAATGTTATTGTGGACGGTACTAAACTTAATGTAGTAGATAAGACTGTTTTTCTTGGTCTGACCATAGACTGTAGATTGCAGTGGGGTGCTCACCTGGAAGCCTTAGGTGGTAAACTGAGCTCCGCTGCTTTTGCAGTCAGCAAAATAAGGCAACTGACGGACATTAATACAGCCAGATTAATTTATTTTGCATATTTTCATAGCCTTATGTCTTACGGTATTTTGCTGTGGGGTTCTGCCGCAGACTTGGAATCAATTTTTGTATTGCAAAAAAGAGCAATTCGCGCCATCTACTGTTTGGGGTCTCGCGAATCTCTGCGAAAGGTATTTCCGGAAATTAATATATTAACTTTGCCCTCTCAGTACATTTTTGAAAATATTATGTATGTTCGTAAAAACATTAATTTGTTTCCAGTCAATAGTGATTATCACGATAGAAACACTAGAAACAAAGACAAAATAACTGTGCCTAGATTTAGATTAGCTAAAGTAAATAAGTCCTTTCTTGGGAATTGTATCCAATTTTACAATAAAATTCCTCATAGCGTGACCAGTATGTCCTTTTTTAAATTTAAGGAACATATCAAAAAGCGGTTGTTGAGTAGGGCCTATTATAAAGTGTCTCATTATATTGACGACAAGGATGTATGGAAGTAGCTTCTCTCTGCACCTGCTTCACTTAGCAGCTAGTTCAAGGTCCATTTTAATTCTAAGTATGCTATTATTATTATAAGTTATCTTTTTTTTTTATTTTTTGTTTAATTTACAGATTATTACTTATAGTAATTAATTCAATTTAATGTTTTTCATTTATTTCTAAATTCTTCAATAGATTATGTCTGTCTCCTTAATTGTTATATTTTCTATGCATATACCTAAATGATATTTAGTATAAACTTGTCAATAGTCACAGTGATAACAAATTGCGTGTTTAGTAGTTTCCCTTTAGTTTATTTTTTATTTCTAAGCCAGACTTAAGTAAGTCATGCTCACTTTAAGGCCTTTGCTTGCGGCGGCGTCGTGTGACGGGTCGCTCACTTCCCTCCAATATGGCGAGGAGGGCGATGGCTGCCACACGCGTCATACTTGTGAACAGGTGCTGCTTGTGGGGGTTGGTCTGCTTAAGTTTGCCATTTATTTATTTACTTATTAAATATAGATTCAGTCTACTTTGTAGTTTTGCGGCCGCGCCGGGGCACGCAATTGTTGTCAGTGCGATTAGAATGTAAATATTATGTAATGAATCTAAGCTTGTTTTGAAAAGAGTAATTGCTGAGTTTATTGCCGGCTCTTCTCAGCAAATGCAACCTTCCGAACCGGTATTAGAGTATTAGAGTCAGACTTTTCATAAGTGCCTGCGAAGGTCTATTTGAATAAATGATTTTGAATTTGAATTTGAATCTCTGCGAACGGACATCTTCATGATTTTTGCCTTATCAAGAAAAGGTGTTACATGTGCTCTCGGAGGGATATTAAAACAGAAGCGAGCACAAGCATTTTGTACCCGCTGAATCACGGCAATGCTACGAGAAAGTAAGCGCGGGCCAAAGACAGTGTCAGAATAATTAAATTTAGATAAGACTAATGAATCACACAGCCTCACTCGCAGATCCTTACATAAAAATTCACGCACTCGATATAAAAGTTTGAGTCTATAGAAGCAGACCCTAGCAGTCTCCAGAATATGATCCTCGAATCGTAGCCCATCATCCATGAAGATACCCAAGTTACGAGCTCCACCAACGCCTTCAATTCTTTCACCCAAAATGGTAACAACCGGTTCAAAACGTTTGATAGATGCTCTTTGTTGTCTAGTCCCGAGAATTAAGAACTTGGATTTACTAGGATTAATAAGCAAGGAATTAGCATCACACCAATGTGCGATACTGTCCAGGTCATGACATAGATGACCAACAGCAGTCGAAGTATTTTCCGGCTTGAAAGAGATATACAGTTGAGTATCATCAGCGTACATATGGAACTCACTATTACTTATACAATTCACCATATCTGCGCTGTAAAGGATGTACAATATTGGGCCTAAAATCGATCCTTGGGGGACTCCACGTGATACAGGCCTAGAGGAAGACCAAACCTTAGAGCCGTCAGAGCCACACAATTCCACCATTTGTGTGCGACCACATAAGTAGCTTTCGAACCATTTAACAGCATTGATATCTAGCCCATAGAAGGATAACTTAGACAGAAGTAAATCAATATTAATAGAATCAAACGCACGAGAAAAATCAAGCAGAGCAAGAATAGTACCCTTACCCGTGTCTTGAGCTGAAAGTATATTATCTACAACATCTATTAAAGCAGTAGCTGTGCTGCGACCCCGCCTAAACCCGGACTGCTTATCAGGAAGTACATGAAGGCTTTCTAAATATTTGGTGAGCTGATTACACACAATTTTTTCCAAAATTTTCGATAGACATGGAAGTATACTGATTGGTCTGAGGTCTTGCATTGTAGTAGCATTAGAGTTTTTAGGGATTGGTCTGACCACTGCATTTTTCCAGCTACTGGGAAATACGTGACTTTTTATAGATGCGTTTATCATAGCAGTTATAACGCTAAGAGTACGAGGAAGTATCAGCAGAATCATCTCCAGGGAGATACCATCCACACCCTGTGCATTGGACTTTAGATCACTAATAACTTTTGAGACCAAGCTTTCGTTGACGGTTTCAAGGGTAAAAGTAGAGGGACTAAAACGGTCAAATTCAAATGAGGTTAAATAGGAAATTGGAATGCAAGTATCCCCGGGAATGTTAAGAAAATGCGCATTAATAAGATCTGGATCATTAAGATTCTGAGGTAAATCTATGTCATTACTGTGATCAATAATTGCTCGCTTCAAATTTTTCCATAAGGTGCCAGAGTCCTTAATAAAAGCATTCACTTGAGACACAAAATAAGCACGTTTCTCATTATAGAGTGCAGTTGAAACGATACCTTTAAGTTCTTTATAGTATTTTTTATGCGCGTCTTGCTTAGATTTGTAAAATTGAGAGTGTGCCAAGTCACGGAGCTTTATCATTTCTTTGATATTATATGTTATCCAAGGATAGGAACGTTCTTTAATACGTAACTTTTTAACAGGTGCATGCAGATCAAATACCAAATTAATCAGACCATTAAAAGCTAAAACCATATCATCGACATTATTAAGTGACAAAATGTATTCCCAATCCATATTATCGATATCCATATCAAATAAATTTAAATCGATATCTTTTAGCGGCCTGAATATAATACACTTTGGAGCAGATTTAACCTTATGCACATCAAGCGAGCAAGTCACGAATGCATGACCACCAAGCTCAGGTACATGATCCACTGTAACATGACGTACTCTAATATCAGCACAAACTAGATCTATAGTGGTCTCTGTGTTTTGAGTGAAATGGGTTGGTTCGTTTACAAATTGTTTTAAATTAAAATAGCTTAAGAAGTTTAATAGTTTTATAGTGTTCCTGTCATCTGAAATAGACCAATTGATATTGAGATCACCCAGCAAGACTATGTGATCAAATTGACCAAATGAGCTAATTGATTCTGTCATGGCATCGAAAAATGTGTCAACATTCAACCAGGGAGGCCTGTAAGCTGTACCAATAATGAGTTTAATTCCCTTCAATGTCAAGCTTAACCACATCTGCTCGACAAGTGGAGACACAGGATGTTGGTATGTACGAACACTAAGACCTTTTTTAACATAAAAACCCACGCCGCCACCTCGACCACTACGCACATCAACAGGTCTCGGGCGATGTCGAAGCCGATAGCCTGGGACGACAGGTGCGCGACCCTTTTGGCCCTGCCTAAGCCATGTTTCATTAATTGCCATGAGATCAACGTCATGTGTTCCCATTGCGACGATAAATTCTTCATGTTTTGTGCTCAGAGAACCAGCGTTAAAAATACCAACTTTTAACAAATTTTTATGTGTCATTGATCAAAAAAAATAATAATATAAATATCAATAAAATGGGACGAAAGACAAATAATTTTAACGTAATTATATAAAATACCAAAGTATATCCAACGTAGCACATAAATAGGATAAGTTCACAGTTCATCCAAACATAAAAAAATAACACACAATTATGCGGAAACAACTGGTAACAGTTACAATGATATCGTAGAAAAGAAAAATAAGCATCCAAAGCCACAGCAATACTCAAAAAATGTAAAAAACCATCAAAAATAATATTACAAGTTAAATAGCGCAATGTTATGTACAAGGTAAGTTTTAGTGCTGTAGCAAATGTGAATGATACCAAATATTGCTCATAAATAAAAAAATTATAAAAATGTAACATGGTTAAATCATACAAAAAAATATATCGCTCAGTAAGACAGTTATATAGATCACAAAAAACAACGAGTAGCAAATATAAGAATGAACAACAAGTAGCATAATATAGCATAAAGTAAGTTAACAAGCACCAATATATACAAAGGACAGACTTCTCAAACGGGACCAGACTCAAAAACACGGTCAAAGTCTGCCTCCGAACGCATCAGATACACCTGCTTTCCATCATTCTGTCGCACGAAAACGCGACCTCTTTTGGTCCACGAGTAACGCCATTGCCGCTTACGACATTCCTCACGAGCTCGATAGAATAGCTGGCGATTATTTCGCGTTAGCCGCTCATTGATGTACACTCGTTGCGGAGGTCCTGCCACACCGATGTCAGACGTAGTTAGGTTGCGGCGAACTCGAGCAGCTCGAAGAAACTCGTCCCGTAGATGGCGGCGTGCCAGTCGCACCACAACTCGGCGAGCGCGCACCTTCACCCCATCATCGCCATTGGCATTCGCTCCTAATGCTCCCACTCGCTCAGCGAAAACGATGTCTCGATCCTCTAAGGTGACACCTAGCTTCGCAGCCAGAACTATGACAGTGTGCATGATATTTTCTCCCTTCTCTTCCGGAAGCTGTCCAATATCTATATCAGATAGCAGCGCCTCTTGATCGCGATCGTGCAGCTCCAACTTGAGTTGAACCACCGTCTGTTGAAGTTCCGTAACATCAGTCATGCTGGGCACTACCTCTCTTTGTTCGAGGATTTCAATTCTCCGCTCGAACCCATCCATCCGCTCACCGATGCCTGCCATGGAGGCACGGAACTCCATGCGGAATTCACGAAGTTCAGCCATATATTCCGCTAATTCGCGACGCATGTCTCGAACATCCGAATCTCCGATCGAGGGTGTGGGAAGAGTTAGCACCTCTAAAGTAGGGGTAGGGTTAGCGACGACGGCAGCTTTGCAAGTGGGCAGGGAAGCAGGTGCATCGCAGATATTCTTTACAGGGGTGTTACTGTTGTCACCTTTACGCTGCCTTTTCTTACACTCTGGGCAAATCCAATCTTTAGAAATTGTTGCATTATCAGGAATCGCCACGCAACCTCTGTGGAACATACATGGGCATTTCATACATGTGACGGTGCCTGCCGATGATAAGAACTTGCCGCAACCCGTACACTTAGCCATCTCAGTATAACTTGATAAAAATAAATAATGTACAAGTTATATGTCGGCACTAAATAATAGATGGCGCTAGTTGATTGAAGTTGACGACCGAATCGAAACACTGCCGGACCGAAATTAATCGAAAGTACCTTCTTCGTAAAAATATGAACCTTTGATAGCACCAGACTAGATTGCATAAATTAAACACTATCCGAGCAACGTTGGCGTACAAAAACACTCACACAGCCTAATCGAATGAAGTAAATAGTGAGTATAATACTGTTACAGTGAATTAGAGTGATTTTGTATTTTAATGGTCGTAAATACTCCCGAGTACAAACCGACGCAAGACTGTCACTCACGTCACTCCTCATTTAGTGGGTCCATTAGATAAGGATTTAGATGATAATGTTTACATATTAAGTTTGCAGTGTGAACTGAGTAAGTACGTGGAGGCGTATCCAATTAAACGAAAAGACACGGTAAGTGTTGCAAGAAATAATTTTATTCTTAGGTATGGTTTACCAAAAACCATTGCTACGGATCGAGGTACAGAGTTCATGTCAGAAACAATGACTGAAGTATGCAAATTACTACAGATTGAAAAGGTAAATTCTACATCTTATCATCATCAATCATTAGGTGCACTAGAGAATACACATAAACACCTAGCTGCATTTTTAAGAGCTCAATGTGACGGACATACTGAGACTTGGAGTCAATGGCTTCAATATTGGTGTTTCTCGTATAATACTACGGTACATACAGAAACTAGGTATACACCGTTTGAATTAGTGTTTGGTAAATCATGTAATTTACCTAACAATTTAACTAATGATATCGTAGAGCCTTTATATAACTCCGATAACTATGCATTAGAACTAAAGTATAGGATACAATTAGCAAATAGGGAAGCTAGAAATAATTTATTATTAAGGAAAATGGAAAGAAAATGTTCATATGATAGAAAGTGTAATCCTGTAGTTTATAAGAAAGGAGATTTAATATTATTAAGGAATGAAACTGGAAAAAAGTTAGATAAGTTGTTTGATGGTCCATATCCAGTATTACATGAAAATGAACCAAATGTAACTATATTAAAAAATAGAACAAAGCGATATGTAACTTAGTATAGTACCTTTAATAATCCTTGTTTAGTTTAAGTGTTGTAACTTTGTTATCGGATCCGTGACACTTTGTTTCTTTTAGCTCATAAATTATGATAAGGTATAGGATTGAATAAACACTTCAAATATTGTTTTTTTAAGTTTTGATTTTTTTAAGAGACTTGTTGAAATTTAAACTTATCGATGTTTGACATTTCAGTTGATATATTAGTGTACTTGAATTTTAGTAGGAATGTTAGTAAAGAGTGTTATGATTTTGAATAGATAATCACCAAAGTTTTTTTTTTTTTAAGATAGTTGATTAAGTATAATTAGTTTTGAAATTTGTGTATCTTTTTTTTTTTTATTGTTATTAGTATAAAAAAAATAAGAATGTATCTTAATTTACATTTTATTTTTTTCTTTTAGGGGGAAGATGTAGTGTGTAGTCATGTGTAACCTTTAAATAGCGTGACTTAAGATAAATAAATGCATTCACAACGGAGCACTCGTGGTTTCAATACGTTCCCGGTTCCCACAGTACAATACATACAAACATACAAACACCTATGAAATTTTGTATATTTGTTTGGAAGCCCTAATAGATCTTCATATGTGAATATATTGCAATTCCAATAATATTACATACATACGTGTCGAATTGATAATCACCTTTTTTTGAAGTCGATTAAAAATTTCAGAGGCGTATGTATGTTTGTATATTTATATGTATATTTGTCCACGTATATCTCCGAAGATATTAATCGGATTGTAACCATTATTCTTTTATTGGTTTACATTTACTTCAACTTAGGAAACAGTGCAAGTTTAATCGAAATCGGTTCAGTAGTTTTCAAGATATGGACAAATATGTGGCAGGTTTTAAGATGTTTATTTTTCCTTTGACACCACACCCGTAGCTCGTATCAATAAGCCAAGCCGTCATGCATATTTGTCCTTATCTTGAATGAACCGATTTCGATGAAACTTGCACTATTCCCTTAGTTGAAGTAAATGTAAACCAATAAAAAAATAATGATTACCATCCGATTAATATCTTCGGAGAAATGCGTGGTCAAACATACATACATACAAACATACAAACATACATACATACAAACACCTATGAAATTTTGTATATTTATTTGGAAGGCCTAATAGATCATCATATGTGAATATATTGCAGTTCCAATAATATTACATACATACGTGTCGAATTGATAATCTCCTTTTTTAATCGACTTCAAAAAATGAGATTATTTTGAAGTCAATGAAAAAAGTAATTTAAAAAACACTGATTTTATTGAAGTCAGCGAAAGATCACGACGTATTCTATTGAAAATATTTCGCTAACTTCAAATCAGTGTCAATTGAGAGTTATTTTATACTTTTTAGTGTATTTTGAAGACGATTTATTTTTTTAAATTACTTTTTTATGATTAATAAAATGTTACATAAATAACGTTATAATTGTTTGCCAATTACTAAAATGATCAATAAATATGTGAAAATTTAAACAGTGTTTTAGTTGAATAGGGTTTTATGACTTATGGTGTTAAAACCCCCTTAAGTAGGTAATTATTCCACATTCAATATGTAATTCCGCTTTTAGCATCGGATCCTAAGCGAAGCAGTCACTTCCTACTGTGACATCCATTAGGTACCCACGACAAATGGCCAACTGTCCTCATTTGTTCACTAATGGCCTTCAGTACGCCATCTTGCTCTTATATTTGCGTAAAAATGAATAAGAGTTTTATTACACTAAATAGAAATGAATTGGTTTGATGATTTGTTGTAATGAGACGGAAATATGATCCCACCAAAAACATTTTCATGTAAAATGTTGCCAAGACGAGATGATATGGCTCGCACTGTCAAAAAGTTATCAGATCTCATGTAGAGCCAAGCGTATAACTCTACAAGCCCTATGATATTGAAACAAGAGCTATGTTATTGAAACTTAATATATTTAGTAAGTTCACTTATGACATCATATCCCGTCAGTTTGTTTATCTGGTATAATTCAAACCCAAGTAACGAGGATTCAAAAAAAAACAACGAATTCGAGAAAAGGTATAGGTAGTGCCCTTGCGCTTCGCTTGGCTCGTCTTGGCGAGGGGCACTCCCGTGCCGAGATTTTTTCTAAGCTTCCCTTTTTGGGCTAAATTAAGGGTAGCCAAATCTTCTGGGGTTATTGTACTCATCATGAACAGTTTTTACTATGGGACCACCTTTAAGATTTCGAAAAAATAAAACTATTATAATTATATATTTCAAAAATCGTGCAGCATTGATCTTTAGTATGAACTGTTTTTGTTTTTTTCACGCCATATCTATCACTCTCTCGTACTCGTTGACATGACAATATTATTTATATCTAAAAAAAAATATTAATCGTGTTTTGTTTTCTTTTCAAAATGGGTTACAACTTTGGACAAATATAATTACATCCAGAAAACTCAGGTAAAACGCTTTGGGTTAGCACTTCAGGGTTGAGCTAGTTGTAAAATTAAATAACCATGAAATGTTATTCTAAAACATAAATAAAATTGTAAATTCAATTGACCTTCATGTAAATGACGTAATTAAGATTAAATCATGATGTTATTGATACATTAAACATAATTATGGTAATTCGGTATAAATGAATTTGCATATTATATCAACCTTCGTCAATTAGTTATGCTTCAGAGGGCCCGAATGAAGCGATTTTGTAAAGGGCTTATTTTAATAAAAGGCTAATTTCCTCCTTTATAAATTGTAGTCATTTAGAATCTGGACTATGCACAAAAGTTCATACTTTATGATTAATTATGTAACTTAATATCTCTGTATTAATTTTATATAATAAGAAATAATAGAAGAAAAGAAAAGGAAGCTTTCGCATTTATAATATTAGTAAGATTATTAGGACTATCGATTATGATGTATTACCTACTTATTATTAATACTACCATAACCATTGTGCTATTATTACTATGTATGTCCCAATTTTTTAGAGTCAACTAAAGTTCTCTTTAGCGCTGAAATAATAAATTAGTCGTCTAAGCAGACAGTAGAAACACGTAGCGCTATCAGAACGCTTTTAGGAGTATTTTTCTCGCAAACACCGTGATTTTCACAGCGCTTACGCGTTTCGTACATCGTTCTACAACAACAAGAGTGGCCGGATGGCCTCACTTGAATTTCTATTCGCCACACATCACAACTATGTTCTCATAGTTGTGATGTGTGGCGTCTTTTCTATACGTAGTAATAATAGCTCAATGACCATAACTTGATTATTCCTTTTTCTTTGCCGTAAAATTATTAGGACGTACTTCACTTGATTACGAAAATGATAAAGATTTTGACCACCTAGTCTTTTAAAAATCTCAAAATATTGTATAGTTTGGCTAAAACTTTGCGTCACAATAAGATGAAACAAATATTAAAATATGTAGCCTCACGGTAAACAGTGGTTCCGACTGTCAATTGTTTGTGAAAATTTTCTTTTATACGTTGAAAACTCCGCTTCAAACAATTCCAGGACAGTTGACAAATGACGATGTTTCGCAGATGACGCCAACATATACAAAAACATGGCTATGAATGTTCGCGACCTATTTTATTTGGTGTCGCTCATATGCGCTTTAAGGTTCAGCTCACACTGAGATGCGATGCGATGATGCGGCGAGCTGTTTTTAAGATAGCGATACAATACAATATATAATTTCATTTACTACACACTTTTCTCGTTCAGTGAGTTAATTTGAATACACCTCGCGGCGTCACACTGCGCCTCAAGACTTCACGAGTCACAAATTTTCTCACTATAATGTTTACCTTTTTGTGTAGTAAATAATATATAGTTCTAGATAGTGATAATAGCTCAGTTATAGAGGGATAGAAATTGAAATGGTTTAGATTTTTGATTCGAATTTTAAAATGAGGCTTAAAGTTAAGGAAAACATAATTAACATTAACATACACTATTATAATGCTAGGGTTTCACCTGCGTGACGCTTAACGTCCTATTATCGGAACAATTAAAGTGCAATAAATGATGCACTAAATGGGGGGCCGGCCACACTAACATTTGATTTGAGCTGTCGCCTACCTAACGTCTAACGAGATTTGCCATTAGAAAATTAGCGCGCTATCATCCGGCCATATCTGCATACTATATCGAATAAACGCTAATTAATGGCATTACACGCAAGAGAAGCCGGTGTATTCTAACAGAAATGTCATTGTCAGGTTTGGTTAAAAGTTCGAACTCTGAAACATATACGAGGGTGATTCACTGTATTAGCCAAGCAAAATTAACTATTACAGCTCACACTTAGCTCACCTTTTGTATTCCAGTGGGCGTAATCAAGAAATGTGAGGCAGGAGACGGCGAATGTCAGAGTGATGTACCACGAATAATTTAAAGACATATCTTCTCTTAGCCTTCGTACTATAGGGGTCCCACCACCGATAGACCCAGTACACATTAAACAAGTAGCTGTACCAATACAGAATACCTTTGACTTTACTCTACTTGAAGGTCTGGGTAAAGGCAAAAGGACTGCGTGTTTTTAAATTTGACGTAATTTGATAGGTACTCAATTATTTGATTTTATATCAGGTACTTTTAAAACGATGTAATTATTTGGTATCATAGTAGTTTAATAGACTACTGACGAAAATATATTAAGTAGTTACATCGTTTTCTTTACAGAGCTAGCATTTAAAACGAACTAGGAACATTGGATTAATTATGTGATGTTTGTCGAAGGAAAAATTATCATCATCACATCCTTTAATTAAGGAGAACATGGGGAAGGAATCTATTAATGGAGAAGGAATTGGAACTCTGAAAATGGGTATGTTTGTTCATCATCGACATCAACGTTACACGACGTTTTGTCCTAATTAATTTGTATATCGTTTGACGATTGTTTGACTTTCCATTCTTCATGTAATACTATCTTGCTTTAAGCCTGGCTGGTCTCTGGCCAAATATTCTTAACTTCATAATTTTGCATTAACATCTAGTCTACATTGTCAAATATTATGTAAACTTCTACTACATTCAAAACCTTTAACATTACTTCTTCAGTATGGCAATTTTTCTCACTAAACCTACTATTGAACTAATGGTAAGTGGTTAACGTAGCCATATGACCTTGCAACATACGAGGCATTACTCACGCATTATCGACCTTTCCCCCCTCCCCAATGAGCTCTGGCGACATTTTGCTGCGGTACTCTCTAAAGTGAAGGTACTTCCTCAGTCAAGCTGCTCTTTGAGCGAATAAATCTTTAAAATAGTTGCTTGTTTCAGATGGACTCAAGATGCATATGGAATTTCAATTTCATATCGAGAGACATTCTGATGGTGAAAATATTAAAAATAGGCATAAGGAGATAACATAATTACACATTAACCAAATAAACAGTTTATCGCTGATATTTTTTTTTACAGTCAGGAAGAGAGTGAGTGTGTAATGTTTAGCAACTACCGGTATATAGTGGCAGCAGCTCAAGTTTCTGAGCCGGTTTTCCTATAGGTTTTAGTGCTTACCACCTTAGGCTATATACGTACCAGGGTGATATTGTGGTGGACTCTTACATCACTTTCCACTTGCACCTGGCATGAAAATACAAAATATTAATTTTAACAACCTTCTTTGAGCAAATTCGACCTTTCCACACTAATTGAATAGTTTTAGCCACCAGCAATTTCCTTTAAAATTCCATTATTGACGATCTTTGTTTCAAAAGTAGTCAGATGTAAAAGCTTGGTTGTCATTACTGTCATACTACGTTGGGTGTTGGCTTGGAGCCACAGAGGATTATATTATACTGGAGCTGCGCTACGCTGCCCTTTCGGCCATCATCAGTGCTGCCAGCAAATCAGTCATTCGCAGTAAATTTTATCAATGAGAACATAGAATCTGTCACTGTAGCGGTCGGTCAAGTCTTCGTTTACAAGGTTATGGACTTCTACTATCTCTTCAATCAGCAGTTCTACGATAACGTTCCAGCCAAGAAATTAAATGAATGTATTTGTCACAATTTTGCGTAATATATGTTAAGGTGTTACATGATGATGTATCAGCAAAATATACCGCTCAAAACGGCGTACAAATCTAATCTAACTAATAATATTATAAAGAGGAAAGATTTGATTGTTTGTTTGTTTGTTTGCATTGAATAGGCTCCGAATCTACTGAACCGATTTGAAAAATTCTTTCACTGTTGGGAAGCTACACTATCCCCGGGTGACATAGGCTACTTTTTATGACGGGAACGTGGGTGAAACCGCGCGAGACAGCTAGTATTAAATATAAAAATAAATTCGAAAATTACCTATTACAATTATTATTATGGAAAATTCTATTAAATTCAATATTTACAAATATAAGTTCTTTCTATTAAAGGAGATTTAACGCCTTACATTAAAAGTAAAGAATAATTTTATTCATAACTTTTTTTAAGGGACATGAAGGTACGGCCCCAAAATTTAGCCTTAGTACCCTTACGCGGAACTTATAACTTGTTACAGTAATAAAAACTAATTAGTCGTAACGTCTGTAGTTCGTGTGATTTATATTTAATTTAAAAAAATACTATGGCAATAATGTTTACAATAATTAATAAAGGTTTTTTTCATTACAGTTTCCGTTATTGTAGTACAAAAAAAAAAAAAACAAAATTATTCTTATCAATTAAATATTTAACAATTTAATATTCAAGTATGGAAGTTACAACGAGCGCGATGCGAATCCCTGTGTGCGTGAAAAAAATTACAATCGGCCGGAGCGCAGTCGAGCGTGAGATGAATGCTCGTTCGAGGCTCGCAATTGCATCCACACGCTACGCGAACAACGAACGAATCCTGTACGTTCGTGGCTCAGCTCGTGCTCGGTTCGCGTAGCATGGACGCACCATTAGGTTTACCGACCGGAACAAAATTTATTGATATAAAAATATCATTATATTTTTTTTATTCTTGAAACTAATCTATATAAATACTACTACATAATACTATTAAAAGTGCACTTGGAAATTAACCACTTCATAATATTTTAAAAACTTGCTTACCACGTCATGGCTGCTAAAATTGGAAAATTTTTATTTATTTTTGCTTGTTCTATTTTAATTTGCAATTCTGCTAAAATAGGTATGTATTTTAGACTTTCGACCTATTTGTCTGTAATTGTGTTGTAGATCTTTGAGTTAAATACATTGGGCGTTGTTAGACGCATTTTAGCTATACTTAGATAACTTTAAATATTATTTTATGTACAGTATCGACTCTAGGTAAGGAAATTTGCGACGCGACGCCTGCATAGTTAGTTCATAAACAAATTAGTTAAGATATTTTCCCATCGGCAAAGGAAAATAACATAAAATACTAAATACATTAAAAATACTCCTGTTTCAGATGATTTACTGACGACGAAATGTCACATTGATGATGATGAGTGTCAGTTGAAATTATTTGGGAAAATTATACCGGCTGTGCAAAGTGGACTCGTAGATTTGGGAATAATAACTATAGATCCTCATCGAATGAGAAATATTTCTGTTAACGTCCTCGATATAGTTGACTTCACATTAGTTGATGGTGTAGCTACTGGAGTTAAGGATTGCGAGTTTGTTAGTTTAACGTGAGTAAACCTTACATTTTTCACTTAGTTTTAATGTTAGAACGGTAGATTTTTTCGTCCGTCCTTTTGTTTTGACTGCAATTTTTATATATCAGTGTAGAGGTCTTGACATGTACTTTCGAATATAAATTCATTTAATGACATATCAGTAAGCATTAGCAAAACCCTCTGAAAAATCATAGTCTTATTTGTACAGTTTCTTCATTTATGACGTTACGCTAAAAGCTTCTGAATTCTCTGTTTCATTTCAGGACTCATATCGAAAGGCAATTAGCTAAAATGCACATATCCTGCAATATTATGATAGACGGAACATTTAAAGTTTCATCTGTTAGTCCAGTTGTTCAGAAACTTTTTGGTAATTCAATTAATGGTGAAGGAGATGGCACTCTCAAGCTTGGTAAGTATTTAATTTCAATAAATTGACCAACTTTTAATAATCAGGGTGGTATTGCCATGATAACTTAAATATGATTAGAAATTGTTACTGAATTTGAGTGTACTATTTGAGATTCCGAACCAAAAAGTTTAAAAAATGGTGCGACTCCGTCCGTTTGTCATAGCGTTAATATATTAAATTCAGTAACCTCTAATGCTATTTGAAATTTGGACTCAATAACAAACATAGTCATGCGGACTGGTATTTCAAAACTGATGGTAAATTTTTCAAGTCCTTATCAAGAAACTGTAAAGCGGATTTTTTATTCAACAATTAAATTTGGTGTAACATTCCAGAAGGCTTGAACCTCTTCATGGAGTTCCACTATAATGCAAGAAAAGGTGAAAATGGCGACAACTATTTGAGGAGCAGATCCAATGAAATCAAACATACATATATTTATTCTGGAAATACTGTGCTTGTAGCTGATAGTCTCATCTCGGATAATCAAGACGCAAGTAAGTACATCAGTGGATCTATATGACGTTACTTAAAAAAAACGTGGTAAGTGATGATGATAGCCAAGAAATTTTCTGAAATGCAACTGCCGGAACATATGCACCTATTGCTTGACGACAAACCTTTGCCTTAAGTTTCTAGTATTTAACCAGGCGGGTACTACACAGTATCCAGTATTCTACCACCGTGCTATGATTTTCAAGATGTTTTCCTTCACCAAAATCTCAAGCTCATTGTACGATTAAATCTTGCTCAATCACTACCACAGATCTGTCATCACCTTAAAGCCTTTCAAACTCAGAAATCGGCTTCTTCGTCCATATGAATGAAATCAATTAGTTAAATTAGCTACCACATAATATATGTCATCGCCTTTCCAAAGATCGGCTACTTTTTCGTCCATAGAAAAGAAATCGATCAGTAAAATTATTACCCTTCCTAATTCAGCTTCTATTGGCTACAATTTTAAATACAATTTAATTTTTCAGATGACTTCATTATAAATTTCTTGGAAGAGAACAGCAGCTTCATTAAGGCGACTATTGGAAGTGCTTACGTCGCAACTGTGATGGAGTTCTACCATGATTTCTGCAACAAATTCTTTGATACTGTTCCTGCCACCAAATACATGCTGGATGATTTAAATCCTCTCATTAAGAACTTTAATCCTTTAATTTGGGACGATAGTTAAATTTATATACAGGTTGTTGTTTTGGTCAGCGACGAGCGACTCAGGGTCGATAATACAACTGATACTGGTGCTAAAAAGAAATATAAAAAAATACTTGATATTTTATAATAATAAAAAAAATATTATTTTGAAAA
Organism: Polyploca ridens; assembly: GCA_951394255.1. Classification (NCBI taxonomy): domain Eukaryota; kingdom Metazoa; phylum Arthropoda; class Insecta; order Lepidoptera; family Drepanidae; genus Polyploca; species Polyploca ridens. Next base: position 14,991,745 of record OX596254.1, on the reverse strand, counting down.
TCATGTAATAAGCTAAAATATAGATGTAATACTAAACGGGAGTGCTAAAGGGGTGGGGCAATGGTGGCTTGCGCCTAGCTCTAGTCAGTGCACGTGGCTAGTGACCATACTTTGCGGTAATTTTATTTCAAATTGAATAAGGTATTTCTCAACGCATTTACAGTATTTAATGGAATTAAGTCCATTTTTGGAAAATTTATTTTTTGTACTACCGCTCCTGGGTCGCTTGTCGCTGGCCAAAAAATCATCCTGTACCTATATATATATAGTTAATTTTTATTAGCTATAACATTTTTTCATGATTCATGTTCTTATTTTACTGATGTTTTTAATATGGATGCACTTATGTTGTATTAATTTTGTTTTATTTATTAAGAAAAATTCTATGTGGAATTGTGGACTCTATTACAAACTTTTATTTGGTTTCACCTGTCCCGGTTTCTGTGTGTCTGTAATCAAACCTTGCAAGTTAAATTTGACCCACTTTCCGGTTGATCTGAATGAAATATTGTATACATATAAAAATCTAATAATAATGCAATATTATCAGTATAATTGTTTGAAATTTATTTTTTTGTTATCTAACTGTAATATGGGTCGAATAATGCCTGAAATAAACAGATTTTATTTTATTTATCATGAAATGGAGCTGATCTGATGATAAATCCGGAAGGAAGCTATGGGTACTGTGGCTATGATAAAACGACGCAACCCCATCGAGATTGGTTACGTTTGAGTAGTCTTGCCAAGGACTCTGGTTTAGGGTCTGGTATTGGGTGAATATTACAGTATATTGTTTCTGTATTACAGTTGTTTTCTTAATTTTGTATACTTTCTCTATTTACAAGTCCTTTAACAACGTTGCGAAGAGCGGTAGATGGTACCATTTTTTTAACTTCCGTCATGTTATGACTGAAATTGGCACACAAAGTCCAGATGAGAACGGGATATCAAATGCAGGTGTTAGAATACACTGCCAGGTGTTTGGTGACAGATTTTTAATATGAAGGTGGTAGCTAGCTACTATAGAATCAACTTTACTACTGCTATGGTTTCTTCATATTCATATTCTGCTATAGTTTCATGTCGGAGTCTTCTCAGTTTAAGTGTATTCCGAACCGGTGGTAAATTCAACTGTATGTACCAATGTAACGTTCATAAGTGCCTTACTAGGGCCTAAACTGAATAAATGACTTTTTGATTTTGATTTTGATTTCACGATGTTTTCCTTCATTAAAAGCTTAGAATATAAACCTGCGACTTCGTCTTGGTCGTAGTACCACAAGGACCCATGGTTAATGGTGCCTATGATTAAATAATAATAAATTAGACACAATACGAAATATTCTTTATTCTTGACACCTTAAGGCAAAAAATACTAATATTAGAAAGGGAAAGAAATGCTGAATCAATTTATAGCGTAATAATTCAATGAGCTCAGGATACAATAATCCGATTTTATGATATTTTACATGATCACCAGTTTGGATTTACAAATGGCCAATCTACGACAGAAGTTGGTGCAAAACTTTTATTTTGGAAGCCTGGGAGAACTCTCAAGTTCTTTTTGGTGTATTTTGTGATCTTTATCTATATATCTACTATAAGGTGGCTCATTATGTGAAAACAAGAGTATAATGGTTGAAGTAGCTTCTTTTTGCACCTGCATCCCCTAGCTAGGTGAAAATTGTATGAATAAGCATATTTAAATATAAGTCATAAGAACATTGGAGCTATAGAACGAGCTATGGTCGGAATTTCTCTACGTGACAGGGTCCGAAATAAGGACATTCTTAGGGGAACGAAAACGACGGACATAGCTCGTAGAGTTAGTAAGCTAAAGTGGCTCGAAAACCGATAACTGATGGGGAAGAAAGGTTCTCAAGTGGCGACCACGTACTGGAAACCGCCATGCGGGACGACTTCCCACTAGGTTGACCGATGAGCTGGTCCTGGAGCTGGCCCAAAACCGTTTGAAGTGGAAGTCAATGAGAGGAGGGATGATGATGAATTGGAACAAAAAAATTTATATTAAAAGAAAGATCTACAACAAGTCTTGTTGTAGATCTTCTCGGTTTATGTTTATTACAAACCGGGTGGAGGTAGAGTCAACTGTAGCGTTCATAAGTACCAGAGGGCCTACTAAGAAAAACGATACACGATAGTCCAATCATCGTTGTCAATAGAATTGGTCAAAATGTACGTCTCGTCAGTATCGCTGCAATTCTATTGGTTAATATTTGACAACGATGATCGGACTATCGTGTATCGTTTTTCGTAGTAGGCCCTCTTATCCTAAACTGAAGAAGAATACTTTTTGATTTGATTTATATACGTGAAGAGACAATGAAAGATTTGGCAAAGTTAACGTTTATATGGAGTAGAATGCTATATTTCTTTATTATTTTAAAAATTATATGAAATACGGTCAAATTTTGACCACTGGGCGATCAACATGATAAATTATGACAGGCCCATTACTGTATCAGAGCCACATAAAATTGCTTGTGACTTTTGTACCAGAGTCGGTCAAAATCTGATGTTTGGGGATTTTTTTGATAAAATAGCATGATAGTGGTTCTGGGAAGTGCCATGCGCAAATAACCGTGTAAAATGGTTAAACTGAGTTTGTTAACGCTAATCTGTTTTATCTCTATATTTTTTTATAATTCACACCATTGTTAATTTAAAACATAAGTAATTTAAATGCTATACCTGCAAAAACTAGTAGCTAATATTATAAAAAGATAAGTTTTTTTTTGTTTGTTTGTTTAAAACTACTGAACCGATTTTGAAATATTTTTCACCAGTAGAATGCTACGTTATCACGGAGTAACATGATATATTTTATTATCAAAAGAAATAGGGATCCTTACGAAAACTCTAATAATGTAACCCAAGGTGTAAAAAATTACCTGATAAATTCCTTTACATCGCATGCGCTGCGAAAACTATTGATGATAGAACAAAATAAGAATAAAATTCAAAAATAAATATGTTTAAAAACAAGCTTCCTTATATAGGGTGACTAGTAAGTTACCTAAACGATACTCAGACACATGATTGTACTCGTGACAACAAACAACTTTCCCAAAGAAACAAATAGGGATAACTAACTAAATTAAATAAAAGCTGATGGTGTCTTCTTATTCTTGTTAGGTACTAAATATTATGTTTTAGAAAATATAATAATATCAATACAACGCGTCAGCTTGGCTATCCAAAGAGGAAACGCTGCCAGCTTTCTGGGAACCCGTTAATCGGAAGCAGCGGCAGACTTGAGGAAATTTTCTATATATATATTGTAACTAGCTGTTCCCCGCGGTTTCACTCGCGTTCCCGAGATAAAAAGTAGCGCTATAAACCTCACGGAGCCCGAGACCTTTCCAACGAATGCAAAACCGTGGAAATCGGTTCGTGCGTTCTGGAGTTATAGCGTCAGGAAGGAAAACCCGACTTATTTTTATATAGTAGACTAGCTTTATAGCCCGCGACTTCGTCCGCGTAGATTATTCTTTTTTCTAGATATGAATCATTGTAACAATATAGAGCTTTGTTCATGGTTATTGCCCGCCACTACGTGTGATATTGACAAAAGTTCAGGTACATTAAGAGCTCATATGCGAGGATGCCACATAAAACTGAAACAGTCCTGCCGCAAATCAATTCTAGCAAATTTCAGAGTTTTTCCCTGTGACAAAAAAACCTTATTTAGGATTAATCTTTTAAATTCACACGGAAGGAGATATGGGATCAATGGTATACGCGGCAAGAAGACTGTTTCTCCTCTGGCAGAACCAGTAAATATTTTGGCCTCAATAACATTGCGGCGGAGGGCTGTTGCTTGTAGTCTAGTTCCACAGCACAATTTTGGAGGCCTTATCTCTCTTTCCCTCATGTCTGAGGATCGTGGTCAACATCGGGTTTGCTTCTAGAGCGAATGATCTGCCTCCACTGGTTTCTGTCTTCTAGTTTCTGTAAAACTTGGAGGACGATGAGACTTTTACTTGATCGGACCATCTTGTTGGTGAACGACCACGTAGTCGTTTTCCTTCCGTGTTCCCAACTATGATCAGATTTCCAAACTTTCATCGCCTTTGCTTACCATGTGGCCGAAATACGAAAAAATACGTTGGTGGCATATGGTGCACAATCGTGTTTTAATTTGGAGCTGCGATAGGATTGATGCATTGTTGCGTTTAGCGGTCCAAGGTATTTCCAACATCCGCCTCCAGCACCACATCTCGAATGCATCAATCCTTTTTCTTTCTCGGGCCAGTATAGTCTATGCTTCCACTCCATACATGAAAATGAGGAATACCAATGCTCGTATTAACCGGATCTATGATTTTTTTAATACCGATTCCTCTCTTTTCCCTGATGTTGTTTAGGCGAGTCATTTCAATACGCCAATACCATAAGCCGAAATAATAAATTTTGAAATGTTCACTCTGAAAATAAAGAACTTCATATACTAAATTTAATCCCCCTTTTCACTCCTTAAGGGTTCAAATTCCAACAACACCGATATTCGTTGCGTTAGTTTATAACCATAAGCTTAAATAATAAATTTAGTGTACTTCCATACACAAATTCATCCCCCTTTTTACCCTTTCGGGATCGGAATTATCAAAAACGTTGAGGCACATATAAATTAATTTTCAATCGAAAACTAATAATAATCGAAACTGATTGACTTTCATATAAACTTGCATCCCCTATTTTACCCCCTTAAGGATGGAATATCCAAAAATCCTTAGTGGTTGCCTACACTGTGTAATAATATATTAAGTGACGTTTACTTTGAAACTGAATGACTTACATACATCCCATACCTTTTCACCCTGTCGGGGGTGGAATTCTCAAAAAAGCTGAAACATGTACAAATTAATTTTCAATCGTTAGCCTAGATACAAAATTTGAAGATCCTTACTTCTAAACTGACGAACTTTCATACAAATTTTCATCCCCTATTTTACCCCCCTAGGAGTGGAATTTCCAAAAATCCTTCCTTACTGAATACCTGCACTGTATAATATTAAATTTAGTGAAGTTTACTTTGAAATTGAAGGACTTGCATACACAACTTCATCCCCCTTTTCCTCCCTTCCATGGTGGAATTATCACAAACGCTGAGATAACTATATATTAATTTTCAATCGTCAACCTAAACACAAAATTTGAAGATCCTATCTTCAAAACTGACGAACTTACATACAAACTTTCATCCCTTATTTTACCCCCTTAGGGGTGGAATTTCCAAAAATCCTTCCTTAGTTGATGCCTACACCATATAATAATACATTTAGTGAAGTTTACTTTGAAATTGAAGGACTTGTATACCCAACTTCATCCCCCTTTTCCTCCCTTCGGTGGTGGAATTATCAGAAACGCTGAGATAACTACACATTAATTTTCAATCGTCAGCCTAAACACAAAATTTGAAGATCCTAACTTCAAAACTGACGGACTTGCATACAAACTGTCATCCCCTATTTTACCCTCTTAGGGGTGGAATTTCCAAAAATCCTTCCTTAGTGGATGCCTCCACTGTATAAGGTATCTTTGTGCAAAATTTCAAATCTCTAGGTCCAGCGGTTTGGGCTGTGGGCTGATATATCAACAATCAGTTTATCATTTTATATATTAAGATTTGCACATATTTGTTGTAAATAAGAATACCGTCATTTATAATATCAATCAAAGGGCCAACCACCATCTCTATAACCTTACTTGTGTTAGAGGGCGGCACTGAAAATTTCGGGAATCAAGGAAGTTTACTATTTAAGGAACATTACTATTTAAAAATGTATTTATTGCTTTTCGAAGTATTCTCCGCGAAATTTGACACATTTTTCCATACGATGGAACCAATCATTGAAGCAACCATTCCATTCGTAAGTTGGGGTCTCCAAAATGGCCGTTTTGTAGGCGTCCACAGTTTCTTCAGGTGATGAAAATCTCTGACCACGCAATTTATTCATTATTTTAGGGAAAGTATAGAAATCATTAGGGCTTAGGTCGGGGCTGTATGGCGGATGGTCCAATAATTCTATGTTTTATTGCTCTAAAAACTCTTTTGTGCTGTGCGCGGTGTGAGAACTCGCATTGTCGTGATGGAGGATGATGCGGCGGTTGCAGTTCTCTTTACGAGTTCAGAAACGACCTGTGGCAAACAAATGCTAGCATACCATTCTGCATTATACTCTATTTCACATAGGATGAGTCGTCAAGGTCAAGGGTTTTTTACCAATATCTAGTGAAATTCCATTTGATTACTCTGAAATAGTACTCACAATATTTCATGAAACCTTGGTCTATCATAGTATTCCTTTATTATATCGAAATTAACACTAACAATTGAGAAATCTAATAAAATACCACGTGTCACCGAACTCATGTTATTTGAAATCTACTATAACCGTTCTTTGTCTTTCAAGAGGAATAGTCGCAACATGGCCGGTTTTGGAGACAAACGTGGCCAGCATTTTTTTTGCAATACTCCTTGAACGAACAGTTTTTGTTGGCTTTAACTCATTTTCGAACACCCAAACTCGTGACTGGTTTTTTGTTTCGGGTTCGTACGCGTATATCCAGGATTCGTCACCTGATACGATGTTGTATACAACATTTGAGGATCCTGCGTGGAATCTTTCGAGAGTTCTGACGCACCAAGTAACGCGAGCCGCTTTTTGCTCTTCACAGACCAAATGCGGTATCCATCGGGAAAACAACTTTTTTATACCTAATTGTTCATGCAAGATTATTTGTATTTGACTCATGCCAATGTCTAAAGTTGCCTGAATTTCGCCGTATGTCACATGTCGATCTTCCTCAATCAGCTTACGCACAGCATCAACGTTTTCTTGGGTGACTGCAGTTTTTGGACGACCTTGACGGGGTCATCACTGAGCTTGACATGTCCACGTTGAAATTCAGCAAACCAGCGATAAATTGTGGTTTTGGATGGGGCTTCATCACCAAATGCAGAAATCATCCGGTCAACACACTGTTTTTGTGTTAAACCACTTCGAAAGTCATAATAAATCATCGCTCTTGAATTTTCTCGAGTCAATTCCATTTTCTCAACGACTAAACAAGTTTGACAAGACCTTGTGGCAAGACCGAGAATCTTTTTTTAAATAAATAAATGGTATTCGATTTTTAAAACCAAGGAGTTTTCAATTAAAAAGATTTTAATATGACAGGAACAGTGGAAATATTCCATTCCCGATACTTTTAGTGCAGCCTATGTACTTTAGGCGCCGATCCCACAGAAAAGGGTTCTAGAATTCCGCGTTCCGAGTTCTGCATTCCGCGTTGACTGTAAGCTATGTGGGGCATTTGAAAGTAAAAAAAGTGTATGATGTGCGATCAGTAGCGAATATTGCAGAACTCTAGAACTCTAGACTGCTTGCTGTGTGCACAATAGTCAATACGGAATGCAGAACTCGGAACTCGGAACTCTAGAACTCTCTCTGTGGCATCGGCGCCTTAGGATCGGATTTCAAAACTTCCAACGTCAAAAAAGGACGAAAGATATAAGGTCATTATTTTTTAAGACATGGAACGCGGGTGAAGCCGCGGGGCGCAATGCTAATAATATATTATATTTAATGGAAATGGTATGTAAAAAATTATGGAATTATTTAATTCTTTTATGTAAATTGTGTTTTGTACATATTTTGTTATATGTTTGTAAATTATGTTTGAAGATCATAATCTCTTTTAATATACCTATAAAATATATATACTAAGAGGTAAAGTTTGTAAGTTTGTATGTAAAAGTAATCTTCGGAATCCATTTCTGAAAATTCCTTCACTAATAGGAAGCTACATTATCCCCGAGTGTACATAGGCTACATTTTTATCCCGAAAACGCGAGTGTAACCGCGGGGGACAGCTAGTTAGCTAGAGTTATGGAAAGCCGATCATTACTCTTTATTCTCCTATTGAGTAAACCTTGCACAAATAATATTGAAGTAATATACCTGAGGGAAACAGTGGTTACCCACTGTTTCCCTCAGAGACATTACTCTTAGAATTATTTATTTGTTGTATTACAATACTAGGTAACCTTATTACCCGACTGACCCGGAAGGAGGGTGATGTTTTTCGAGTGTTTGTATGTATGTATGTATGTATGTCTATTTCTTTGTGCCGCTCTGCAGCCTAAACGGCTTGATGGATTTAAGCATATGAGGTGTCGTTAGATTCGTCTTGATTGGAGGAGTGTCATAGAGTATATTATTTTTTTATGGTGCCTAAGAATAAAAAAATAGGGGGGGTATTAAAAATAAAAGTTTCGTTATTATAACAATATGGGTATCAAATGAAAGCTTGTAAATAGACCATTCCATATATGTATATATTGTACTACTTTTATGCTACCATTTTAACGTAAACTGCAAAAAACCACGTTTAATGCAAGGACAGTAGGTACTGAGCCGTTACCATACGTAAATCACAGAGTTGCGATGGATGTTAGCGTTCCTTTACCGTACCGCTCATTTACTTACTAATACATACAACTCTTTCTGTATAAAACTAAAAAGTCTAAAATAAAATTAAATTATTAAAAGAAACAAAAAACCCGACTGCGTAAAACATAAATTAACTGAAAAGAGAAAAACAAGCTCTTAAATCTATAGAATTTTGAATATAACTTGAATTTTATAAGGTATTGCAGTCGGGGATAAACAAATATTACAAAAAAATACATACTTAGGTTATTGGTTGTCCCCGATTGCAATACCCTTTGACTAATGATATATCCAGACGGAGCTACGAAGCTGTTTACGCGTAGATAAAAATAGCCCCTAACTGTTAGGGGCTAAATCATTTTCCCGTCCTCAGTGTCAGTTGAGACGTCACTGGGACACATCCAAAATTACCAAAATTGTATTGTTTCAAAATGTCGTATTGTGTGATAAAAGTGTGTAAAAACTACATGGGCCTATCTAGACCAACGAAAAAACTCACCTATTTTATTTTATTTTATTTATTTTATTTTAACATTTTTAAGAGAAACTTACAGCTATTTTTACAATAATAATACACATAGTTTAACATAAGCCAATTAAAAGTTTCTTCAAATATATAGATAAATTTTGAATAATGAAGATCTTGCTAAGGGATTGCCGAGTAAGAGTAGGTAATTCAAAAAACAAAGAGCATTTCAACAAACAAAACTAAAAGTCTAAATTCACAAAAACTAAGAATTAGGAAAAAACAAAATTTATACTTAGGAGCGAATATAATGTTAACAATTTTAAAAAACACAGTTATTTAGGATGAAAAAACAACCTTGAAAACGAATTCTTAATATTAGTTAAACTATCGTTAAATATGTCAATGTCAGTCTTCACATCTAAGCTATTGTAAAAATTGCACACTCTGACTACATAAGAATTTTGACGATACCTTGTGGAGACTTTGGGAGCACACAAGAGAGGCCACTTACGTCGGGACCGATTTGGAACAGATAGTGAAAACTTACTTAGAATAGCAGGACAGTTGATATCGCCTCGGACTATTCGTGAGAGTAAGAGTATATCAGCTACGTTACGTCGATAATGTAAGGGTAGGATATGAAACCTACGACATCGAGATTCATAGTTATCTTCTTGTAAGTTACTTTTGAAGGAAATATAACGTAAGAATCTTTTTTGAATTGCTTCTATACGATCTCTATAAATTAAGTATTGAGGGTTCCAATTTGGCTGGCATACTCAAGATGGCTTCTAACATATGCACAGTATAAAATTTTTATGGTTTTAATAGATCGAAATTCTTTCGAGCATCTGATAATAAAACCTAAAGCTCTAGATGCCTTAGCAACAACTTGTTCAACATGCATTTCAAAGAGCATCTTACTATCATGAGTAACACCTAAGTCTTTGAAAGAACTTACTCGAGGAACAAATTGATTGTTAAGATAGTAAACTGAATTGAGGACACTTTTTTTACGCGAGAAAGTTATTACTGCACACTTGGACACATTGAGATCTAATTTATTACTTACGCAGTAGTCCGTCAGTCTGTCCACATCTTCTTGTAAAGCTGAGATATCAGAAATCGATTCGATAGTTTTGAGAACCTTCATGTCATCAGCAAATAGAAGGTATTTTGAGTTCTTAAAGCAATCATCAATATCGTTAATGAAGAAAATAAAAAGTAAAGGACCCAGAAGTGAGCCTTGAGGTACGCCCGAGGGGATGTACCGCCAGTTAGATTTAGAGCCATTGATAACTACCGCTTGGCACCTCCGATCGATATATGAAGCTAACCACCTCAACAAGCTACCGTGGATACCTGCTTTGTAAAGCTTCTGAAGCAAGATAATATGGTCTAGCCTATCAAATGCCTTACTATAATCCGTAAATACCACATCAACAACACCTCCGTTGTCCATAGCATCTGTTATAAAATCGTTAGAAAGAACCAGGTTAGTGACTGTTGACTTACTCTTAAGAAAACCATGTTGGCATGGGTTGAAATGTTGTTTATAGGTGGCATACAGTTCTTTATAAACAATACTTTCAAAAATTTTAGCAAACATGCACAGCTTGGAAATCGGCCTATAGTTTTCAACATGGTTTTTAGGTCCTTTTTTGTGTATGGGACTTACAAATGCCGATTTCCATATGTTTGGCATAGTACCTTCACTAAGACCTCGTTTGAATAGTACTGTTAGCGGGAATGCTAATTCGCGCGAGCACTTAACTATGAACAACGGAGGAATACCATCAGGCCCTGCGGACTTAGTAGTGTCGAGAGTTGCCAATAGTTTTTCCACGTGATTGGGGGATACGGAGATATCGTTTAAGAAACATGAGTTCTCACCCTCATCAACGACATCTAAATTATCTACAAGCTGGACATCAGTTGTGCGCACATCCAAGAATGTTGAATAAAAGTATTCAGCAAACATCTCACTGATAGTTTCTCCAGAGTCACCAATAGCATCATTATAATGCATACGGGAGGGCAGGGTACTGGATTTGCTTTTACCTTTAATATAAGACCAGAAGACTTTTGGGTTACTTAGAATGGATGCCTCAATATTACTAATATAATCTTGATAGCACTTACGTTCAAGATGTTTAAATCGCTGTCTGAGTAACCTAAACGTTGTATAATCGGATTGATTTTTATAAATTTTGTATTTTGTGTGATACTTATATTTTTCTATAGCAATTTTTATCAATGGTTTAGTATACCACGGTGGATATTTATTGGGAAATATTTTAGTTTTAGGTACAAATTTATGTATCAAATTATTCAGGATGTTATAAAATTGCGTCACAGCCACCTCTAAAGTACCAGCTGTCAGTATTAGTGACCAATCAATTTCCGAAAGATGTTGTGATATGGAAGTAAAGTCACCTTTACTATATTTATACTTCACCCTCGGTGGTATTGGTCGCAAGCTAAAATTTAAATCATATACTGTGATGTACAGCGATTTATGGTGTTTGTCTTCAGGCACTAAGGGCTGGTCCCAAGATTTCACAAATAAAGATTTGTTTGAGATGACCAAATCTAAAATTTTATTATTAGAATTTGGAATACAATTATATTGCAAAAGGTTAAAAGTAGTGCAAATATCAAAAAAGTTAATTTGATATTTACCTAACACATTACCAGGAACTAGGGCAGTGCTGTCATCAACTTTAGTCCAGCATACGTTGGGCATATTAAAATCACCTAAGATTAAGAAACCATCATTTTGATCTGAAAGGGATGAAACAATGTCAAATACTTTATTAGTAAAGGACTCAAGATGAGGGTGAAATTTTTGTCCTGGGCTTAGATAAACAGTAGCAATATGAATTTTATAGGATATGTTATTTTGATCACGAATAGTAATTGTTATCCAGAGGTCCTCGGCACTGGATTTCCAGTCAATTCTTTCTTCGGCTATAAAATTTTTACGAATTGCTAGAAGTACCCCACCACCAAGGGATTGGCCCGTCGCCGAGTAATCTCTGTCTCTGCGCCATACTAAATATCGGTCGTCAAAAAGTTCTTCACTGTTAATGCCATTCAAAAGCCACGTCTCTGTTAAGGATATTATGTCATAAGAATGCAGCAGTATGTTTCTACGAAACTCGTTGGTTTTGGTGCGTAAGCCCCGTACGTTTTGGTAGTATACCTTAAAAGAAGCCATTTGTAATCGATATTTTTAATAACACGATAGAAAATCTATTCTTTTTTATAAAGTGCTTGAACGAGGTAATATTTATTAAAGATAAATTAAACCAACAAAAATCGCAACACACACGTGAATATTGAGATTTACACTTCGAATAAATAAGAGAAAAACTGATGAAACCAAATTTTACTATATTGCCTATGAATTTAATATTCAAGGAATATTTTATAACCAGCAGAACATCATCATGAAAAAATAATGACAGAAACCGTTGCAAGTTAATAACTGTACTTAACGTATTATGGTCTGATAAAGTAATTATTACCATTAGTAGCCATAGTATACTCATCCATACGTACAAAGTAACACAAAAAATTACAAAGTGCAAGCAAAGCCGCGGTACATAGCTAGGCATTTCTAAAACGTGAAGCAATAAATTTAATAAGATCGTAGACACAAGAACATACAGACAGCTCGGTCGATAACGCAAGCTAGGCAAGTTAATGATTGCTAATCGGCTGCAATGTACCCACTCTAGCATAATAATACAGACATATAATAGCAAAAGCAAAACACTCCTTATGAATGTATAAAAATAAGGTTTATAATAGCTATTAATGAGGTCGGGTCTTTTTACCTGCTCAAATCGTCCAACCTTGACCGACATCGTACCGGCAAAAATGGCAACAATAATACAATAGCTTAATGAGGTGCATGCGGCTCTCAACCTTTGAGAAATTAAATTAAATAAAGACAAAATTGAATGAGTTATGAAATAAGTTTGACATTGACGTACTTCAACACATGCGAAATGGATAATAAAAAATAATAATAATAATAAAGAATAAAACAATACTGAGTACTTCACAAAATTTTCTTTAAGTCTCGTTCTGAGTAGATTGTTGTGATCGGCGAGGTATCGTCCTTTCGCAGTAGAATTTTTGAGTGTTTCACCCATACATACAAAAAACCTCGTTCCTTGGCCAGGGACTTCACTTTAGTCAGCAACATTTTGTTAGAAACCGTAAGATGGTCATTGACAAAAACCCGTCTTTCGCCTGGATAACCGAGATCGCCAGATGAGAGCGATTTTAAACGCCGCGCTGCTAGCATGAATTCTTCTTTTAGGTGGTAGTTGTTAAAAGATGCCACAATTGCTTTGGACTCGTTGTTAGCACGGGAAGGAACTCTCACAACAAAGTTGATTTGGCTGGGGGTCACGGGAATGTTAATTTTTGTGCCCAACTTCACAATGGTATCTATCAGATTTTCACTTTTAGAAAGTGGAACTCCTTTAATCTCGACGTTATTTCTCCTAGACCATTGCTCCTTCTCATTTAATTTATGTTCGAGGTGATCAATCTTATTTTGGAGCGTCGACATTTCTTGGTTTGACTTTTCTAGAGTATGTAACCTAGACTCCATTTTAAGGATCTTCTGTGAAAATTCATTTATTAATGAGTGAGCCATTTCAACAGAGTTTTTTAAGTCGCCTACGTCAGATTTCAGAGATTTGATATCCTCTGACATCGATCTAAGAGGGGCTAATTCCAACTTGACGCTCTTAATCTCAGCCAGTAGAAGGTCCATTGAAACTGGAGTTGGGGAGCTTCGCATTGGGTCACCTCCAGAGGGACTCAGGCCTGCCTTGCAAGAAGCACACTTCCATTGTAGTTTTCGGTCCCCCAGTTTCCTAAAGCCCAGTTCTGATATACCAGCACAAGGGAAATCAAATTTCAGTTTACAGCCACTACACAGAGCACCATCAAAACCTTCAGAATTACAACGCGCGCACTTAAACATTTTGATACCGTGATAAAGTTTAAATTCACTTTTACGATATTGAATTAACAAAAATAAAAAAGTTTGAGAAATACTGGATTGTTTAGAAACGGGTGGCGTACGTACACTCGTTAGCAAGTCCCAACGTTGAATGTACGGTACCAACCTATCATCGGTAAGTAACAATATTTCCTATTAGTTCCTCCAATATAAGCCATTGAAATGTAACGAAAATAAATTATTTTGAGTAAGCGCCATTTTTTATGTGTTGCCTGTCCTGCCAGTTTATGAACTCAAAACTCCCATGGTAATTAATATCAGTCAATAGTTAAATACGAGTATGTAGATACTGATATATCATAAGCGACGGTGGACAAGTCGAATTTTTAAGGGTTTTTTTTAATGCTAATGACGATTATGTCATGTAAGATAGTAGTCGCTTCAGTAATGCAAAAATCAAAATGGTTATTAATTTAAGATTTTCTTCGAGCTAATAATGAATAGCATTTTGCATTTAAAGATGGCGGACCTATTTTTTTTTTAAGGTGACGTGTTTGTCGTTTTCGGATTTTCCATCATAGTCAGTGATTTATATAACCATGGATGCGGTCACCGGAACATTTTGCAAAATACTTCTTCATACAAGTCAACAGTACAGCCATATATTTAAAATCAATTGAACTACGTAGTGCCGCGTTGCATAGGCGTAAGATGTAACCTTGTATGTACGTACCATGCAATTTTTTTTATTACATTTTTATTTAAGTCGGATATTTCTAAATTAAAAAATAAGGTTATTCGACACGCGTGTGTTAGCAAATGCTGATCATCATCATTAAGAAAGTGCTGATCATCTCATTTAGAAAGATTATACCACCTATTTACTACCAAAAATGAATAAATTAATATATCATCTCAATATATGAATGTACTAAATTTGGATCCTGAATTGCCAAGTAGGCTAAGCTATTTATATACTTACTATTTACTTAAAGTTCTACCTTATAGAATGTAGGAATATCGGAATTAAAGTAGGGTAGGTATTAATAAATAAATTATAAGACCACACTTCAATGTAGGTATTTCATTTATTCACCTTTAGGTTTCCAATTAGAACTTTAATATTTAAATTGATTTTACTCATTTATAATTCTAATATAATTCTCAATAAATTGTTCAATTCAGATAATAGACAATAAGTACCAGATTACGTAATTCAAGCGTTAGGATAGTTATTCTAATCGAATTATATAGAATTAATCAAAATCAGGTATACTTAACTATATCAGAGTACTAAAGGGTCAGAATAATAAATAATCATTTAGGCCAAACTTTAGAATATATTTATTCAAACATCATATCTATGGCCACAAGTATGAATTTACTCAAATCTACTTCCGGTTCGGATGGCCGACCATACTGAGAAGATACCGGTAAGAAACTCAATATAAAGGCCTTATGTATGGCCACTACATATATTCGAAGTTATTCTCAGTATATAAAAGAAATACACAGAACACACATTATTATAAAATTATCAATCGTTAAACATTAGAATATCAAATATACTTATCTTTATATCGACGGGCACTATCACAATTATAACAAGCAATCACTTCCAAAATACAAAAAGACTGAGCTGAGCCCAGACCTTCCCGCCTATTTTATAATACTTTATTCAACAACTAAAAGTCTCGACCAAACACAGGGACGGAAGCGTAGTAATAAAATAAATACAGACGGACGTCTCAATAAATCATGACCGGATACATTTTATCAGTAAATGTCACTAATCTTAATAATAACAACTTTAGTAAACCATTATCATAAAAATTATAACATTCGTTGTTAATTATTGGAATAATTACTATCGAATTTAGGTATGATTAATAATATGATTCAGCAAAGCTATTACATTGTTCATTATAAAATATTAATCGGAAGTCTATTCAAATCTCCTTACTTCACAATAAAATGTTTATCAACAATTAAATTATCATAGTACTCATTTCATGACTTTGTAATTATTTCAATCCAATTGTTATCTACATTATAATTTTAGAATAACATTAAGTTAACCGGAAGTTCAATTTAATGATTGACCGGAACTTTAAATAATAAACAAATAATCTTTAGTTCAACAGTGTTGCCATTACAAATAATAAATTTATGAAGAACTTATTTCAATAGTGTTGCCATTGCAAATAATAAATTTGAAAGTACTTATTTAACTCAGATTTAACCAAATATCTAACACGTGTATGTAATATTATTGGAATTGCAAAATATTCACAATTTAAAATAGTGTACGCCATATTGAACTATTTAGTTATTGGTCCGATTACTCTCAAAATTGATATTTGAGAGGCCTTTGGAACATAAACCACGAATCTTTTCTCAAAATTCAAACAAGTGGCCGCCATATTGAACTATTTAGTTATTACTTCGATTGCTCTCGAAATTGATATTTGGGAGACTCTTGGACCATATAACTTGAATCTATGCTAAAAATTAAAAGAAGTGGCCGCCATATTGAACTATTTACTTACTGGTCCCATGGATTTGAGAGACCCTTGGACCATTCCAAGGGTCTCTCAAATCTTAATTTTGAGAGCAATCGGACCAATAACAAAATAGTTCAATATGGCGGCCACTTTTTTGAATTTTGAGAAAAGATTCATGGTTTATGTTCCAAAGGCCTCTCAAATATCAATTTTGAGAGCAATCGGACCAATAACTAAATAGTTCAAAATGGCGGACACTTTTTTTCAATTTTGACCAAAGATTCATGTTATATGGTCCAAGAGTCTCCCAAATATCAATTTTCAGAGTAATCGGACTAATAACTAAATAGTACAATATGGCGACAACTTGTTTGAATTTTGAGAAAAGATTCGTGGTTTATGTTCCAAAGGCCTCTCAAATATCAATTTTGAGAGCAATCGGACCAATAACTAAATAGTTCAATATGGCGGACACTATTTTAAATTGTGAATATTTTGCAATTCCAATAATATTACATACACGCGTTTCGAATAACCTTTTTTTAATTTAGTATTATCTGACTTAAATAATGAGACTTTTTTACAGAATACCAATTGATCCAATTTTAAGAAGCCAATGGATAGACATCATTCGGCTAAGCTGTAGTGTAGATCTCTAGAAACCAGCCAAAAAAAATGTTTGACTTGATTTGACTCGATTTGTTTGTTTTGACTTGATTTGACTCAATTTTGTTTTGACTTGATTTGACTCAATTTCAGTTGATTTCACTCGGTTTGACTGGATTTGCTTGATTTGACTTGGTTTGACTCTATTTGATTCGATTTGACTCGGTTTGGCTCGGTTCGACTCAATTTGACTGGATTTGACTCGATTTGACTTATTGACTCGATTTCACTCGGTTTGACTCGATTTGACTGGATTTTACTTGATTTGCTTGATTTGACTTGGTTTGACTCGGTTTGACTCGATTTGACCCTGTTTGACTCGGTTTGACTCGATTTGACTTGATTTGACTCGATTTGACTTGATTTGACTTGATTTGCTTGATTTGATTTGATTTGAAACGTCAACGCAAATAATTACTGTTCGTTGACATCAAAGTAAAAATAATAAGTATTAAATTTATATCGGCGCCATTAATTTTATTCTTATTATCATGTATTATCCCGATTCAACTTTTATTTTCGGAGTTTAAAAAGATATCGACATCGTTATATATTTTTCCCCATTTTATTGGATTTTTTTCAACAACTGGTAACATTATAAACGTCACTATGACAAGCAGAATGACGTACCGCGAGGATAAGACGTAGCAAAGTTGGCCACTTTTTAAAAGTCATGTAGTATGGGGATACTCTTTCTAGACATATATATTTTCTAAGGCAATACCTTATAAAATTCAAGTTATATTCAAAATTCTATAGATTTAAGAGCTTGTTTTTCTCTTTTCAGTTAATTTATGTTTTACGCAGTCGGGTTTTTTGTTTCTTTTTTTCAAAAATTATTAAAAACAATTAAAAACTCGACTGCTCTGCTATAAAACTAACTAAAAAGTAAAAAAAAAATATAGCCAGTTTTACTCGGTATGATAGATTCTAACGATACCTTTACCCATCCCACACATCCTATCCTGTTCTGGCATTTAAAATATATAGTGGAATAAAGAAACTTACATGAACCCTGAAACCACAATCATAACAGTACTTTTTTGGACAGTCGTGTTCGTGTAATAAATTTAGCCTAAGTTATAGTAAGGGGCACGAGTGGTGAGCACAGATTGACACCTGCGCAGTAGTTAGTTTTTCGGTCTGTTTGGCGGAATGAAGAAGGGGGGAGCGCAGAGCTGCACACGATTGGTTCGTCAGTCGATCCTCGTCGTCTATTGGATTCTTGCGTGTCTTTTGGTTACTGTAATTTGGCCAAAAGAGTACATGCGCGAGCTTACTACTACTGCCTATCTGTGCTCACCACTCATGCTTCATACTGTACTCCTTATAGCATCAACTATCTGCCAGTGAATGGCCCTGATTCTGTTGTTCACAACTAAACTAATTTTAATGTCACTATGTCTCTTTCTAACAAAGGATGTAAGAAATTTAATCCTGTCAAATTAGTCCAATGCTTGTTTTCAATATAAATTTAGTCGCCATCTATCGCGGTTACGCCTAAATACACGCAAAATAAGACGGCAAATTTTAATTTGACAACTTAAAATATGTTCTATCCTTTTTCAATAATGTTCGTAAGAAAGAGATGAGATGTGACTGAAATTAGTTTAGTGCGATTTACAACAGAATCGGCACCAATGTCCCGTCAAAATGTCTAGCCTTTTCGGAGATTAACCAAAACAAACTGACTACAATCATTTTATTGGAAAGTATACATTGAATTTTATACCGCGAACGCGGATAAAACCGCGGCCACGCGAACAAAGTTGCGAGCAACAGCTTGTGAAATTAATAGGTTCAGCACAATGTACCTTCTAAGGTTTTCTTATTTTAATACAAAACCCAAACGTCATACATAACATAAAATATTGTTTTGTTTTTTTATAATTTTTATAATTTTTATAATTATTCAAATCGAGATAAGTATCTTGTAAGTATAAAACGGTCATCTAACATTAACATACAAACATTGTTTGAAAAACTGCACATAGGCGTCATGGATTCCAAAGTCAGGAGTATTGTTCTTAGTCTTGCATGTATCATCTTAACATGTAATTCTACTAATATTGGTATGTATTTATTTATTTAATTAATAATATTAATCATCAGCTCCACTGCCTTTTTAAGCGCGGGCTTGGTAAGGGGAGCTGATACTGTAAAGGTAGATGCGGGCAATGGGTCAGAGGGTTAGGTTTGGGCCGACATAGATGGTAAAACACACACACCCTATGTCTCTTTGGCGTTGGCGTAGTGAATTGGATAAGACATTTTTTCCAGCAAAGATGGCAACTATACTGGCTCCATGTTGGGCATTGTGGGGTTATATTGATTGTAACAATATGACACCTCTTTTACCATGGGGATATCCTCATAGGATACTCGACCGACCCGGGGGTAGCGGCCAGGTTATGCCGGATTTGTACCGGCTAAAGCCCCACGGTGGTCGCCATCTGCGCTGTAGAGAGGGAGGCGGGCTCTCGTGCTGAACGCGTACCTGTTCACCCCTCCATGCGCGGCGCTAAGATAGCTTGTCCCGGGGGAAGTGTGATACCTCTCTCCAGCACCCTCGCTGTACTATCGCACGATGAGTCGTGACCACATCGACCTATCATCCTTCTGGGGTCGCTTCTGGGCGCTCAGAGCCCGCGTCCTGATTGCCCACGACCCCTTAGGCCCCGTTTAGTCGCCTTTTACGGCAGGCAGGGGAACACCGTAGCTGTTATTCTAAGCCCCAGCTACAGGGCAGAACAATAGGACACCTAACATCTTGTTAACTCTATTCTCTTTGATTATTTCAGAAGATTCGCTGGTAAAATGTCATCTTACGGATGATGTGTGTCAGGGAAAAACATATGCGGTGGTGTTATCTGCAATTCAAAGTGGTATTATGGATGTGGGAGTGAAATCTGTAGCGTCTTTACCAATGAGTAATATTACTACTAGCATCCTCGGAATGGTCGACTTCACTTTAGTTAATGGTATAGCTACTGGAATGAAGAATTGTGAGACAGTTAGTTTTACGTAAGTTAACAATACTATATAAATCGTTCAGTAGATTTGTTGCAACGATCTTTTCTCCTGCTAGATTTTATTTTCAGTCTTTTAGATTGCTTTTATAATAACGAGGGTCACGGAAGAACAACGATTTCGTTTTTTTTAATCTTCTTATCTTGTATATTAGATTTAACATACTGAACAATTTTTACTATAGGACGAATACAGAATTATCGAAAACACACGGTATATCTAACCCAAAGACATCATAGGTTTCGAAAATATACCATCTTGAAATCTCCAACCAGTTTACTTAGATGGTATTGATAAATTTGTCGTAACACAAGAAATACGAAAGCACGAAGGGAAATCTGTGGTCTAGTCTAATCATAAATTAAAAGGATATTCACTTTTAGTAATTCAAAGTTATATATAACATTTTCTCTTTTTTCTATGCATCACTAACTATCCCTATGATGTTACAAAAAATAATCTAAATTAAAAGGATCTGTACCGAATTCACTTTTAGTAATTCAAAATTAAACAAATTTTTTTTTGTGCATGACGTATGCCCGGTTTCAATAAACAAAAACGAATCGTTTTGCTTACCAATGGTAGGATTTTTTATTGCCAAACTGGACATATAGATTATTTCGTAAGCTAATTTTACCTGTGATAGCTACTTCCATATGGGAGGGTCTGCTATGCAAATTTTTGAGGTCTTTGCTTCATTATTAGTAAAGATATAAGAGTCTTAATTTTAATAAATCTTAACCGATACCGGTCCATAAATTATTGAAACCGGGCTTTATTCAATCCTTTGTTACTATTCTTAGGTCTCACATTGAAAGACAAGTAGCACATGTGCATATTATTTGCAAAATCAATATAGAAGGAAGATTCAAAGTTTCATCTTCAAGTCCTGTTATTCAGAAACTGTTTGGTGATTCAATTAATGGTGAAGGAGATGGCACTCTCATACTTGGTAAGCATGATTTACCAAAATTATCACATTATGAAGTTACTAGTTAGTAGTACATTTTATGGGATGTGGGTATAAATATTATACGGTTAATGTCTTAAGACCCATTGATAAGCGTTTCATCTGCGCTCTAAAGTCACTGGATACCTTGATGAAGGTCAAAGTTAGAGAAATAAACAGCCAAACCACACGAAAAAGAGTCGTAGATTTCTGTTATATCTGCTAGAAGAATTTTTAATTATAAACCTCATCCCAATTTAATTTCCAATTATTTTAATTACCACCTTTTTACATTTCTTAGAATTTTGTGTGGTGTGGTGTTGTCTTTTGTTCAGAATATAGGTTTTACTTTCTTTCTTTTTATCTCTCTTGTGTTTACTAAAAAAATAATCTTCTATGTATTTTTCAGATGACTTACATTTATTCTTTGAGACTCGCTACAATGCAAATAAAGGTGAAGATGGTGAAAACTACTTGATTTGCAGGCCCAAGGAACTGACATACAAACACATATACTCTGGAAAGACCAAGTTTATTGCTGATAGTCTCATCTCGGATAACCAAGATGCAAGTAAGGTCTCAAATGATTTAACTGCTACAAAAACAAGCCAATTTTATAGTATTCTATATTTCTCAGTACAGACATTTTCGTGCAAATAATTAAGTATCTAATCAAATTAGAATCTGGTAACTTCAACATAAATCGATTGTTTTTAGGACTCTCTGTCTGTCCGTCTATCCGTTTATTACAGCGGTTCTAACTAGCATGTTTTTCGAAATCAGCAAAATTCGTTTATTAATTATGCGGTCCGGTATTTTACAACAGTTATGACCTAAGGGTGAACCACAAGCTCTTAAAACAAGGTTAAAATAACCTTATTTGACTTTTGTCTTTCATTGACATCCGACGTCAAAACGGGACAAAAGACAAATAAGATTATTAAGAGCTTGTGGTAGGCCCCCAGGGCTATACCTAGAAATATACGTCTAAGCAAGGTCGGAACCCTCGGTTAGAAATTCAGACTTAAAATCGCACTTGACCGGTCTTTATTGTACGCAGCTTCAGTGACTTTAGCTTCCTGCAGGCACGCTGCGTATTCGAGATGAGTGAATCAGTCTCAATAATGGTTTTTTTTACTCATTATTATTTTCCAGATGATTTTATCGTGAATTTTTTGGAAGAAAACAGCAGTTTCATAAAAGGATCTATTGGAAGTGCTTTTTTGGCGAAGGCAGTTAAATTCTATTATGATTTCTGTGAAATGTTTTTCAAAACTGTTCCTGCCAAGAAATTCGTCCTGGATGATCTAACACCTTTTTTAAAGAACTGATGCTGCTTATCATTAGTTTGGTTTAAATCATGATAAACATGAAATCTCAATAGCTGTACGAAAATTTTACATAATCTTTGGGATGTTAATTACAATATTTTGTTTATCACGGTTGTTGTTTTCTTTATTTGACAAACTTTCTCCATTTATTACTTTCATCATCGACGGGTGCAAGAGTGGTAGGTACTAGTTATTTTAAATAAAAAATATTGCCTACTATATATGCAATACTAAATATTCTGTCGTATTACAAATAATATAAAAATCTATAAATAATTTAAAATACATTCCCGATTTTTTGGCCTCAAAAGTGAAGCGATTTCTTCCAGCAGCTAATTTAGAGAAAAAGGATACATTTATGGCGCCTCTGTACGCATAAATAGTAGTGTGAAATAAACTAAATAATGATTTTAAATACTGGTATATAGAATATATTATTTAAGTACAATAGTTAACTAATAACCAAGAGACGGGGCGGGCGGGGTGCTTTTCCTATAGGGCACCTTGCTAAAGGGCCGTAGTAAAAAGTAGTATTTTTTTTAATGCGTCAAAGTTTTCGATGTTCCAGTCTGTTAATTGTGTTGCAGATCTTTGAGCAAAATAAATTGGATGCCGTTTGATGCAATAAATAGTTATCTCGATAGTTAAGATAATCTAATAATATATATAAAATGCTTTTGTGGGTACGTAAATACGCAGTTTTCTCAATCACCACGAACCCCAATCAATTTCCCGTTGGGGTGGTCCTTGGTCTCCAGGTGGTAGTAAGGGAGTCTGGTCGCGGTGGGTGGAAGGGGGTGGTTGTGGGTGGCGAAAATGTTAAAACATATATTGCTGTCCTTTTCTAATGCATGAGGACTTCTGAAAAGATCTCAAAATTTCTGGAATGGAAAGTTCCAAAATGTGTAAAACAGTTATAATCGATCTGGAATGTTCTAGAAAGTTCAACAAATATCTGGAATTATCTAGAAAATTCTAGAGTGAATGCAAACTATTATAATCGATATAGCATGTTTTGAGAAAGTTCTACAAATTACTGGCTTCATCTAGAAAGTTCCAAAATGTCCAAAACTGAAATTTCCAGAATGATCTGGAAAGCTCCAAAATGAGTGCAATTTATTATGATCGATTTAGAATGATCGAGAATGTTCTAGAAATTTTCCGAATGATCTAGAAAGTTCCAAATTGAGTAAAACGGTTATAATTGATCTGGCTTCATCTAGAAAGTTCCAAAATGTCCAAAACTGTTATTATCGAGTTAGAATGTTCAAGAACGTTCTAGAAATTTTCCGAATGATCTGGAAAGTTACAAAATTAGTGCAATTGATTATGATCGATTTAGAATGTTCTAGAATTTTTTTGAATGATCTACAAAGTTCCAAAATGAGTAAAACGGTTATAATTTATCTGGAGTGTTCTAGAAAGTTCAACAAATATCTGGAATGATCTAGAAAATTCTAGAATGAATGCAAACTGTTATAATCGATATAGAATGTTTGAGAAAGTTCTACAAATTTCTGGCTTCATCTAGAAAGTTCCAAAATGTCCCAAAACTGTTATTATCGAGTTAGAATGTTCGAGAACGTTCTAGAAATTTTCCGAATTATCTGGGAAATTCATAAATGAGTGCAAATTTATTATGATCGAGAATTTTTGGATTGGTCTGGAAAGTTCCAAAATGTGTACGAGTTATTGATCTATAAAAACCAAATCGAAGTGATGTACATCTAAATATTCTAGAGTGATCTGGTACTGGAAATTTCGGAGAATAAATCGAAATTCAGTGACTTTTCGTCAGTTAAATTGTGATTGCAGTCGAGTAAAAAAAAGAACAAACTATTTGAATGTTCTGGAAAGTCTCTCAATATCGAAAATAGAAATCTATAATATGTTAAAAAAATGTATCCTTATATATTTTTAATACCATTAAACATGCGATGTATTCTAACCCGAGCAACGCCGGGTTTCGCTGCTAGTTTTAAATATTATTTTAACTCTAGTGCTGACTCATCTTGGTAAGGAAAATATATTTACGAACATGATGACGTTAGTTCATAAATAAATTAGATAATACATTTTGTCAGCAGCTAAGGAAATCGAATAAATCAAAATCAAAAAGTCCTTTTATTCAGTTTAGGCCCTAGTAAGGCACTTATGAACGTTAAATTGGTACATACAGTTGAATTTACCATCGGTTAGGAATACACTTAAACTGAGAAGACTCCGGCAAGAAATTCAGCAAGGTTTTTTTTTGTGGAAGATATTTTAATATAACAGCTTTTTTTCCAAATACTTATACAATATATATATATTATTATTATGCTTATTCGTACAATTGTCACTTAGCCAGGGGGATGCAAGTGCAGAGAGAAGCTACTATAACCATATATTCTTGTCTTCCACGTAATGAGAGAGAATTCTATAGAATACATTGCTTTGTATTTTGCTTTTCAGTTAATTTTATATGACGTAGTCGGGTTTCTTTTAATAATTTAATTTATTTCAGACTCCTCAGTTTCATTACTGAACGAGTTGTTCAGTTAAGTATTGGAAAGTAATGGAGCGCTACCTCAAGCCAACGACGGGAGCCCATTCTCACGCATAATAACAAAATTGGTTTCGTAACATGCGGCCTCGGGGGTAGCGGCCAGGTTATGTCGGACTTGTACCGACTAAAACCCCATGGTGGTCGCCATCTGCGCTATAGAGAGGGGGGCGGGCTCTCGTGTTGAACGCGTACCTGCTCACCCCTCCAAGCGCGGCGCTTTGATAGCTCGTCCCGGGGGAAGTCTGACACCTCCCCCCAGCACCCTCGCTGTGCTATCGCACGATGAGTCGTGACTACAACGACCCATCGTCCTACTTGGGGTCGCTTCTGGGCGCTTAGCCTATACCGGTACGACGCGAGTGGCAATGGCCGCTAATACTGTGAAGTGTAACAAGTGTAATATTGATATCTCCGAGTTACTTGCTTTTGTGCAAAATAAAGCAGATGTTATGGACGAGGATAGTATTATACGGCTGTGTAATACGGCGTTCACAAATGATGCAATTTGTGTCGCTAAAAAGTTAGTGTTTGAATCAGTGAAGACGAGTAACCGTAATATTAATCGGAAGAGAGATGGTAAAAAGAAGCGTGATATTGAGGATATCATTTGTGTTATAAAGGAGACTGATCCTGAGCAGATTCCCATATTTGTGGCAAAAGAGTTGCAACGTCTACCGCCGGTCACTTTCGACCATATAGACGTGACAAGACTCTTGAGGGATATCATTGCAGAACGATATTTCAGTTATTAAGGAAACCTATATTATGAAAGATATGCTGATGAGTCGATCACCTGAGGAAGAGAGTAAAGTTAATTGTAGGCGTAGAGGAGCATGCCTGATGAAGAGTTTCGATCCTGAAAGTGGGCCTATCGGTCTACCGCACATTTCAGCTGTCGATGTTGAAATTAATGAGTCAATGGCGGTAGCAAATCCAAGCAGTAATTACGAGAACAATGTTCCTGTGGACGAGGGTAGCCATCTAGCTAATTCACCCTCGCCGGCAAGCCGTAGTGCTGTCTCTTTCGCACAAACCGTGCAAGCGCAGACGCACAGTGAGTGTGTCTCTCTGGCTTTCTACGTTACTAACACAGATCTGCCATCACCTTAAAGCCTTTTCGAAGATCGGCTACTTCTTCGTCCATGTGAATGAAATCAATCAGTTCAATTCGCTACCACAGATATGTCATCGCCTTTCCAAAGAACGGCTACTTTTTCGTCCATAGGAAAGAAAAACGATCAGTAAAATTATTACCCTTCCTAATTCAGCTTCTATTGTAAATACAATTTAATTTTCAATTTTAAATACAATTTAATTTTTCAGATGACTTCATTATAAATTTCTTGGAAGAGAACAGCAGTTTCATTAAGGCGACTATTGGAAGTGCTTACGTCGCAACTGTGATGGAGTTCTACCATGATTTCTGCAAAAAAATCTTTGATACTGTTCCTGCCACCAAATACATGCTGGATGATATAAGTCCTCTCGTTAAGAACTGAAATCCTTTAATTTGGAACGATAGTCATATTATTTTGTTTAATGATTCATGTGCTTGTTTTACTGATGTTTTTAATATAATGGATGCACTTATGTTGTACGGTAGATATTAATGTTGTTTTATTTCTTAAGAAAAATACTATGTGGACTCTACTACAAGCTTTTATTTAGTTTCACCTGTCCGTGTTTCTACGTGTTTGTAATTAAATCTTGCAAGTTAAAGACCGACTTCCCGGTTTCCAATTAATCTGAAATATTGCATACATATAAAAATAGAATAACAATGCAATATTATCATGACATGGAGCTGATCTGATGATAAAGCCGGAAGGTGGTTATGGATACTGTGGCTGTGATAAAACGACGCAACCCCATCGAGTTTGGTTACGTTTGATTCGTCTTGCCAAGGACTCTGGTTTAGGGTCTGGTATTGGGTGAATATTACAGTATATTGTTTCTGTATTACAGATGTTTTCTTTATTTTGTATACTTTCTCTATTACCAAGTCCTTTAACAACGTTGCGAAGGGCGGTAGATGGTACCATTTTTTTAACTTCCGTCATGTTATGACTGAAATTGGCACACAAAGTCCAGATGAGAACGGGATATCAAATGCAGGTGTTGCAATACACTGGCAGGTGTTTGGTGACAGAATTTCAATATGAAGGTGGTAGCTAGCTACTATAGCATCAACTTTACTACTGCTATGGTTTCTTCACGATGTTTTCCTTCATTAAAAGCTTAGAATATAAACCTGCGACTTCGTCTCGGTCGTACTACCACAAGGACTGTTTTCTTTATTTTGTATACTTTCTCTATTACCAAGTCCTTTAACAACGTTGCGAAGGGCGGTAGATGGTACCATTTTTTTAACTTCCGTCATGTTATGACTGAAATTGGCACACAAAGTCCAGATGAGAACGGGATATCAAATGCAGGTGTTGCAATACACTGGCAGGTGTTTGGTGACAGAATTTCAATATGAAGGTGGTAGCTAGCTACTATAGCATCAACTTTACTACTGCTATGGTTTCTTCACGATGTTTTCCTTCATTAAAAGCTTAGAATATAAACCTGCGACTTCGTCTCGGTCGTACTACCACAAGGACCCATGTTTAATGATAGCTATGATTAAATAATAATAAATTAGACACCATACGAAATATTCTTTATTCTTGACACATTAAGGCAAAAAATACTAATATTAGAAAGGGAAAGAAAAGCTGAATCAATTTATAGCGTAATAATTCAATGAGCTCATGATACAATAATCCGATTTTATGATATTTTAAATGATCACCAGTTTGGATTTACAAATGGCCAATCTACGACAGAAGTTGGTGCAAAACTTTTATTTTGGAAGCCTGGGAGAACTGTCAAGTTCTTTTTGGTGTATTTTGTGATCTTTACCTATATATCTACTACAAGGTGGCTCATTATGTGAAAACAAGAGTATAATGGTTAAAGTAGCTTCATTCTGCACCTGCAACCCCTAGCTAGGTTACAATTTTATGAATAAGCATATTTAAATATAAGTCATAAGAACATTGGAACGAGCTATACTCGGAATTTCTCTACATGACAGGGTCCGAAATAAGGACATTCTTAGGAGAACGAAAACGACGGACATACCTCGTAGAGTAAGTAAGCTAAAGTGTCTCGAAAAGCCGATAACTAATTGGGAAGAAAGGTTCTCAAGTGGCGACCACGTACTGGAAACCGCCATGCGGGACGACTTCCCACTAGGTTGACCGACGAGCTGGTTCTGGAGCTGGCTGAATATTAAAAGAAAGATCTACAACAAGTCTTGTTGAGTTTTTATTTTTTTTTTTATTTTTAATACCACTTAGGTGGCAAACAAGCATACGGCTCACCTGATGGTAAGCAGTTACCGTAGCCTATGGACGCTTGCAACACCAGGGGTATCACTCGCGCGTTGCCGACCCTGAAGAAACCGCTTCACACCCGTTTTGAAGAACCCCATGCTTCTTCCTCAAGTTTCTTGCTGGAGTCTTCTCGGTTTATGTTTATTACAAACCGGGTGGAGGTAGAGTCAACTTTAGCGTTCATAAGTGCCAGAGGGCCTACTAAGAAAAACGATACACGATAGTCCAATCATCGTTGTCAATCTATTAGCCAATAGAATTGGTCAAAATGTACGTCTCGTCAGTTTCGCTGCAATTCTATTGGTTAATATTTGACAACGATGATCGGACTATCGTGTATCGTTTTTCGTAGTAGGCCCTCTTGTCCTAAACTGAAGAAAAATATTACTTCTTGATTTGATTTATATACGTAAAGAGAAAACGAAAGATTTGGCAAAGTTAACGTTTATATGGAGTAGAAAGCTATATTTCTTTATTATTTTAAAAATTATATGAAATACGGTCAAATTTTGACCACTGGGCGACCAACATGATAATATTATGACAGGCCCATTACTGTAGCAGAGCCACATAAAATCGCTTGTGACTTTTGTACCGGAGTCGGTCTGGTATGTACAAAATCTGATTTTGGGTTTTGATAAAATAGCGTGATAGTGGTTCTGGGCAGTGCCATGCGCAAATAACCGTGTAAAATGTTAATGCTAATCTGTTTTATCTCTATATTTTTTTATAATTCACACCATTGTTAATTTAAAACATAAGTAATTTAAATATTTATATGCGCAATACCTGAAAAAAAATAGTAGCTAATATTATAAAGATATAAGTTTTGTTTTTTTTATGTTTGTAATAGATACCTAACCTTTAAAACTACTGGACCGATTTTGAAATATCTTTCATCAGTAGAATGCTACATTATCACGGAGTACCAAGACTATATTTTATTTTCAAAATAGTTAGGGATCCCTACGAAAAATCTAATAATGTAACCCAAGGTAACTGTAAGCTATGTGGGGCATTTGAAAGTAAAAAAAGTGTATGATGTGCGATCAGTAGCGATTATTGCAGAACTCTAGAACTCTAGACTGCTTGCTTTGTGCTCAACAGTCAATACGGAATGCAGAACCCGGAACTCGGAACTCTAGAACTCTCTCTGCGGGATCGGCGCCTTAGTGTTACGTCGGATTTCAAAACTTCCAATGTCAAAAAAGGACGAAAGAGGTAAGGTCATTATTGTTTAAGACATGGAACACGGGTGAAGCCGCGGGGCGCAATGCTAGTAATATATTATATTTAATGGAAATGGTATGTAAAAAATTATGGAATTGTATAATTTTTTTATGTGTTTTGTACATTTTGTTATATATTTGTAAATTATGTTAATAAAGATCATAATCTCGTTTAATATACCTATATAATATATATACTAAGAGGTAGAGTTTGTAAGTTTGTATGTAAAAGTAATCTTCGGAATCCATTTCTGAAAATTCCTTCACTAATAGGAAGCTACATTATCCCCGAGTGTACATAGGCTACATTTTTATCCTGAAAACGCGAGTGAAACCGCGGGGGACAGCTAGTTAGCTAGAGTTATGGAAAGTCGATCATTACTCTTTATTCTCCTATTGATTAAACCTTGGACAAATAATATTGACGTAATATGCCTGAGGGAAACAGTGGGTAAAGAGACATTACTCTTAGAATTATTTATTTGTTGTATTACAATACTAGGTAACCTTTTTTTCAAAAATTATTTAATAAATTAAGAAACTCGACTGCTATAAAACTAAATAAAAAGTAAAAAAAAAAATGTTGCCAGTTTTACTCGGTATGATAGATTCTAACGATACCTATACCCATCCTACACATCCTATCCTGTTCTGGCATTTAAAATATATAGTGGAATAAAGAAACTTACATGAACCCTGAAACCATTATAGTACTTTTTTGGACGGTTGTGTTCGTGTAATAAATTTAGCCTAAGTTATAGTAACCAATCGTGTGCAGCTCGGCACTCCCCCCTTCTTCATTCCGCCAAACAGACCGAAAAACTAACTACTGTGCAGCTGGCAATCTGTGCTCACGACTCGTGCCTCATACTGTAGTCCTTATAGCATCAGCTATCTGCTAGTGAATGTCCCGTCAAAATAGTCTAGCCTTTTCGGAGATTAACCAAAATAACTGACTACAATCATTTTATTGGAAAATATACATGCATTTTTAAACCGAGAACGCGAACGAAGTTGCGGGCAACAACTTGTGAAATAAATAGGTTCAGCACAATGTACCTTCTAAGGTTTTTTTATTTTAATAAAAAACCCAAATGTACCACAACATAAAATATTGTTTTGTTTTTGTATAATTTTTATAATTATTCAAATCGAGATAAGTATCTTGTAAGTATAAAACAGTCACCTAACAATAACATACAAACATTATTTGAAAAACTGCTCATAGGCGTCATGGGTTCCAAAGTCAGGAGTATTGTGCTTATTCTTGCATGTATCATCTTAACATGTGACTCTACTAATATTGGTATGTATTTATTATTTAATTAATAATATTAATCATCAGCTCCATTTTTAAACCTTTTTAAGCACGGGCTTGGTAAGGGGAGCTGATACTGTAGAGGTAGATGCGGGCAGTGGGTCAGAGGGTTAGGTTTGGGCCCACATAGATGGTAAAACACACACACCCTATGTCTCTTTTGCGTTGGCGTAGTGAATTGGGTAAGACATTTTTTCCAGCAAAGATGGCAACTATACTGGCTCTATGTTGGGCATTGTGGGGTTCTATTGATTGTAACAATATGACACCTTCTTTATGGTGGGGATATCCTCATAGGATACCCGACCACCCCGGGGGTAGCGGCCAGGTTATGCCGGATCTGTACCGGCTAAAACCCCACGGTGGTCGCCATCTGCGCTGTAGAGAGGGAGGCGGGCTCTCGTGCTGAACGCGTACCTGCTCACTCCTCCATGCGCGGCGCTAAGATAGCTCGTCCCGGGGGAAGTGTCCTCTCTCCAGCACCCTCGCTGTGCTATCGCACGATGAGTCGTGACCACATCGACCTATCGTCCTTCTGGGGTCGCTTCTGGGCGTACAGAGCCCGCGCCCTGATTGCCTACGACCCCATGGCCCCGTTTAGTCGCCTTTTACGACAGGCAGGGGAACACCGTAGCTGTTATTCTAAGCCCCAGCTACAGGGCAGAACAATAGGACACCTAACAAATCAAATGTCTTTAGCTTGTTAACTCTGGTCTCTATGATTATTTCAGAGGATTCGCTGGTAAAATGTCATCTTACGGATGATGTGTGTCAAGGAAAAACATACGCGGTGGTGTTATCTGCTATTCAAAATGGTATCATGGATGTGGGAGTGAAATCTGTAGAGTCTTTACCAATGAGTAATATTACTACTAGCGTCCTCGGAATGGTCGACTTCACGTTAGTTAATGGTATAGCTACTGGAATGAAGAATTGTGAGACGGCTAGTTTTACGTAAGTTAACAATACTATATAAATCGTTCAGTAGATTTGTTGCAACGATCTTTTCTCCTGCTAGATTTTATTTTCAGTCGTTTTACATTGCTATTATAATAACGAGGGTCACGGGACAACAACGATTTCATTTTTTTTAATCTTCTTATCTTGTATATTAGATTTAACATACTGAACAATTTTTACTATGGGAAGAACACAGAATTCTCGAAAACACACAGTATGTCTAACCTACAGACATCATAGGTTTCGAAAATATGCCATTTTGAATTTTCCAACCAGTATACTTAGATGGTATTGATAAATTTATCGTAACACAAGAAATACGAAAGCACGTAGGGAAATCTGTGATCTAGTCTAATCATAAATTAAAAGGATATTCACTTTTAGTAATTCAAAGTTATATATAACTTTTTCTCTTTTTTTCTATGCATGACTGACTATCCCTATGATGTTACAAAAAATAATCTAAATTAAAAGAATCTGTACCCAATTCGCTTTTAGTAATTCAAAATTATATAAAAAAAAACTGTGCATGACTAATTCAATCCTTTGTTAATATTCTTAGGTCTCACATTGAAAGAAAAGTAGCACATGTGCATATTATTTGCAAAATCAATATAGAAGGAAGATTCAAAGTTTCATCTTCAAGTCCTGTTATTCAGAAACTGTTTGGTGATTCAATTAATGGTGAAGGAGATGGCACTCTCATACTTGGTAAGTATGATTTACCAAAATTATCACTTTATGAAGTTACTAGTTAGTAGTACATTTTATGGGATGTTGGTATAAATATTATACGGTTAAATGTACTTGAAGACCCATTGATAAGCGTTTCATCTGGGCTCTAAAGTCACTGGATACCTTGATGAAAGTCAAAGTTAGAGGAATAGACAGCCAAACCACAAGAGAATTCGTAGATTTCTATTATATTTGCTAGAGGAATTAATCATTATAAACCTCATCCCAATTTCATTTCCAATTATTTTGATTACCACCTTTTTACTTTTCTTTAAATTGTGTGTGGTGTTGTCTTTTGTTCAGTTTTACTTTCTTTCTTTTTATCTCTCTTGTGTTTACTAAAAAAATAATCTTCTATGTATTTTTCAGATGACTTACATTTATTCTTTGAGACTCGCTACAATGCAAATAAAGGTGAAGATGGTGAAAACTACTTGATTTGCAGGCCCAAGGAACTGACATACAAACATGTTTACTCTGGAAAGACAAGGTTTATTGCTGATAATCTCATCTCGGATAACCAAGATGCAAGTAAGGTCTCAAATGATTTAACGGCTACCAAAACAAGCCAATTTTATAGTATTCTATATTTCTCAGTACAGACATTTTCGTGCAAATAATTAAGTATCTAATCAAATTAGAATCTGGTAACTTCAACATAAATCGATTGTTTTTCTAATTAGCCCATTTTTCGAAATCAGCAAAATTCATTTATTAATTATGCGGTCCGGTTTTTTACAACAGTTATGATCCAAACCTAGAAATATACGTCTAAGGAAGGCCGGAACCCTCGGTGAGCAAATCAGACTTAAAATCGCACTTGAACGGTATTTATTGTATGCAGCTTCTATTACAGTGACTTCCTGGGGCCACAAGCTCTTAAAACAAGGTTAAAATAACCTTATTTGTCTTTTGTCCCGTTTTGACGCCGGATGTCAAAGAAAGACAAATGTCAAATAAGGTTATAATAATATTGCTTTAAGAGCTTGTGGTTCGCCCTCTGCAAGCACGCTACGTATTCGAGATGAGTGAATCGGTCTCGATTATGGTTATTTTTAATCATTATTATTTTCCAGATGATTTCATCGTGAATTTTTTGGAAGAAAACAGCAGTTTCATAAAAGGATCTATTGGAAGTGCTTTTTTGGCGAAGGCAGTTAAATTCTATTATGATTTCTGTGAAATGTTTTTCAAAACTGTTCCTGCCAAGAAATACGTTCTGGATGATCTAACACCTTTTTTAAAGAACTGATGCTGCTTATCATTAGTTTGGTTTAAATCATGATAAACATGAAGTCTCAATAGCTGTACGAAAATTTTACATAATCTTTGGGATGTTAATTACAATATTTTGTTTATCACAGTTGTTGTTTTCTTTATTTGACAAACTTTCTCCATTTATTACTTTCATCATCGACGGGTGCAAGAGTGGTAGGTACTAGTTATTTTAAATAAAAAAAATTGCCTACTATATATGCAATACTAAATATTCTGTCGTATTACAAATAATATAAAAATCTATAAATAATTTAAAATACATACCCGATTTTTTGGCCTCAAAAGTGAAGCGATTTCTTCCAGCAGCTAATTTAGAGAAAAAGGATACATTTATGGTGCCTCTGTACGCATAAATAGTAGTGTGAAATAAACTAAATAATGATTTTAAATACTGGTATATAGAATATATTATTTAAATACAATAGTTAACTAATAACCAAGAGACGGGGCGGGCGGGGTGCTTTTCCGATAGGGCACCTTGCTGAAGGGCGGTAGTAAAAAGTAGTATTTTTTTTAATGCGTCAAAGTTTTCGATGTTCCAGTCTGTTAATTGCGTTGCAGATCTTTGAGCAAAATAAATTGGATGCCGTTTGATGCAATAAATAGTTATCTCGATAGTTAAGATAATTTTAAATATTATTTTAACTCTAGTACTGACTCATCTTGGTAAGGAAAATATATTTACGAACATGATGACGTTAGTTCATAAATAAATTAGATAATACATTTTGTCAGCAGCTAAGGAAATCGAATAAATCAAAATCAAAAAGTCCTTTTATTCAGTTTAGGCCTTAGTAAGGCACTTATGAACGTTAAATTGGTACATAAAGTTGAATTTACCACCGGTTCGGAATACACTTAAACTGAGAAGACTCCGGCAAGAAATTCAGCAAGGTTTTTTTTTTGTGGAAGATATTTTAATATAACAGCTTTTTTTCCAAATACTTATATATATATATATATATTATTATGCTTATTCGTACAATTGTCACTTAGCCAGGGGGATGCAAGTGCAGAGAAAAGCTACTATAACCATATATTCTTGTCTTCCACGTAATGAGAGAGAATTCTATAGAATACATTGCTTTGTATTTTGCTTTTCAGTTAATTTTATATGACGCAGTCGGGTTTCTTTTAATAATTTAATTTATTTCAGACTCCTCAGTTTCATTACTGAACGAGTTGTTCAGTTAAGTATTGGAAAGTAATGGAGCGCTACCTCAAGCCAACGACGGGAGCCCATTCTCACGCATAATAACAAAATTGGTTTCGTAACATGCGGCCTCGGGGGTAGCGGCCAGGTTATGTCGGACTTGTACCGACTAAAACCCCATGGTGGTCGCCATCTGCGCTATAGAGAGAGGGGCGGGCTCTCGTGTTGAACGCGTACCTGCTCACCCCTCCAAGCGCGGCGCTTTGATAGCTCGTCCCGGGGGAAGTCTGACACCTCCCCCCAGCACCCTCTCTGTGCTATCGCACGATGAGTCGTGACCACAACGACCCATCGTCCTCCTTGGGGTCGCTTCTGGGCGCTTAGCCTATACCGGTACGACGCGAGTGGCAATGGCCGCTAATACTGTGAAGTGTAACAAGTGTAATATTGTTATCTCCGAGTTACTTGCTTTTGTGCAAAATAAAGCAGATGTTATGGACGAGGATAGTATTATACGGCTGTGTAATACGGCGTTCACAAATGATGCAATTTGTGTCGCTAAAAAGTTAGTGTTTGAATCAGTGAAGACGAGTAACCGTAATATTAATCGGAAGAGAGATGGTAAAAAGAAGCGTGATATTGAGGATATCATTTGTGTTATAAAGGAGACTGGTCCTGAGCAGATTCCCATATTTGTGGCAAAAGCGTTGCAACGTCTACCGCCGGTCACTTTCGACCATATAGACGTGACAAGACTCTTGAGGGATATCATTGCAGAACGATATTTCAGTTATTAAGGAAACCTATATTATGAAAGATATGCTGATGAGTCGATCACCTGAGGAAGAGAGTAAAGTTAATTATAGGCGTAGAGGAGCATGCCTGATGAAGAGTTTCGATCCTGAAAGTGGGCCTATCGGTCTACCGCACATTTCAGCTGTCGATGTTGAAATTAATGAGTCAATGGCGGTAGCAAATCCAAGCAGTAATTACGAGAACAATGTTCCTGTGGACGAGGGTAGCCATCTAGCTAATTCGCCCTCGCCGGGAAGTCGTAGTGCTGTCTCTTTCGCACAAACCGTGCAAGGGCAGACGCACAGTGAGTGTGTCTCTCTGGCTTTCTACGTTACTAGCACAGATCTGCCATCACCTTAAAGCCTTTTCGAAGATCGGCTACTTCTTCGTCCATGTGAATGAAATCAATCAGTTAAATAAGCTACCACATAATATATGTCATCGCCTTTCCAAAGATCGGCTACTTTTTCGTCCATAGAAAAGAAATCGATCAGTAAAATTATTACCCTTCCTAATTCAGCTTCTATTGGCTACAATTTTAAATACAATTTAATTTTTCAGATGACATTATAAATTTCTTGGAAGAGAACAGCAGTTTCATTAAGGCGACTATTGGAAGTGCTTACGTCGCAACTGTGATGGAGTTCTACCATGATTTCTGCAAAAAATTCTTTGATACTGTTCCTGCCACCAAATACATGCTGGATGATTTAAGTCATCTCATTAAGAACTGAAATCCTTTAATTTGGGACGATAGTAAAATTTATATATATAGGTATATAGTTAATTATTATTAGCTATAATATTTTTTAATTATTCATGTTCTTGTTTTACTGATGTTTTGTATATAATGGATGCACTTATATTGTACTGTAGATATTAATGTTGTTTTATTTCTTAAGAATAATTCTATGTGGAATTGTGGACTGTATTACAAGCTTTTATTTAGTTTCACCTACCCCGGTTTCTGTGTGGCTGATCCGATGATAAAGCTGGAAGGTGGTTATGGATACTGTGACTGTGATAAAACGACGCAACCCCATCGAGTTTGGTTACGTTTGATTCGTCTTGCCAAGGACTCTGGTTTAGGGTCTGGTATTGGGTGAATATTACAGTATATTGTTTCTATATTACAGTTGTTTTCTTTATTTTGTATACTTTCTGTATTTACAAGTCCTTTAACAAAGTTGCGAAGGGTGGTAGATGGTACCATTTTTTTATCTTCCGTTATGTTATGGCTGAAATTGGCACACAAAGTCCAGATGAGAACGGGATAGCAAATGCAGGTGTTGCAATACACTGGCAGGTGTTTGGTGACAGAATTTCAATATGAAGGTGGTAGCTAGCTACTATAGAATCAACTTTACTACTGCTATGGTTTCTTCACGATGTTTTCCTTCATTAAAAGCTTAGAATCCCTAAACCTGCGACTTCGTCTCGGTCGTATTACTACGGTTAATGATACCTATGATTAAATAATAATAAATTAGACACAATACGAAATATTCTTTATTCTTGACATCTTAAGGTAAAAAATAGTAATATTGTAAAGGGAAAGAAAAGCTGAATCAATTTATAGCGTAATAATTCAATGAGCTCATGATACAATAATCCGATTTTATGATATTTTACATGATCACCAGTTTGGATTTACAAATGGCCAATCTACGACAGAAGTTGGTGCATAACTTTTATTTTGGAAGCCTGGGGGAACTCTCAAGTTCTTTTTGGTGTATTTTGTGATCTTTATCTATATATCTACTATAAGGTGGCTCATTATGTGAAAACAAGAGTATAATGGTTGAAGTAGCTTCTTTTTGCACCTGCAACCCCTAGCTAGGTGAAAATTGTATGAATAAGCATATTTAAATATAAGTCATAAGAACATTGGAGCTATAGAACGAGCTATGGTCGGAATTTCTCTACGTGACAGGGTCCGAAATAAGGACATTCTTAGGGGAACGAAAACGACGGACATAGCTCGTAGAGTTAGTAAGCTAAAGTGGCTCGAAAACCGATAACTGATGGGGAAGAAAGGTTCTCAAGTGGCGACCACGTACTGGAAACCGCCATGCGGGATGACTTCCCACTAGGTTGACCGATGAGCTGGTCCTGGAGCTGACCCAAAACCGTTTGAAGTGGAAGTCAGTGGAAGGAGGGATGATGATGAATTGGAACAAAAAAATTAATATTAAAAGAAAGATCAACAAGTATTGTTGAGTTTTTTTTTTTTTTTTTTTTTTTAATACCACTTAGGTGGCAAACAAGCATACGGCTCACCTGATGGTAAGCAGTTACCGTAGCCTATGGACGCTTGCAACACCAGGGGTATCACTCGCGCGTTGCCGACCCTGAAGAAACCGCTTCACACACTTTTTGAAGGATCCTATGCTTCTTCCCCAAGTTTCTTGCTGGAGTCTTCTCGGTTTATGTTTATAACAAACCGGGTGGAGGTAGAGTCAACTGTAGCATTCATAAGTACCAGAGGGCCTACTAAGAAAAACGATAGACGATAGTCCAATCATCGTTGTCAATCTATTAGCCAATAGAATTGGTCAAAATGTACGTCTCGTCAGTTTTGTTGCAATTCTATTAGTTAATATTTGACAACGATGATCGGACTATCGTGTATCGTTTTTCGTAGTAGGCCCTCTTGTCCTAAACTGAAGAAGAATATTACTTTTTGATTTGATTTATATATGTGAAGAGAAAACGAAAGATTTGGCAAAGTTAACGTTTATATGGAGTAGAAAGCTATATTTCTTTATTATTTTAAAAATTATATGAAATACGGTCAAATTTTGACCACTGGGCGATCAACATGATAAATTATGACAGGCCCATTACTGTATCAGAGCCACATAAAATCGCTTGTGACTTTTGTACCAGAGTCGGTCAAAATCTGATGTTTGGGGATTTTTTTGATAAAATAGCGTGATAGAGGTTCTGGGAAGTGCCATGCGCAAATAACCGTGTAAAACGGTTAAACTGAGTATGTTAATGCTAATCTGTTTTATCTCTATCACACAATTGTTAATTTAAAACATAAGTAATTTAAATATTTATATGCGCAATACCTGAAAAAATTAGTAGCTAATATTATAAAGATATAAGTTTTGTTTTTTTTTATGTTTGTAATAGATACCTAACCTTTAAAACTACTGGACCGATTTTGAAATATCTTTCATCAGTAGAATGCTACATTATCACGGAGTACCAAGACTATATTTTATTTTCAAAATAGTTAGGGATCCCTACGAAAAATCTAATAATGTAACCCAAGGTAACTGTAAGCTATGTGGGGCATTTGAAAGTAAAAAAAGTGTATGATGTGCGATCAGTAGCGATTATTGCAGAACTCTAGAACTCTAGACTGCTTGCTGTGTGCACAATAGTTAGTACGGAATGCAGAATACGGAACTCGGAACTCTAGAACTCTCTCTGTGGGATCGGCGCATTAGTGTTACGTCGGATTTCAAAACTTCCAACGTCAAAAAAGGACGAAAGAGGTAACATCATTATTGTTTAAGACATGGAACGCGGGTGAAGCCGCGGGGCGCAATGCTAGTAATATATTATATTTAATGGAAATGGTATGTAAAAAAATATGGAATTGTATAATTGTTTTATGTGTTTTGTACATATTTTGTTATATGTTTGTAAATTATGTTAATAAAGATCATAATCTCGTTTAATATACCTATATAATATATATACTAAGAGGTAGAGTTTGTAAGTTTGTATGTAAAAGTAATCTTCGGAATCCATTTCTGAAAATTCCTTCACTAATAGGAAGCTACATTATCCCCGAGTGTACATAGGCTACATTTTTATTCTGAAAACGCGAGTGAAACCGCGGGGGACAGCTAGTTATCTAGAGTTATGGAATGTCGATCATTACTCTTTATTCTTCTATTGATTAAACCTTGGACAAATAATATTGACGTAATATGCCTGAGGGAAACAGTGGGAGACATTACTCTTAAAAATATTTATTTGTTGTATTACAATGCTAGGTAACCTTTTTTTCCAAAATGATTAAAAAAAATAAAAAACTCGACTGCTCTGCTATAAAACTAACTAAAAAAAAAAATATAGCCAGTTTTACTCGGTATGATAGATTCTAACGATACCTATACCCATCCCACACATCCTATCCTGTTCTGGCATTTAAAATATATAGTGGAATAAAGAAACTCACATGAACCCTGAAATCATAACAGTATTTTTCTGGACAGTCGTGTTCGTGTAATAAATGTAGCCTAAGTTATAGTAAGGGGCACGAGTCGTGAGCACAGATTGACACCTGCGCAGTAGTTAGGTTTGGATTCTTGCGTGTCTTTGTTGGCTACTGTAATTTGGCCAAAAGAGTACATGCGCGAGCTTGCCGCCACTACTGCCTATCTGTGCTCACCACTCGTGCCTCATACTGTAGTCCTTATAGCATCAGCTATCTGCTAGTGAATGTCCCGTCAAAATAGTCTAGCCTTTTCGGAGATTAACCAAAATAACTGACTACAATCATTTTATTGGAAAATATACATGCATTTTTAAACCGAGAACGCGAACGAAGTTGCGGGCAACAACTTGTGAAATAAATAGGTTCAGCACAATGTACC
Source organism: Polyploca ridens (assembly GCA_951394255.1). NCBI lineage: Eukaryota > Metazoa > Arthropoda > Insecta > Lepidoptera > Drepanidae > Polyploca > Polyploca ridens. Next base: position 14,951,308 of record OX596254.1, on the reverse strand, counting down.
TTCTAAGGTTTTTTAATTTTAATAAAAAACCCAAACGTTATACACAACATAAAATATTGTTTTGTTTTTGTATAATTTTTATAATTATTCAAATCGAGATAAGTATCTTGTAAGTATAAAACAGTCACCTAACAATAACATACAAACATTATTTGAAAAACTGCTCATAGGCGTCATGGGTTCCAAAGTCAGGAGTATTGTGCTTATTCTTGCATGTATCATCTTAACATGTGACTCTACTAATATTGGTATGTATTTATTATTTAATTAATAATATTAATCATCAGCTCCACTACCTTTTTAAGCACGGGCTTGGTAAGGGGAGCTGATACTGTAGAGGTAGATGCGGGCAGTGGGTCAAAGGGTTAGGTTTGGGCCCACATAGATGGTAAAACACACACACCCTATGTCTCTTTTGCGTTGGCGTAGTGAATTGGGTAAGACATTTTTTCCAGCAAAGATGGCAACTATACTGGCTCTATGTTGGGCATTGTGGGGTTCTATTGATTGTAACAATATGACACCTTTTTTATGGTGGGGATATCCTCATAGGATACCTGACCACCCCGGGGGTAGCGGCCAGGTTATGCCGGATTTGTACCGGCTAAAACCCCACGGTGGTCGCCATCTGCGCTGTAGAGAGGGAGGCGGGCTCTCGTGCTGAACGCGTACCTGCTCACTCCTCCATGCGCGGCGCTAAGATAGCTCGTCCCGGGGGAAGTGTCCTCTCTCCAGCACCCTCGCTGTACTATCGCACGATGAGTCGTGACCACATCGACCTATCGTCCTTCTGGGGTCGCTTCTGGGCGCACAGAGCCCGCGCCCTGATTGCCTACGACCCCATGGCCCCGTTTAGTCGCCTTTTACGACAGGCAGGGGAACACCGTAGCTGTTATTCTAAGCCCCAGCTACAGGGCAGAACAATAGGACACCTAACAAATCAAATGTCTTTATCTTGTTAACTCTGGTCTCTATGATTATTTCAGAGGATTCGCTGGTAAAATGTCATCTTACGGATGATGTGTGTCAAGGAAAAACATACGCGGTGGTGTTATCTGCAATTCAAAATGGTATCATGGATGTGGGAGTGAAATCTGTAGAGTCTTTACCAATGAGTAATATTACTACTAGCGTCCTCGGAATGGTCGACTTCACGTTAGTTAATGGTATAGCTACTGGAATGAAGAATTGTGAGACGGCTAGTTTTACGTAAGTTAACAATACTATATAAATCGTTCAGTAGATTTGTTGCAACGATCTTTTCTCCTGCTATATTTTATTTTCAGTCGTTTTAGATTGCTTTTATAATAACGAGGGTCACGGAAGAACAACGATTTAGTTTTTTTTAATCTTTTTATCTTGTATGTTAGATTTAACATACTGAACAATTTTTACTATGGGACGAGCACAAAATTCTCGAAAACACACAGTATGTCTAACCCACAGACATCATAGGTTTCGAAAATATGCCATCTTGAAATCTCCAACCAGTATACTTAGATGGTATTGATAAATGTGTCGTAACACAAGAAATACGAAAGCACGTAGGGAAATCTGTGGTCTAGTCTAATCATAAATTAAAAGGATATTCACTTTTAGTAATTCAAAGTTATATATAACTTTTTCTCTTTTTTTCTATGCATGACTAACTATCCCTATGATGTTACAAAAATTAATCATAAATTAAAAGGATCTGTACCGAATTTTAGTAATTCAAAATTATATACATTTTTTTTTGTGTATGACTAATTCAAACCTTTGTTACTATTCATAGGTCTCACATTGAAAGAAAAGTAGCACATGTGCATATTATTTGCAAAATCAATATAGAAGGAAGATTCAAAGTTTCATCTTCAAGTCCTGTTATTCAGAAACTGTTTGGTGATTCAATTAATGGTGAAGGAGATGGCACTCTCATACTTGGTAAGTATGATTTACCAAAATTATCACATTATGAAGTTACTAGTTAGTAGTACATTTTATGGGATGTGGGTATAAATATTAGACGGTTAAATGTACTTGAAGACCCATTGATAAGCGTTTCATCTGGGCTCTAAAGTCACTGGATACCTTGATGAAGGTCAAAGTTAGAGGAATAGACAGCCAAACCACAAGAGAATTCGTAGATTTCTATTATATTTGCTAGAGGAATTAATCATTATAAACCTCATCCCAATTTAATTTCCAATTATTTTGATTCATCATCATCAGCCTATAATGTCCCACTGCTGAGCACAGGCCTCCTTTCACAAATGAAGGTGAAAGGAAATGGGCAATACTCCACCACGCGTGCCCACTGTGGATCGGTGGAGGTAGGCTAGTAGTCAACCTACTGTAGGATTTTTTCAAGCCGCCTAGGAGGCATCCAACTAGCTTAACGACTATCACAATTAAGTGATAACCGGGACCAACACCACCTTTTACTTTTCTTTAAATTGTGTGTGGTGTTGTCTTTTGTTCAGAATATAGGTTTTACTTTCTTTCTTTTTATCTCTCTTGTGTTTACTAAAAAAATAATCTTCTATGTATTTTTCAGATGACTTACATTTATTCTTTGAGACTCGCTACAATGCAAATAAAGGTGGAGATGGTGAAAACTACTTGATTTGCAGGCCCAAGGAACTGACATACAAACACGTATACTCTGGAAAGACAAGGTTTAATGCTGATAATCTCATCTCGGATAACCAAGATGCAAGTAAGGTCTCAAATGATTTAACGGCTACAAAAACAAGCCAATTTTATAGTATTCTATATTTCTCAGTACAGACATTTTCGTGCAAATAATTAAGTATCTAATCAAATTAGAATCTGGTAACTTCAACATAAATCGATTGTTTTTCTAATTAGCCCATTTTTCGAAATCAGCAAAATTCATTTATTAATTATGCGGTCCGGTTTTTTACAACAGTTATGATCCAAACCTAGAAATATACGTCTAAGGAAGGTCGGAACCCTCGGTGAGCAAATCAGACTTAAAATCGCACTTGACCGGTCTTTATTGTATGCAGCTTCTATTACAGTGACTTCCTGGGGCCACAAGCTCTTAAAACACGGTTAAAATAACCTTATTTGTCTTTTGTCCCGTTTTGACGCCGGATGTCAAAGAAAGACAAATGTCAAATAAGGTTATAATAATATTGCTTTAAGAGCTTGTGGTTCGCCCTCTGCAAGCACGCTACGTATTCGAGATGAGTGAATCGGTCTCGATTATGGTTATTTTTAATCATTATTATTTTCCAGATGATTTCATCGTGAATTTTTTGGAAGAAAACAGCAGTTTCATAAAAGGATCTATTGGAAGTGCTTTTTTGGCGAAGGCAGTTAAATTCTATTATGATTTCTGTGAAATGTTTTTCAAAACTGTTCCTGCCAAGAAATACGTTCTGGATGATCTAACACCTTTTTTAAAGAACTGATGCTGCTTATCATTAGTTTGGTTTAAATCATGATAAACATGAAGTCTCAATAGCTGTAGGAAAATTTTACATAATCTTTGGGATGTTAATTACAATATTTTGTTTATCACAGTTGTTGTTTTCTTTATTTGACAAACTTTCTCCATTTATTACTTTCATCATCGACGGGTGCAAGAGTGGTAGGTACTAGTTATTTTAAATAAAAAATATTGCCTACTATATATGCAATACTAAATATTCTGTCGTATTACAAATAATATAAAAATCTATAAATAATTTAAAATACATACCCGATTTTTTGGCCTCAAAAGTGAAGCGATTTCTTCCAGCAGCTAATTTAGAGAAAAAGGATACATTTATGGCGCCTCTGTACGCATAAATAGAAGTGTGAAATAAACTAAATAATGATTTTAAATACTGGTATATAGAATATATTATTTAAATACAATAGTTAACTAATAACCAAGAGACGGGGCGGGCGGGGTACTTTTCCGATAGCGTGCCCATCTACAGAGGAAATCCTGCCAGTCTGCTGGGAACCTTGCTGAAGGGCGGCAGCCTCGAGGGAGATTTCAGGTTTTCCCAAAAAAGTAGTATTTTTTTTAATGCGTCGTAGTTTTCGATGTTCCAGTCTGTTAATTGCGTTGCAGATCTTTGAGCAAAATAAATTGGATGCCGTTTGATGCAATAAATAGTTATCTCGATAGTTAAGATAATTTTAAATATTATTTTAACTCTAGTACTGACTCATCTTGGTAAGGAAAATATATTTACGAACATGATGACGTTAGTTCATAAATAAATTAGATAATACATTTTGTCAGCAGCTAAGGAAATCGAATAAATCAAAATCAAAAAGTCCTTTTATTCAGTTTAGGCCTTAGTAAGGCACTTATGAACGTTAAATTGGTACATAAAGTTGAATTTACCACCGGTTCGGAATACACTTAAACTGAGAAGACTCCGGCAAGAAATTCAGCAAGGTTTTTTTTTTGTGGAAGATATTTTAATATAACAGCTTTTTTTCCAAATACTTATATATATATATATATATTATTATGCTTATTCGTACAATTGTCACTTAGCCAGGGGGATGCAAGTGCAGAGAAAAGCTACTATAACCATATATTCTTGTCTTCCACGTAATGAGAGAGAATTCTATAGAATACATTGCTTTGTATTTTGCTTTTCAGTTAATTTTATATGACGCAGTCGGGTTTCTTTTAATAATTTAATTTATTTCAGACTCCTCAGTTTCATTACTGAACGAGTTGTTCAGTTAAGTATTGGAAAGTAATGGAGCGCTACCTCAAGCCAACGACGGGAGCCCATTCTCACGCATAATAACAAAATTGGTTTCGTAACATGCGGCCTCGGGGGTAGCGGCCAGGTTATGTCGGACTTGTACCGACTAAAACCCCATGGTGGTCGCCATCTGCGCTATAGAGAGAGGGGCGGGCTCTCGTGTTGAACGCGTACCTGCTCACCCCTCCAAGCGCGGCGCTTTGATAGCTCGTCCCGGGGGAAGTCTGACACCTCCCCCCAGCACCCTCTCTGTGCTATCGCACGATGAGTCGTGACCACAACGACCCATCGTCCTCCTTGGGGTCGCTTCTGGGCGCTTAGCCTATACCGGTACGACGCGAGTGGCAATGGCCGCTAATACTGTGAAGTGTAACAAGTGTAATATTGTTATCTCCGAGTTACTTGCTTTTGTGCAAAATAAAGCAGATGTTATGGACGAGGATAGTATTATACGGCTGTGTAATACGGCGTTCACAAATGATGCAATTTGTGTCGCTAAAAAGTTAGTGTTTGAATCAGTGAAGACGAGTAACCGTAATATTAATCGGAAGAGAGATGGTAAAAAGAAGCGTGATATTGAGGATATCATTTGTGTTATAAAGGAGACTGGTCCTGAGCAGATTCCCATATTTGTGGCAAAAGCGTTGCAACGTCTACCGCCGGTCACTTTCGACCATATAGACGTGACAAGACTCTTGAGGGATATCATTGCAGAACGATATTTCAGTTATTAAGGAAACCTATATTATGAAAGATATGCTGATGAGTCGATCACCTGAGGAAGAGAGTAAAGTTAATTATAGGCGTATAGGAGCATGCCTGATGAAGAGTTTCGATCCTGAAAGTGGGCCTATCGGTCTACCGCACATTTCAGCTGTCGATGTTGAAATTAATGAGTCAATGGCGGTAGCAAATCCAAGCAGTAATTACGAGAACAATGTTCCTGTGGACGAGGGTAGCCATCTAGCTAATTCGCCCTCGCCGGGAAGTCGTAGTGCTGTCTCTTTCGCACAAACCGTGCAAGGGCAGACGCACAGTGAGTGTGTCTCTCTGGCTTTCTACGTTACTAGCACAGATCTGCCATCACCTTAAAGCCTTTTCGAAGATCGGCTACTTCTTCGTCCATGTGAATGAAATCAATCAGTTAAATAAGCTACCACATAATATATGTCATCGCCTTTCCAAAGATCGGCTACTTTTTCGTCCATAGAAAAGAAATCGATCAGTAAAATTATTACCCTTCCTAATTCAGCTTCTATTGGCTACAATTTTAAATACAATTTAATTTTTCAGATGACATTATAAATTTCTTGGAAGAGAACAGCAGTTTCATTAAGGCGACTATTGGAAGTGCTTACGTCGCAACTGTGATGGAGTTCTACCATGATTTCTGCAAA